>JAODJX010000129.1:19531267-19542561 GCA_026776945.1 Isichthys henryi | reverse complement strand
ATGCAAACTCCACACACGTGACCCAGGTGGAGACTCGAACCCGGGTCCCAGAGGTGTGAGGCAACAGTGCTAACCACCGCACCACTATGCCGCCCCACAGGTGATGCAAATAAGCCTAAAACATTATCGATGTGAAAATGATACTTCATGAATTCTCATGGGGAAATTCTCTCCACACTGCTCTCTAGAGGGGAGAACAAGCTGGCCACCTGTTACAGTGTCCAGAGAACTGGGGGCTAAGGCCTGCAGACATACCAAGACCAGGCTTTAACTGGTGACCTTCTGATCACAGGCACAGAGGTTTAGCCCACTGAGCCACATGCTGCCCCCCCCCCCCCAAGGACTCAAGGTATAGGTCTTGCTAGGCAGAACCTCCAGGGAATGATCAGGCAGACGTGTAAGCAGTGTAACAGCTACACAACAACTAACAAACCAAGAACCTACTAAGACTATTCAGTGATGAGAAGTGCAACATATGAACATTTAGGGAACGTAAAAGGCATCAGGCTAATAGAGGAATTCATGGATGAGATGGGTCTTGGAGGTTCTTGAAGATGGAAGGGTAGTCTGATGTCATTAGGCAACTTGTGCCACCATTGGCCTACCAGGGATCATAAATCCCTAAACCAGGAACTGGCTAACCAGAAGTCCAAAGAAAGATCCCAAACAAAAACCGTGACACCCCCCAAGCCACTCAAACCATCACCTGCTGATGGACATGCGCAAAGAAAATAGATCCACTCCATCTGCCCCTCCTAAAACAAACCTCTGCGTAAGGTCCAACGGAGCACTACCCAGGGAGAATAGCTCACTACTCTGCATAAATAAGATTGGAGTATAATTGCCACCAGAACAGGGTCAATTATCCGACTGACTAATCAAGGACACGTATGACAATATCAGACCAATTAATGAGGCACGTTAAGTTAAATTACACACCGGTTGTAATTCAATTATCCGGTGAATATACCCACCAACAGAAACAGTCTGAAACAGCCCAGCAATGTCATTTCCATTGACCATTATTCATTTACTGTGGAAGTTTCAATAAATCTCACGTCCTGTGTATTGATAAGCATTATTAGGTAAAATAACGCCGGGATGTATTCGTGTGAATTGAGATTCATGGTCCAAAACCAATGAACAGTTTGATTACCAGATCACATTTAAATGCTTCTTAAAGACACCGGATTTCAGTTGTCTGTACAGATAGTGTTTCTTGTATTACGTTTGTATTACGTGTGTATTCCGATCGAATCGACAGTGAAGCAGAACGATGGCAATAGGAGCGCATACTAATACACGTGTCACTTTTGCTTTTGGCGTAGTAACTTAAGATCAGTCTTACTTGGATGCTTGGACATTCGTGTTGCATCGCTCAGTCCGCCGGGAAGTACTGGCTGGGGACATGATTAGCTTAGAATTAGAGGATGCATTTTCCAGCCCCTTTATGGGCGTGTAAATGATGTGAATAGTCCATTTTAGTCTTGATTAGGTTGTCTCAGGTGCCCGATGTACCCCATCAAGCTTCCATTAACGGAACGGAATCAAAGCAATCGCATGCTTCGAGTTCTTAAATGTTTCCTCACTCTTCTTAATGACTGGTATCGTACCAAAATATTACCAGCGTTGTTGAATTAATGATTTAGCTACGTCAATGGTCCCGTCAACCCAGTTTTATAGGGCTGTGCCACGCCAGAAATTAGAATAGGCAATAAAAATAGACTCAGGAAGAAAGTAATAGCTGGATTAATTAGGTTTCAATACAATTTTTTTCGGTTTATCAGTATTAATTTTTATACTGTATTATACCAACAGTAGGCAAGTATTTCACGATTGCATGATGAAAACCAATCAATTACTCTAAAATTTAAAGGTTAGCAAGGAATAAAATTTCGAATATACGAAATAAATATGAGGCAGATAAATATTAATAAAAAATATTCCAATGGGGTGCGCAAAATATGCGTGATTACATTCCGTTTTAATGTAATAAGTACGTACCTGAATTTTTATTATATCAAGCGGTAAAGATGCATTTAAAACGGATTCAAAATTTGTCTCTAGTATATGCCTATATGTTTATGTGCTGTTATTTACGATTTCTTGACATCATAAGAGCCATCTTCATTACGTTTTATAGTTTTATTTCCATAATCAGTAATGCAAGTGCTGAAGACGGCAATAGCAATGAAAGGAAACTCCACCAGCGTAATGATACCGACCACAAGCTTCGGTGATTTAAGCGCGCCGAGAAATAATGAGAACATGAAGCTCAAAGAAGCAGTCAGACTGGGAAGGCTTAGCCTAAAAAAACATCACATATAATGGGGTGCATCCCTTTTCTCCAAAGCGACCTTCCCCGCCCTGCATCTTTTCTATCAGTCTTGGGACACGGAAATCACAGTTGCTCATCCCCAGTCCTGACATTAGCCAAAGTGCCAGGGATGAGGTTTGCGTCACAAGACCGCGGATCGTCGGCTTTGTTGTACTGCCAGCAGCTGGACGGACACCTGCCGGGTGCGACGCCGTCTGTGTGCTGCGCTCAACGCCGGAGCGAGTCCTAAACCAGCGGCGGCTCACCGCCCGTCCGCCGCATGGATACGCAGTGCGCTGGGCAGAGCGGCAGCAGTCGCGTCTCTTAGAAATAAACGCAAAGACCGCAAGCCTCGCCTAGACGCCGCACGGAGAGGGAATAAGAAACATCATCTGGCATAAGAAATACAGCTGTCGCAGTCCCATTACACGGCAGTTTTGTCTTGTTTCCTTCCAGATGGGAGGGACGTTTGTTTGCGAGGCCCCGGTGACCGCATATGAAGAAGCCTGAACTGATTCTGCGTACCGCGTTCCGATCTGATCCAGTATGTTCCGGACACCTACAAGAGGTAACGCTGGGACTGAGACCTTTTCGGGAAATTCTTTTAATTCAAGGGCGCAAGCCGAATATACCCGGGAATTATTTAACGCACTTGCAACGCATTTATCCGGAGAGCGGATAAAGCAGAAGAGTGCGCGAATTTAAAGGGGGTGCCAAAGAAAGAGATGCGTTTGCCTTCCTTTCCGTCATCTTGTTCTTTCGTAATGTCATCCTTAATAACCAAATGATTATTCTAGCGAAATGCATGGTACCGTTACATTTACATCACCCTGGGGCGTGTTTTGTCCGCTCCGCGTTTGTGATTTTGTTTTCCTTCTAAGAGCACATCATAACTTTATTTGGCGTAGCCAATGCCAGTGAGAAGGCTGGTAATAAACAACCGCGTTATGTGCCTCAACTAACTTTAAATGCGACGAGCGTGCAAATCCTGCCGAAAAGAAGGATTAACGTGATTCATGCTGTTACGGAACTTTAAAAAGGGCGACTTTTACGGGGATAGGACAGTGGGATTGTTTGCATATACAAAATGGTGCAATGCAACACTTCCACCTCTAGTGAAGGGCCGTCCAGGACCTGCTAGTAAGCTGGACATATACCAGCAGCACGTGGGCTGGTCACCATGAAAGGTTTCGTGTTTCTTTGCCTGCTTGCCAAAAACCATGGTTGCCAGTCCTACTGTCACCCTAAATAGGTTCCATTTGCATAGATCATCATCCATCTTTAAATATCTTGTCCTAGTCAGGGTCACAGTGAGCCTGTTATAGCCAGTGTAAGGCCTGAGGCTGGGGGAACACCCGAGACAGGGTGCCAATCCGTAACCAGGCACGTACACATGGGAAATTTAGAGACCGCCAATTTAGCATCGTGGGAGGATAGCTGTGTGACAGAAACCATGCAAACTCGATGCACACAGAATGGAGGCAAGATTCGAACCCCCAACCAGTGCTACTGTGCGTGGATCATGCATTGGGTAAAAGGAAAGCAGAGGCTGACACTTTTGTGTGCAAGAGCACGTGGAGCTGTCTGTGAGGGCACACGCGTGTGTGACGATGTTATTCACTGACAGGCATTACTTTTCTTTTCCTTGCAGCTGTCTGCTAACAATGCCGGAGCATCCGGCCCCCGCTGCCTGGGGCTGTAGTGAGACTCCCTGCTGACGGAAGACGCCCCCGAATCCACAGGAGCAGCCGTAATGCTTTGTCCCAGCGCCGAGTGCCAGCCGGCTCGGCAGTCTCCCAGCCCCGCTGTCTTGCTGAGCCTCACTCTGCTGCTCCCCTGGGCTGCCGGCTCCACCCTGAACTGTCACATGACATGCGTCTGTGCCAGCAACATTGTCAGCTGCTCCAGGACGAACCTGACTGTCGTGCCCGTGGGTCTGCCCCAGTACACGGCCGTGCTGGACCTGAGCTACAATACCATCACTCGGCTGCGGGCTGAATGGACCACCATCAAGCTGACCAAGCTTCACAGCCTACTGCTTAGCCACAACGGCCTGACCTTCATCTCCACTGAGGCTTTCCTCTACGTCAGGCAGCTGCGCCACCTGGACCTGTCCTCCAATGCCCTTCGGCAGCTGGACGAGTACATCTTTGAGCCGCTAGAGCAGCTGGAGGTGCTACTGCTTTACAACAACCACATCTCCCAGATCGACCGCTCCGCCTTCTCGGGCTTGGTCAGCCTGCAGAAACTCTACCTGAGTCAAAATCAGGTGGCCCGCTTCCCCCTGGAGCTGGTCAAGGAGAAGACGCGGCCGGAGCAGCTGATTCTGCTGGACGTGTCCTCCAACAGGATTAAGGTCTTACCCATCCAGGAGCTCCAGGCTCTGCCTGCCTGGATCAAGAATGGCCTATACTTTCACAACAACTCTCTGCCCTGCTCCTGCGACCTGTACAGCCTGCTGGCCCAGTGGCACATCCGGCAGCTCAGCTCTGCTGTAGACTACAAGGATGACCACACCTGCTCCCTCCCTGGCCTGCAGAAGGCTACAGTGAACATCTTTGACCTCAACAGGGACTACCTAAACTGCAGCACCGTCAAGGCAGCAGACCAAGAGGCCTACCTGGGCCAGACGCTCGTCCTCAACTGTGACACGCGGCAGCGGGACATGGCCAAGACCTGGATGAGGCCGGGAAATGTGCCGGTGTCTGTAAATGGCAATGAGAGCGCGGTGATGCTTCCAGACGGCAATTTACAGATCAGTCCCGTTATCCTCGAGGACTCCGGCGTCTATGCCTGCTTCGCCACGGGCCAGGTGTTAAACGAGACCTTCTATGTGTCAGTGAGGGTGCATAACTTCACCCTAGCTGGTGGCCACGAATCCATGAACACGGCCTACACCACGCTGGTGGGCTGCCTGGCCAGTGTTGTGCTGGTGCTGGTCTACCTGTACCTGACCCCCTGCCGGTGCTTTTGCTGCCCGGGCTGTGGCCGGGCCAAGGCACACCGTGAGGACAGTGTCCATTCGTCTGCCCTGAGCTCCACGCCCAGCCATGGAGAGCCCAGTGGAAGGGCCGGCCTCGCCCGCCACGTGGCCTTCATCGACCCCAAGGAGCTGCAGGGTCAGAACGGCAAAGTGAGCCCGGGAGCAGCGGGGGACCAGTGCGAGTCCGAGGTCCGGCGGGATGCCAATCGCAGGAAGACGTCGGACGCCGAGTCCGTCAGCTCCGTCTGCTCAGATACTCCCATTGTGGTCTGAGAACGCTGGGCGGAGCATGTGGAGGGACGGGCATCGGCCACGCCGAGCGGGGCTTCCAGAACTGCCGCAGCTTCCCGGATGCGTGGGATTGGAAGAGGGCCACTTTGCCGGGGCTAGGAGCCCTGATGGGGTGCTTGATTTTACTAGGCATGTTGTAATGCACAAAACGTTTCTGTCATTAACCTTTAGAGGAATATGAAACAGATGAGGACTTTCCAGCATTTTACCTGTAGCACTTAAGGATGTATACTGTGAAGCAGCTCTGTGGTGGTGGGGGGGGGGTGATGTCCAACCATATTTGGGCATTGAAGGAGTGAGATGGGAGGAAAGCAGAAAGACCGCAAACTGTAGTGTGGGCTTTGTTGGACAGTGAGAGCATGGCAGGAATATTTTTGTTCCGGTAGGACCCTTAGCTCAGGGTGACCTTCCCCCCCCACCTCAAAGGTTGTGTGAGGGCTTGGGGGAGTAGCCACAGTTTAACTGACGTCACATATCACCCCCCTACCAACACAACCACACTACTGCATCATAAATGCAGAGAACCTGTTAAGATCATGAAGGTCACTCTGGAAATTATAATTAGCATATAAATAAATATATTACTACATACAGAACTCACAGAAGGTCGTGGAACGTTTGCGCAATTCAGTGAACATATTGCAAGTTTATTGGTTTTGTAACAAAAATCATTACTTCATTCATTTGTTTACAAAAAAAAATCACATTACAAACAGCCAGTAGTTTAAAGTAAAAAATCTGTAATAAATTGAAACCTAAATTCTAGTTCTAAAGGAGCTGTTCTGTGTTAAAAAATTCAATTGACAAGCATTGGTGCTTTTTAATTGGTGACTGTCATGAAAGGCGTAAATTTGCAACATTGTAGAATTGAGCAAGTGTTCCAAGACTTTTTGTCAGCGCTGTAACTAGTGCATAAGAATGTACCACGCCATATTCTTTTACCTATTGTACCCACACACTTGCAAACACCTCCTCCCAATCATGCTTTACACCACAGAAAACATGAATATAGAAAGTAGAGACCATAGCTGTGTTTATGTGCTTATGTGTTGTACCGTAAACATCTGAAATAGGTTGTAGGTTGGGCCGTACAGCACGGCTACAGCAGGAAGGTATAGAACAGAAATTTACGAGTTAGTGAAAGTGGAGCCTTTTCGTGTGTCTTAGTAAAAGGAGACTCGGCATGGAGGAGCACAAGCGAATGTTCATTTCAATCTGAAAACTTCATGCTGCCGATAAAGTATAAAGATGAATACATTCATTGATTGAATACATGCATTTTTGTTGTGTACTTTTTCTTTAATATTTTTCCGCACCAGTTTGATTAGATGCTATTCGTTTCTTTTTTTTTAATCAAATATTTGCAGATTTTGTTGTTTTTCCATTCGGTATCTGATTGGCTGTACACAGTGGCCAGGTGTGCCCCTAAAACACTGTTTCTCTGGGTAACATATCCCTGACTCCGCCCTCTTTTCACATAGCAAATCGGTTGACGGTGTATCAGAGGGCTAGGTCCTGATAGGACCTAACCTTTTTTAGATAAGCAATTAGACAGCACTTCACAGGACCACTAGGTCCCTCAGAGGAATCATGGGGCAGTTGCCATTGGGAACCAGCAGTAAATGACAGACGCCTAATGGACTTGATGAAGCTGTGTGCTGTGGGGAACCAAGTAATAAATCGCAGACGTTTTCCTTTCTTTCTCTAGTTGCAGTGAAGGCCATTTATTCTGCCCTGACGGGCCCCCAGTCATAATATGAGAATGACTCAAGTCAGAGCTGAACAATGATCAGGGCTGCAGGGCTTGGACTGCATGTATGAGAGTGTACATCTACATGTGCATGCTGTGTGAGTTGAGTTTTCTACCTTGGAACCGTTGGCCCCAATGCCTTCCTTTGGGACCTCCCCCTTGCCAAGCTCATGGCTATATCAATACAGTACCATGCCATACCTGCTAGCACTCTGTCTTACTGCTGGTGATTAGTACGTTGCAGTAGCTTAGAAGGCATCTAGGAGGCGCTCAGACAGAGAAAAATGCATTTTGCTGTGTAATAGGAGAATGCTTTCTGCTAGTTCAGGTTTCCAGTTTGTGATATAGCCCTGACCAGAGTTTAGCTTGGAGAATTCACATATCAGGGAGCATGTTTTATATTTTAATGCTTCAGGTTTGCCTCGGTCTTGGTTTACATTCTCATATTTCGAATGTAAAGAGTGTTTGATTTGGAAAAATAGGTTAAGCAAATGTCATCAATGTGGACAAATCTGGCAGCTTAACTTTGCAATAGCTATAAATCTTAATGGAGCAGGAGCTGATTTAAGATGCATGGTCCATGGCAGACCAGAGCCATCATGGTAGCTTATGGGATCCTGAAACCTGCCACAGCAGCAACGGACTGATGAATGATACATGTTCTGTCTGGGGTTGAATGTGATCCCCTGACTTGAGGCTGTTAGCGTGTGCTAGCTTAGCATGATCAGGATGGGGATGCTAGCTGCTTTGCCATTGGTCTTTGTTTCTCGTCACCGTCAAACTCTCTCATGCGGACATCGGTTGTGTTGGAGTCTTCGCTTGATGCTGCTGTTAACTTTGTTTCACGTCTCCTCCTAATGTCGGCGGTGGATCATGTAACATCTCTCACATGGCTCCCATAGATCTGTGGCCAGTCGCATTTGAAAGCTTGATTGCACTGGGAGCTTTGCCCTAATCCGGAAGACAGAGGCTTAAATGCAACTCCTTTGAGGGATATGGGCTATATTGTGGGTTTCAGAATATGGTTCTTCCAAGGGATAATGGCAACATTGTGGGCTTTTCTGTATTTTATGTCCATTATGAAAACTGCAGGTTCTATAATGCAATTGTTGTGGGTGTGGCTTATAGCTGATGTCATTGATGGAGGCTGGAGGCCGATGAATTAAATATAGACATCTGTGATCTCCAGCAGTCACTGGTCATTCCATTTTTATCTGCAGGTCTCCCAAGCTATGCTGTTGGGCCGTTTCCAATCAACAGGATGTTGACCATCAAACGAGGTCATTTTTACATACGATTTATGTCTGGAGCTTCACATGCAGAAAGGCTTTGCTTTCGCTCGCAGAATTAGAAGATGACAAGACGAAAGCCTGTAGGCAGACGAAAATATCCATGAGTCAGTTGTTTCCAGTGTTTTGATCTATAATGATCTTCTACACATTTTTGTTTATTCTTTTTGGGGGGGGTGTTTATATTTGATGTTTATTGTTAGGACATTTTAGGGATTTCTGATTCGTGTAATTTTAAAATGTTTAGTACAAGATTTTTTAGTCCGGAACAGAATTTAGCTACATAGTGTTTATGTTCATTGTTATTACAAGTTAAAAAAAAACTCAGGGTGAATTTGGCACAACGTAAAATCACATGCTAAATTGGCAACAGTTTAGTAGGAGGGCAACAGCTAAAAGTTCCTCATTTCAGTTTTAGTTACATGAAAATGTTCTGAGGACAGAAGGAAAAATGATTGGTTCAGAGAGATAACTATAGATGCACTGATCCAATATTTAGATCGGTATCGGTGGCGATTCAGACCTACATGACCGATCCACGTCTGATACTTACTTATTTAGCTTTTGGTAGTCTCTAAGAAGATAGCTCCTATTTCGTGTTAAATCTGTTTGCACAACCAATCGCACAACAGCTGTTTCTCATTTTAGATGTGTTTTTGTGACATTCAAGCTTAACATTAACGCTGCCATTAAATCCTTTTGCCCCTCAGTGGGTATGAGCGCAGTGTCTTCCATCTGCTTGGACGTCATGTGCATACCCTTCGCAGTAAGGGGAGCGTAAGAAAATCATATAAGAGTATTTTACGCTTTTAACAGCAACTTTGGCCATTGACAGCACAGTGATTTGCAATCTTTGTAAAAACAGTTTTGAGAGGTGGGAGTAGCATTTAGTGGAAAATTCCACTAAACAAAGTGCAAACAATTGTGCGAGACAACACAAGTAATATGAAAAAAGCAGTGGCTGATTTTGGAGTCACTAGCTTGGGCTGTAGCTTGTGATACAGTGGGGACTGCTATTGCATCGCAGTGTAAGTGACACTGTTGCCAGTGGGAGAATAATTGTGGGGCATTTTAAGCATTTTCCACTTACGTATCCTCGCTTGAAAAATACTCAAACTGCAAATGGCACAAAAACGCTTAAAGCAAGATGTACAAACGAGGTGGAACAGCACGTTATGTATGTTTCAAGTAGCCTAATTAAAGATTTTTTGGCATTTGTTTTTCAGCTGTATTTGCTAGCCTAAAATATTACTAATATATAAAGTTTACATATATAATATTTATTATATTAAAATATTAAAGTAAGTAGAGCTCTTGTATCAGAATCTGTATCAGTTTCGGAAGTTGTGTATCAGAATCGGATTGGTTATTTCTCTAGATATAACCAATCAGACTGTGGAGGCAGATCCAAGAATCTTGGTCCCACCTACCCCAATTGCTTGGATCCACTTCCTGTACAATCTGATTGGTTGTCTCTCTGAACTAATCATTTTCCTTCTGCCCTCAGAACATTTTTGTGTAAGTAGAACTCCCTTGAGCCTAAAGCTTGGTTACAGACTGTAAAAACAGTATCTTCTGTTGACTTCTGGAATGTGACACCTGAGAGTATGAGTTTCAGTAGTTTTATCCACAATGCACTAGAGCTGATTTCATTTCCAATAAAATGTTATGTTTCCTTTGGGACCTAGGTGGTGAGTCCATCCCAGCATCCCAGGTATTGTAGATTGGTTAGTGTGATTGCTGCATTAGTTCGCTCACTCTCATGTTTAACATTGATGGCAGCTGTGAGCGAGAAAAGCTAAAATACACTTCTCTGCCTTTACTGAGCTTGGAGCCTTATCGCTGTATGTTCTTTCAGGCTTGAGGACAGCAGAAGCCATTTTGAGTGGTGGACAGACCATATAACTCACTCCTCTGGAATACAACAAGTCGATCTGCTATTCATTGTCCAGATGCCTGTAACCTCCTTTGAGGTGTGACTTTTACTGGCAGTTCCAGGTTCACATCAAAGCTGAGTTACCTGAGCTACTTAGCCACGATTGTGGCAGTAGAATATCCAGCCATTTGACTACCCATAATGAGCAGTACAGGTGTAGTAATAAATGGTATCCCATGGTAACAGTACTCATCAGAGGAAAGGGTACAGGTTTCAGGGCTGCGGTCAGCAGAACAAAACAGCATTTCAACCTTGAAAATCAGATTGTAGAAGTCATGATGCGATGGTACCTTACTGGACTGCAGGACTATGATTCAGGATACTGTAAACCAGCTACTGGACCTGTACTTTTCTGCATCCTGTATTAATACTTTGATGGAGTCGAAGCCACGCCTTTCTTTACACACATTTTCACACCTGTTAGTATTTAATGTCAGGTCTGCAACATGTCTCAGCAAGTTCTTCCAGACAGCCTATGATTTTGGCCTCGTCCGTGTGTGTGCCGTCTGAGTCCTGAAAGACCTACTAGTATGACCCCCCAAGACCTGAATCCCATTGGCCATTGGCAGCGAGCCGGCAGCTTCGGCTCTCGAACCTCGACATAGAACCTGGGACCTCAAGACATCCAAGAAGGAATCACTTAGGGCAATCTACAGGACTGGTAGCCTTTCCATAATGTTTCATTCATATGGTCTGTCACTGTCACTGGGTCCTGTGTAATGGAACTC
>JAODJX010000129.1:19496826-19513175 GCA_026776945.1 Isichthys henryi | reverse complement strand
CCGACTACATCTAGTCGGAACCTTACAGCCTCGCGCACCAGCTCAGGCTCCTTCCCCATCAGAGAGGTCACATTCCAACTCCCATAGCTAAAGAATCAATTTACACTCTTTATCAACCACCTGTCGTTACATCTTTTTCAATTGTTCATATGCTGTTCTCTGTTTAATTGTCTACTTGCATCCTGTAATTACGGGTTTGCTGTTTTCTTTGTATTGCGCATTTCGTCGAGCACAATCTATGAAGCAGGCGAAGAAGCATTTCACTGCATAGTAGTGAAGTATCTTATTGCGCGTGTGACAAAAACTTGAAAAGCGTTTAATTCTGTCTGTATGCGGAATTATGTTTGGGCTTCGGGGTTTGCCGTAGGATGGAGTGCGTCTGTGATTGGTCCGATCTGACGGAGGTTAAAAACATGTTGATATAAATTGGTCAACAGCTCCACCAAGGGGAAAGATACGGGGATAATGCCGGAAAAGGGCCACCCTCCTTTTCACGAAGGAAACGGAGTTTCGGATGCTGCCTGTGATTCTCTTAAACTTCTCTTGCGATAGTTGTGTCATGCTTGGGTAGTTCAAGTCGCCAGCTGCCTACTTGGCGTGTGCGATTTTAAAAATATTTCCGTATTATTGCATGTGAAATCCGCTTCTGAAATGTCAGATTCTGTTATATTCCAGACACATTTAACATCCATCATGGAAATCCTGACCAAGACCGCCGTGGCGGAGATAATCAAACTTGTGGATGAGAGCTGCGCCGTGCTGCGCTCGGAAATGTCGCGGAGCCGCAGCGAGAACGAAGCGCTGAGGGTGAAGCTGAAGCTGATGGAGGGGGAGCTGAGCAGGCGGCCGAAGCGGCCGGACAGCCCCCAGGATCAGTGCGTGGAGTTACACAGCACCGTCCGCGTCCTGGAGGAGGAAGAGAAAGGTAGATCATTTAACAGTCCTCAGCCGGTCATTCCCATACATTGTGTTTGCATTTGAACCACGTGTGTAAAACACCGTTCAAACTTAGACCATCAGACGCAAAAGCACGCATATATCTATGGTGTTATTTTCTCTTGGCGTTTACTTGTACGTTCTACAGACAGCGTACGTTTTATATTAATATTATTCAGTGATCTCAGAGGCGTATTGGCATTGACAGAGGCCCCGGGCTTCTTGAGTTATCTTTTCATATATTTTGTACAGTAGTAATAGCTGTAAATCGGGGATGTGGTTCAATCTGGCATATTAAAAGGGCCCTTGACACACAATGCCCCTGGCCTATATGGTAGATTGGGGCCATGAGTGATGTAGTGAAGATATCCATGTATATTTGTATCCTGTTCCAGAGGAGATGGCTCTCTGTGGGAGGACTTGGGACATGGATGTTTGGGGAGATGCTGCAGGT
Organism: Isichthys henryi; assembly: GCA_026776945.1. NCBI lineage: Eukaryota > Metazoa > Chordata > Actinopteri > Osteoglossiformes > Mormyridae > Isichthys > Isichthys henryi. The sequence goes on along the minus strand of JAODJX010000129.1, from coordinate 19,511,785 downwards.
GTGGATCCAACTTTGGAAGGGGACGTGTTGCAGTCAAGCTTTCCCATGGATGCGGTAAGTGTGAGGTGCTGTTTAGGGTTCATGAGGGATCCTCACCCGAGATGTTTCCTTCTGTAAGGCACTGCAGCCAGATTCGCTGGCTTGTGTTGGAGAGTTTGAGTTGATGTCTGGGTGTCTTTCTTATAATGACGGTGGTGGTTGCCGGCACTGGTGGATTTAGACATGGCTGACATTCGCGATCGGTGTTACATTGCTCATTTGCATGTCACATCGATCATGTCACCGTGTGGGTCAGTTAACCTTGTTGGCGTGGTTGCCCTGATTCTAGTGTTTGTGAGCTCGGCAGAAGTACGAGATGGGGAGGGCGGTGTGGGAGGGCTGACCTCAGGTCGCCCTGCTGGAAGTCAGAGGTTCGAAGAGATGGGGAATCTACCAAATTTTGTGCAGTACTAATGTGATTAGTAAAATCAGCTTAAGATTTCATCATTTGAATTGATTTGGGTGGGGTTTGGCCAGGGAGACTTGCATGCTACAACTGCTACTGGTTCCAGGTAACATACTTGGGAGAGGACATGCAACAGACGGTACTGTTAAGAGAGAAGAGGCTGCAGGACTCCTGCCTGACCAGTATCCCTGCCCCAGGATTGGGTAGGTGACCAAAATATTCGTAAACATGGCTATGAGGCATTATGGGCCAGTAGGCCATGGGAATAGTTATTCATGTTTTTTCACCTATCGTTAATTATATAAAACCAAATTGAAATAGCTGTTGGCATGTGGATGTTTTACTTGTTCAGGGATCGAAGGTTTGTATATCTTGCAGTTGTCTTGAAGTGTGTATGTTTTTACACTTTCCACAGCAGCTGATAGTCAAGATGGACTTAACTCTGTGCAAGAGATTGGTGATATGGGTGTTTATGACCACCCTTCCGCAGAGATACCTCCTCCAGCAGGGGGCTCTGCTGTCAGCCGGTCCACTAAGGGTTTAGCTGAACAGAAACCCGAAGCTGACGTACTGACTTTAGTGGTCGTTAAAGAGGAAGCTGAGATGCAGCCTGTGTGCAGTGAGGAGGCTGCGATAGAGGGGCTTCACGCGAAACCTGGGCAGAGCAGCGGACGGCCGCGTGACGTCAAGGCGGAGGGCTGGGGCTCACAGCAGCATCGGCCATTAGACAGACAAGACGGGGAGAAGCTCCCCGTGGAAGCGAGTGTGGAGAGAGAGCATGCAAACAGCAGTAACCTCAGTATGAAAAACAGGACTCGGAGGAATCCTGTCACAGGGGTGAAACTGTACAGCTGTGCTCAGTGTGGAAAGCAATTCAGCCACCAAAGTAACGTGTACAAGCACATGCGGATACATACTGGAGAGAGACCATTCCGCTGTGCTGCCTGTGGGAAGTGCTTCACGCAGCAAAGCAATCTCAGAAGACACCAACTAATACACACGGGTGAGAAGCCGTTCGGCTGCACCCAGTGCAGCAAGAGTTTTACGCGCCTTTTTTACCTTAAAATACACCAGCAGGCTCACAGCAGACAATCGCAGCAGCTGTGCTGAATGTGACTGAAGCTGGAATTCCTGGCTCCTGAACTGTATGTCATCCAGTACATAATCCTTGGATAAGGGCAAATTACTTTTGTTCTGAGGGGAAAAAGAATGGTGCATAGCAACGGGATTAGATGAATGAATATATATATATATATATAAATAAATATCACACACACAGACATGGGGGGAAAAAATAAGAGACCACAGCACAAGTTATGTGTTTACTTCTGTGAATAATGTATATTTTTTTGCAAACTCCTGGCTTCATTGATGAAGGTCTTCTTCCTTGCTTTATGGGACTTCAGTCCAGCTTCTAGCAGCCTGATACAAACTGCCCTAGCAGTGCACTTCACACCTGCACTTAATGTTTCCCATTCCTTTCGAAGGTCACTTGATATCATCCTATGATTCACGAGAAGCTGTCGGATAAGTTAACGGTCACCTCTAGCATTAGAAAGTTGCTTCCTCCCTTTACCTGGCTGGTTTCTCGCTGTTTCCAGTGTCTCCTGCTTCACCTTATTCTTGTGTGCTGCTGTCTTAGAAATTTTGAACCTGGAAGCAACCTGCTGCTCAGCGTAGCCTTCTGCCAGCAGAACCAGGATTTAAAGCATGATTTAAGAATGCAGATTTATAATATAGCGTGGTCTCTTAATTTTTTCCACGGTTGTATGTGTGAATTTAAATTTAAAGGTTTTACACAAGAATGTTCTGGAACTTGTTTTACTTCATATTTTTCTGCAGTTATTTTTGCTTGCCTTTTTCCAAGCGCTCTTCCTTGTATCTGTGAAGTGATGTAAGCAGCTGAGTGTGACGTACGGAGACCTTTGAGGTGCTCACATCTTTGCTAGAAGGATCTCCAGGACTCCAGGAATTTCTTTTGTGTTCTTTGAGAAACCGAAGACTTTATTCCAAAAGCTAAATGATTGCATTGTTTAAATGAGCATTTTTGACACAATATGTGTTCGGAGTAAATTCTTAGGGTAAAATGCAAGACGTAAGCTGGTAAGTCATATCAATGCTGTAGAGACCAATTTCAGAGTTTATGAAATTTGAAATGCACAAGGAAACTACTCAATTGGATGGTCTATTAGTTGCCAGCAAGGGGTAGATACATCTTTACAGTTTAAGGATTTACATTAATCCCTGTTCCAAAGCATTACTTGGTTTTGCAGTATAACTGTTCCAGTGTTGAATGAAAAGACCAAATATGTTGCTTAAAAATGTGCTTTTAGTTTTATGTCCATTTTTCATTGCTTATCCAGTACAGTCTCACGGTCAGCCATTATGGTCCAGTTAAGTCTCCATTTCACTTCATGGTTTTGTACCACAGGGAAGCGCACATTAACATTGGGGGAACGTGCAGACACCCTGCAGCGAGAGCTGGAGACAGCTACAGGACTCGGAAGCAGAGATTTCGCGGCAGGGGGGCCCACTGCAAAATGTTCTCCCCATCCCAGTCAGCAAATGTTTTCCTATTGGCCTCTCATCCACCTCTGACAGGACCCATAACACAAGGGGCTGCAGTACTACTCACTGACCCACCATACCAGGGTGTTTCGTATTTAGATATAAACCTTATTTTTATTCTCAACTGGTTTTTATCCCACATTGTTCAGTTTGTTCATGTGGGTATTTCCAGTTGAAGTACATTGGTGACTTTTTTAGATGGCTTTTGTAGTCAGACATCGTTTGGAAGGAAGAATTATGAATATATAAACATTTGTACATGGGAAGTGTTCCTGATGCTACCCATTCAGTGACGTTTGGGGAAAAAGTGAGGGGTAAGCGGGCTGCACCTCTGTGTCCATGATCAGGAGGTTGCCAGTTTGAGACCCGGCCTCATCGGGAACAGTCACATGTCTGTGGGCCCTTGAGTAAGGCCCTTAACTCTCACCTCAGGGGTGCCACACATTGGCAACCCCCATTTTAGGGACAGCAAGATGGGGCAGGTAAAGAGAAGAATTACTTATGCAAATGGAAAATAAAGGATTTATTTAATTTGTAAGATCATATTTTGATTATGCGAAGTGCAACCTTTCTCCGTTTAATTTAATGTTCCACTAACCAAAAGACTCTGGAGATTTTCTCATAGTTGACAAGCTCGGATAAAGGAATATCTTCAAAGCAATGAATCATTGGGGGTGAGAGTCTGTTTTCGTTCATCTGTACTGTTAACCAAAATAGTGGAAGACTCTGCCTGTCTAAACACAGAGGGTCTGCGCCAATGTAATCAACCATCAGTGTTGGAAAAAAAAAGGGCGACAAACAGATTTTCCCACTGTTCATACCACTCAGAACAAATTTATACATGTATTTGCTGCTTTGATAAAATTTGCGCATTTTAGTAGTCAAACTTAAATACGTTTTGAATCGTTGAACTGTATGTGCACAGGTGGATTTTTTTAACTAAATGTCATTCATCTTTATTGTGTTTTGTACATCATTTTTGTAATCTACAGCCATGTCACTGTATTTAGATTTACGTCTGTGATGCCAAAGAATAGCAAGTGTAAATATTTCATAAAAACAAGTGTTGACGCTCAGTTGCATAATGCGTGGTGTTTGGAAACAAACCATGTACCATCCATCCATAAGATTTCATCTGGTGCAGGGTGTCTAGGAGCCTTGAGCCTATCCCAAGAAGCAGGACGGGACACAATCATGTACTAATGGTGATTCAGAAACACCAAAGGTGTTTAATGGCTTTGAAATTGTGGGAGATGAGGCACCTAGAGGAATCCCATATATGGAGCAGAGGCTGGATTTAAACTGAAATTCAGTTCTGCTGGATGTGCTGACAACTGTGCTACGTAACTGCATAAACACCAAGCAAAATTTGTTTTAGGGATAAACTAAACAGCAGACAAATTTCAAAATGTTATTTATTTAATTTTACAACTCAAACCATTGTGTTACATACACAGTCACTGTATTTAGGAGGACTGATAAGGAAAATTAATTATTGTGCTGGATAAATTTGTTAAATAGCATCAATATACAGGTAAATCATTATATATGAGGAGGCAATAAAAACGTACACAATTATGACTAGCAATGATCTACCAGAATATTCTCAAAGCTGAAAATATAATTTTATTTGTATGTGGCTCATTGTGCCTTACACAGTATATATAGATTGTAGAAGATTTATACCATCACAAGACAATTTAAAGTCAGTAAACTCAATATTTCAGCAGTTAAACCAAGCTGGTGTAAATCACACACCTACAGCCAGACCTACTTGATTGTTACCCCTGTCAAAGATGACGTAGTATTGTCTAATGAAGACGTCACCCAGGATCCAAAGTTGGTCTGTGCCACCGTAGCCGAAGCCAACGCTGCAGCTAGAACTGGACTATAGAGGCAAAGGCAAATGGATGAAGGTTAATCGTTTCATTTGTGAAAACATGCTAAATGTCTTGCATTTTTAAGCAAGAATTATGACAGGAAACAAAGAATAATCAGTAATAGTTGGTGCAATGGATAACAATGTTGCCTTTTGTCGAAAACATAACGATGATAAATATGATGATAGATGGATGGATGGATGGATGATAGAGAATCCTACCTGAGATACATAGGTAGAGGCAGGGATTTCAAAGGTGTATCCATTCAAGGAGAAGGTCACGTTTGGCATTCTCTGGATGTTGCTGCAGGTCACAGTTGCCTGAGGAGAACACTCCTTCATGTCAGTTCTATGCATAGATGGCCCAATGGAGGTCAAAGGCAGAGTAGAGAAAGCCACCTACATCTCCATACTCATCTGTCATAGCCCCAACCCATGAAATCATGTTTGCGATGTCGGTGCTTGGTCCAACGATTAAAGACGTTCCTGTATCCACAATTGCCTGGCAACCTCCGCCGCAAGCTACAATGTTTCCATTGATGGTCACACTACAATTGAGAAAATCAATGGTCAGCTAATAAAACCCACAAGTTTGCTATAATCTTTACATTTAACTATCTTTCTGAGGCTTTCTACACTTATTTTGTATTCTTGGTGCCTAAGATATCAAAGAAGTGTCAGGAGAGAATAGCTCTTCACATAATTTAGCAGGAGAATACTGAAAAAATTAAAAAACAAACATTTAACTACTGTGAACATAAATTATACTGGTCAACAAACATTTGCTCACAGAAAGATGTCTTTATGTATTTTGTTTTGCTGATTTAAGAATTTTTGCTATCACCCATAGTTTTTAAGTGACATCAATTTTGGGCTATATTGTTGGTATATAGCCAGTTTTGTTAGCTGGGGATTGGTCCGCCAGGGTATCCCTTAGCTGCCACACGATCTACAGAGCACTGAACCCCTGACATTCCCCTTGCGGGTGGTAGGCCCACCTGGCGACGGTCCCGTGTAACTCTTTCGGGCTGGGCCCGGCCGAGCCCCATGGGCCAAAATCCGACCATCAGGCACTCCCCCAGACCTGGCTCCAGGGTGGGGCCCCGGTAACCCTAGTCCAGGTGAGGGAAACGAGACCTTGCTGTAATACTCTTTCATTAGGGTTTTTTTTGGATTGCTCTTCGACCTGGGACCTTTTTTGCCTTGGGAGACCCTACCAGGGGCAATCACCCCCAACAACATAGCCCCCAGGGTCACTGAGGCATGCAAACTCCTCCACCGCAATAAGGTGGCATTCCAAGGAAAGGTACCTGAAGGCTCTGGATGTTGTGGTGCTACCATGGCTGACACGCCTTCTCAACAGTGTGCGGAGGTCAGGGACAGTGCCGCTGGATTGGCAGACCAGGGTGGTGGTCCCCTTATTTAAGAAAGGGGGAGTGGGGAGTGTGTTCCAACTATAGGGAGATCACACTTCTCAGTCTTCCTGGGAAAGTCTATTCCAGGGTCCTGGAGGGGAGGGTGAGATCGATAGTCGAATCTCGGATTCAGGAGGAACAATGTGGTTTTCGTCCATGGAACACTGGACCAGCTTTACACTGGAGGGAGCCTGGGAGTTTGCTCATCCACTCTACAAGTGTTTTGTGGACTTGGAGAAGACTTACGACCGGGTTCCCCCAGGTGCTCTGTTGGGGGGGTGCTTCGGGAGTATGCGGTTCGGGGCCCACTATTGTGGGCGATTCAGTCCCTGTATGATCGGAGCAGAAGCTTGGTCGGCATTGCCGGTAATAAGTCGGACGTGTTCCCAGTGCGGGTTGGGCTCCGCCAGGGCTGCCCTTTGTTATTGGTCCTGTTCATAATATTTATGGACAGGATTTGTAGGCGGAGCCAGGGTGTGGAGGGTGTCGCTGCTATTTGGGAATGATGTCGTCCTGTTGGCTCCATGTGCTGAGGACCTCCAACGTGCTCTGGGGTGGTTTTTGCAGGTACTTAACCGGTTCATCATGGCCATCAAAGAACTGAGCCTGAAAGCAAAGCTCTCCATCTATTGGTCCATCTTCGTTTCTACCCTCACCTATGGTCATGAGCTGTGAGTAGTGACCGAAAGAATGAGATCGCAAATACAGGCGGGCAAAGTGAGGTTTCTCCCTTAGAGATAAGGTGAGAAGTTCGGACATCTGGGAGAGTCTCAGAGTAGAACCGCTGCTTCTCCACAACGAAAGGAGCCAGTGCTTTGGACACTTGGCGCGGATGCCTCCTGGGCGGCTACCTAGAGAGGTTTTCCGTGCATGTCCTACAGGGTGGAGGCCCCGGGGCAGACCCAGGACACGCGGGAGGGATTATATCTCTCGGCTGGCCATGGAATGCCTCAGCATCCCCCCAAAGAGCTGGTCGAGGTGGCTGGGGAGAGGATGGTCTGGGTATCCCTCCTGAAGCTGCTACCTCCGCAACCCGAACCCCGGATAAGCGAATGGTAATGGATGGATGGATTGTTAGTATATAGTTCCTTATTAAGAATGTATGCATAAATCAAAGTTAAGTATGTTTTGTGAACATTTTTCAGACTTTACAGAAGGGTGCAAAGTGCTGTAAGTCTCTATTGGCAGAGTTTACAGGCTGTAACATGTTGAGACAGGATCCTGCTCAGGATCCTGGAAGAATGAAATCAAGGACAGCGGAGTCCCAGGATGCTGCCTGACCTCTGCTGGACCCTTAAGAGGAATGTTTCTGAAGGGCAGCAGAAAATCATAACACTTCTACACGAGTACCTTCCACCATGGACATATACTGTTAATTTAAGAATTGTGCAAAGTTTGTGTGTCACTCAAAATCCTTGCGTGATAGCGAAATTCCGAATTAGATTTTTTTAATTCAGCACCAAAAATAGTGTAAGATTCACTATTTGTAAGATTTCACTATTTTACTGCTGTTTGTTCAGCAAAAGGAAAGTAAAAATTTGTTGACCAATGTTATTTAGAGTGGTCCAATCAGTTGACTGTGTAGCAGGGAAGACCACTAATGTATTCTGGAGATAGAGAGATGCTTGTGTTAAAAGAAGCCTTTTAAGCACTATGACCTGTCCATGCTGATTTGCCAGTAGGTGTCGGAGGTGAGCGGCAGCCAGGAGATGGTACCGGTGAAATATAAAGGGTCAATCCCTCCAAAGATGACCACACTGCCTTCCTCAGAATTTCTGCAAGAGAAAACTCTTGTTTAGTGTCAGAACTGCAGTGTTGGGGAAACTACTTTTAACGGTAGCTTTTCACACTACGTATGAAACTACTAGCTAAACTACAGCCAAGCTACTGTTTTAATATAGTACTTAGCTACACTACAAGCTACAGAGAAAAAGTAGCTAACTACAGCGAACCTATTTCATCGGTTAATATTTAACATTTGTGCTGAAGGACACTCAAAGAAATTTATTAAAGAAATGTATTTAAAAAATGTTAAACATGGTGTTACAAGTAATATGAAAATCTGTATATTTTTCCAATGTACAGACACTCCTCTACTTACGAATGAGATACGTTCTGAAAGGCCGTTCATAAATTGAAATGTTCGTAAGTTGTTATTCAACATTTTAAGGGTATATGCAAGTACAAAGAACTAGGATGCTAGGAGTGCAGAAGCGGGCAGAAGTTGTACTAGGTGGAATTGACACACAGAAAAGAAATTATGTTGCGGACAGGAAACGGGAGCCCAATGAACACAATTTGGACTTACAGTCCTTTTTGTTCGTAAGTCTGAAAGTTTGTCAGTTGAAAGTTCGTAAGTAGAGGAGCATCTGTAATGTCAAATCACAATAAGGTTTCAAAAAAGTTTCTTTCTTTGGTGTAAACCAAGAGTACTTCACAATTATGGTGTGAAAATTAGATGGGTCGCAACAAAAATAAGACAGATTTTGATACCAAACCAAAGTGCTCCTAAGCATTTCAATTAAAGTGTCTAAAAAATTGTTTGCCGTTAAGATTTTCAGCCATTTAACATCCATCCCCAGACTATTCAAACAAAACACATCAATCAGAAACACTTAGTAGTCGAAAATACGCATCTTTGTAAAGAAAGAAAAAAATAAAAACACCGGATAGCTGTATGATTTCATTCCTAGTTCACCAATGGTCAGGCCTCACCTGCTCAGGTAGACAGAGAACAGGCTTTGAGAAACCAGTCCCTGGCTCATCATATTATCAAAGACTGGGGTGGCACCAGATGAAGAAATTGAAGGGAAGGCAAGTCCCAGGATCCCATCAGGTTTCATGTAATACATGAAGTCGGCCTCCGTCTCACTCAGACCAAAGATCTGGTTGGTAATGGTGATCCCACCAACCTTATGCAATAAAAACAGATCATTAATTCTGCGAATGAATAGGCTTACAATGTAATATTGAGATAAGTGAAGCTCCATGCATGTGCTGTTATGAAAGCCCAGTTTTAATTTGATCCTTAGGGACCACAGTCAAGTTGCAGATAATTGGTTTGTTTTAATTAGTGTCCAAAATGTAAAACTTATCTGACTTTACCTTGGCATAGTTGAAAAAGGAGAGCTCAGTACATGGAAATGACATACTGTGAATCTCAAAGATTGTTGTTCCCTTTTTAAAATATAATTCCTGAATTCGTCAAAGTAGGAAGTGTAACAGGCTGTTTTGAAATTCCTAGACTGATAACAGTTTTAACCACGCCCCTAAGCATAACATAGTTCTGCAGCAGTGATGGGCAAACTGACTTTTTTTGGAACGCAGTTCATTTGATTCAATCCAGCTAAAAAATTTGTTCTGATTCGTTCACTAGCATGTTCAGTGGCACTTCCTGTTTGCATAAAATGGGTCAGGAACACATCTTCCGATATGTCAAAAAAAACATGTTACAACCATGGTGGTGCAGGAGGTCGTGCTATCGTTCGGCAACTGGAGGGTTGCAGGTTCGAGCCCTAGTTCCTCCTGATCTCCTCAAAGTGTCCTTGAGCAAGACACCGAACCCCAAATTGCTCCCAGTGAGCAGGTTGGCGCCTTGCATGACAGCCTCCGCCACCAGTGTGTGAATGTGTGTATGAATGGGCGAATGTGAGGCATAAAATGTAAAGCGCTTTGAGTACTCGTAGGAGTAGAAAAATGCTATATAAATGCAGCCCATTTACCATATTATTTTGGTTAAATAATGCTAAGGAGTAAACTAAATACCACCAATAAGTCATGTGATAAGAATATTTGTTATTGAATTATAGCCTACGTTTCTGAATATTGCACCCTAGCTACTCAGTAAGAAACTGTTCATCACATAGTCAACTGACTAGTCCAAACAGTAGTAGAAACCTCAGATATAATCGTTTTAGATCATGAAAAGGTTGCATTTCTAAACTCTCTCTGCAGCATACAGGTAGTCACTGCACATGTAGGCTGTATACTACACCAGTAGATGGTGTATTTCAGTCACAACCGAGGTACAGCTCTCTCATTCAGTAGCCTATCTGAGTCTCTCATTCACCAACTCGCCCACCAATGACTTCACTCCTTCGGGTTCCCCATTCAGAACTAAACTAGACTCTCTGTCATTTGTTCACTGTAGGGGTATATATACAGTTCCAGGTTTAGTCTCCAGCCAATCATATGCTCTCTTACAGCACACCCTTATTTGTCTCCCTGGCTGTCACTGGCCAAAGTCGAGGAGGGACTTCGCATCATATTTCTAAGGAAAAGCAGACAACAAAAAGAACAAATCTTTGCAGGGAAGTGAACATGAGTGATTAGTTCCTGTAATCCATGAGAATAACTAGGTTGCAAATGCTGCACGATTATTCTGCAGATATTGTGAAGAAAGAAGTGGAGGACGACAATGAAAATGGCAGGCTGTATGCATGAGTGTGTCCCAGGCTGAGATGGGGATGTGGGCTCTTTTCATACCCTACCCAAGGAAGTCATGGTTGATGTTCATCTTTAATAGGTACGTCAGGTATATGTTTCCCAAGACCTCCCATTAGCAACTTACATAGTTATAACCATTCAGTTGCATGGTTCTAACTATTTTAGTTGCTAACGTTGCTAGCAGCCTGTTTCGTTCTAGGGCCATATTATATGGTGGTAAATGGGCCCAAACCAAGTTCACATACCCTCTATGTAAACACCAGAGAACAATTTGAGAAAAGACTGGCAATAACATCTATACAGTAACTACTTGTCATTTGTACCACACTAGATGTTTGTTTTTAGTCTATTTTTCTTTGGAAAGAGAGGAATGATTAATGGTTTATGATACAATATTTGCAGATGATGCGTCATGTAGATGTAGTATGTAGATGTAGTACGTAGATGTAGTACGTAGATGTAGTATGTAGATGTAGTAAGCCTGCGCCAACATAAACTAAGTTACCAGGGAGTTTGATAGACAGGATAACAGAGTTTACATTTCATGCATTCCATACATATATTTGACATTGAGGATAGATACTAATTGCATAAAGTAATATCTACATGTGAATTTGTTCACCATGTGTAGTCAGCTCAATGCTGTGAATCTTAGCACATCGGTTTACCTCAACGGTGTCATATCCCAGCACTCCAGTCATGCTCCCAGTCCCATATTGGATGGCCACCGACTCAGACGTGAACTTGAAAGAGCTGGACTCTTTAGGGTTGAATTTAGCATGATTGCCTGGAAAAGTCGAAAAACATATCTGCTCGAAGGATTTTTTACTTTGAATTTCTAATCTAAATTGATGGACAGATAAAATTGTGGTTTGAACTTTTGAAAAAAGATCTAAGGCCGATGTAATCATACTTTAGAGGAGGTACTTCAAATACTGGTTTGTGAGGACACTCAATACACAAATCCTACGCTTGCTGCTGTGTTGTATAAATTTCTGCAGCTGCCAGGACTATGAACTAATGTGACTGCTATGCCGTGGATTACATTCTTATCTGCTCTGCGACTCTACTACCTCACTGGGACGAAGCATGAATCATGACAGCACTATAGAAATGTCAGAGACTTTACCCGTAACCAAGACAACAATGACAGCCCAAACTCACTGCAAGCCAGGCTGGAGCAGTAGATGGATGATACCCACAGGTTGGAGGATCCAGTGTCAAAGATAACGCTGAAGGACTGTGGTGGATTTCCAATGGAGATGACACCATAGTATGACAGCTGTACAGGAAGAAAGATACCAGAAGTTTATCACAAGTATCAGATGTATAGTTAAAACAGTAAAATAAAATTAAGCATACATTTCTCTTAGAAATGCATTGATATAGTCAGTTAAATGTTAAAGCTGTGATTTAGAAAAAATAAGAATCAATGATTTGAGTTAAGGGGCGGCATGGTGGTGCAGTGGTTAGCACTGTTGCCACACACCTCTGGGACCCAGGTTCGAGTCCCTGCCTGGGTCACATGTGTGCGGAGTTTGCATGTTCTCCCCAAGTCGTCGTGGGGTTTCCTCCGGGTACTCTGGTTTCCCCCCACAGTCTGTAAACATGCTGAGGCTAATTGGAGTTACTAAATTACCCGTAGGTGTGCATGTGTGAGTGAATGGTGTGTGAGTGTGCCATGCGATGGGCTGGCCCCCCATCCTGGGTTGTTCCCTGCCTCGTGCCCATTGTTTCCGGGATAGGCTCCGGTCCCCCCACGACCCAGTAGGATAAGCGGTTTGGAAAATGGATGGATGGATGGATTTGAGTTAATTAAGACCCAGTCAAGTTCTATTCATGACGTCAAGAATGAGCTTTAGTACTCTGGAAGTACTAACTCACTTTTAAGTATTTTGTAATTTGTATTTTGCTGGACGGAAAAAAATCAGATGTAAATTGTAACAAAATGCTGTAAGAGATTGTATTTTATGTATTTAAAATAGTTAATGATCATTTTATTTATTTCCTGCGATTTTAAGAACCTTCATCACCAGGTTTACAGACTTTTCAAAATACCCTACAACCGTCTTTGGTTCGACGCAAGTAAAGCACTGACACGCCCTGTTCAACCCAGCTTGCTCGTTGTGAACCTCATTTTCCGATGTCCAGTGATCCAAGTAAAGAAGCTGTTTTGGTGCAGACTGCTTTATGGTAAAGTATTTTGTAAGATATTGTATGTATTTCTCACTGAATAGAGCAGTCAGCAAACAGCAGTGCTCTGCTCTAGAACTTGTGAATTACCTTGCTAGCCTGCTAGTGGCATTCTAGTTAATTTCAGCAGCTATGCACAGGCAGTGGCATCTTGTGGTTTGTCACATAAGGCTTCATTGACTACATTGCACATAAATGAGGCTACTTTTGTTACTAAGGACAAAAGTAATTTTTCAGCGAGACAGTGGTGTTTTCACAGCCACAGGGTCTGTGTAAAAGCGAGAACCGGCTGGGGAACTTGACACTGAATATTATATGTTACAACTGCTGGTTATGTTTTTTTTTAGCACATATAGTTTATTCTACATATAGAAGTTTATCCTTTGAGTCTGCGCATGTTTGGCACCCTGCCATAAAACAAAGTGGGAAATGTTTGCATTAAGATAATTAATCTTAGAAAGCGGGGGTGTGTCTCCTTACAGTATGTGTGCACACACTGGCACCCCTGTCCTCCATGGCCACTACTGTAATTCTGTGGGAAACACCTGTAAATCACAACGTTATTATTCCATCTAAAGTTAGGGCGAGCTGTATATTTTGTAAGTACTACACATTACTAAGGCTGTAATGGTACAAGTATTTGTCAGTAGTACCACTTCTATTTTACACATATTTTTGTATTTTCAAATTACAAATTACTTGTATTTTAATTGAATACGTTTTCTCACAGCGGTATTTTTTATCTTGTTGCATTTGATGAACAAGTATTAGTAATTTGTACCAAATTAACAACAAAAGAGTTGTCAATTAATTAATAACAAAATAGTTTCGATGCATTTGTCCCCATCTGTCAGATGTTCAGATGCTTGTATGCTATGAATGAGTTTTTTCATTATACATCACATCGTCTATATGTAAAATGTACATTTCTAATTATATAAAATGTTTTAATTTTAACAGTCATTTATAATGACTAACATATGAAGTGGACATAAAGGAAATGGAAGGACTTTAATCCCAACTAATATACACTCAGTGACAACAAAGTTAAGCACGCAGAAGTACTGGTCTGATTTGGATGTAATTTGGTACATGTGCAGACCAGCAATGGGTATGTATAGTAAATGATTCGATTTGCAAGAAGTTGGCACGTCTAGTCACCAGACACAGAGGATGCCTCATAGATACATTAGACGGCATTACAGCACTTGACGGAGTTAGATAGGGGTCGTATTGTGGGTTTGTATGAGGCTGGGTGGTCGTATCGTGCAACTGCCCAGCATGCGGGAGATACAGATGTCACAGTCGCCCGATGTTTGAACCAATGGGCACGTCATCCAAGGTTCCATCGCCCGAGACAGACCACACTAAGAGAGGATCATCTTATTGTGCGCCAAGCATTACAGAACCCCCTGCCATTCGGACCCAGGTACTGGACTCTCCTACAACACTCTGTGTCATCCTGCACCATGTCTCAACAACTGGCATCAGTCAGTCTATGGGTTCACCATTCCGTGTGTAGGCTGCCGTTAACACTAGCGCTGAGACTGCTGCCTTTGGAGTGGTGCCATAACTGGGAGGCATGGAATGATGATGAGTGGCATAAGACCATGTTCAGTGATGAATCTCATTTCTGCATTACCACAGTCGTGTGTGTGGTGGCACTAAGGTGACAGGACCAATCCTGGCGATGCTGTGGAGAGACACCAGCGCTATTTCTGGCTTCATGGTGTGGGGAGCCATAGAATATGACATCACGGTTTGGGGAGCCATAGGGTATGACATCATGGTGTGGGGAGCCATAGGGTATGACATTATGGTGTGGGGAGCCATAGGGTATGACATTATGGTATGGGGAGCCATAGGGTATGACATCATGGTGTGGGGAGCCATAGGGTATGACATTATGGTATGGGGAGCCATAGGGTATGACATCATGGTGTGGGGAGCCATAGGGTATGACATTATGGTATGGGGAGCCATAGGGTATGACATCATGGTGTGGGGAGCCAT
>JAODJX010000129.1:19460264-19474316 GCA_026776945.1 Isichthys henryi | reverse complement strand
TTTGGGTATTGTTCTCACCTGTCCTGTCCTTTTTTTGATTGGTTATTTGGGTATTGTTCTCACCTGTCCTGTCCTTTTTTTGATTGGTTGTTTGGGTATTGTTCTCACCTGTCCTGTGTTGTCTTGTCAGCCTTGTGTGTATTTAAGTACCTACTCCTCCTATCTTCTTGAGTCAGTCATTGTCTGTCAGTGAAGGTTACTCTGTGTTACTTCACCTCAGTGTCCAATTGCTTTGTCCTGCTACATTCTTGTATTATTCTATGGTGTTTTTGAGTTAGCTCTTGTCTTTTGACCCCTCGCGGTCACATTTATTTTGTGTTTACTCCAGTGTGTTCTGTTTTTGCCAATAAACCCCCTTTTGTCTTGGAGCCACTCATGTATCATCACCTTTGTTTTCCTGCCTGCACCATGGCTCACCACCGTAACGGCACCAGTAGGCTTGCAACGTAATATTGAGATAAGTGAAGCTTCACGCATATGGCGTTGGTGTACAGTTATGACAGCCCAGTTATAATTTGATCCTGAGGGACCATAGTAAAGTTGCAGATGACTGGCTTGTTTTAATCAGTGTCCTAAATGTAAAACATCTTTTAAAGTATGAAGTATGGTTTAGAGACATTTTTTAAAGTGTGAAGAAACATAACACACTATTCTGCTAAACATTCGCAATAACATTATCTGCTAGCTATCTGCACCATACTAGATGTTTGCATGTATGCTGGAGAGCATCATCAAAATGGGGTAATGATGTGTAAGCTGGGGTGTATAACTCCTGCAAATCTCACCTCAACAGTGTCGTATCCCAGGTAGCCTGTCATGCTGCCAGTGCCATACTGGATGGACACAGTCTGGGAGGTGTCCTTGAAGGTGGAGGACTGCTGAGGACCAAATAACACATGGTTGGCTAGAGGGAAGAATCAATAGAATTTGGTGAATGATCAGCACAGAGTTGAGGTCTTCATCTACAGCCCAATGAAGAGGGTATTAATTTAAAATACTAAATAAAATAGACATCATTTCCACTAAGTTGCTCATTTACACAAGTGCCTACATGCAGAGTATGATGGAAATTTCCGTATGTGTCAAAAACGGCACAGAAGTACTAGGTTAGTGTTCCAATTTCGATCACAGCCTCTATTAGCAGAGCAATGTTGCAGATTTGCATAGCAGAAAGTATGTTAAGCTCTGAAATCTATCAACGGAATGTTCAGAGATTATAAAATGCAGAATACTTGGAAAAAAAATCTTGAATCTCCAAAATTTAACAAAAAATACCTTCAGCTAATTTTGGTGCTCAACAGATCGTATTATAACTTTTGCACAGTGTATAATTCATTCTGAGATTCAGGGGTTCGGTGCCAACTGCATAGCTGCCGTCAAACTTGGGGGTTGTAGAGATACTTCTGCCTGAAGACTTCCCATACACCCTTCTCCTGCATTTTTTGCCTCACAGTCTTTCCCTTTATTAGGGGAAACCTGTAGGAACATCAGAGACGGTCTTCTAGTTGAACCCTAAACCAAAGCCTTCAAGAAAGCATGGTAAGCAATAGAATGAAGGTCTTACTTGTGCAGGCACTCGGAGAGGGCCAACAGGGCGAACAGCAGAAAGGCTAGCTTCATCATGGCTGTGAATACTTTTCTCCACTCAATTGAAAGCTGTTGGAAAACTGCAGGTCCAGCTTTTATATACAGACTCCTGGTTTATTCAGTCTAGCTCTTTATCAGTAGGATAAGAAAACAAAGCCTTCAGTTGAATTTATGATAAGAGCTACCCTAAGGTAACACAAGTGGCAGAATATTCTAGGATTTTCCTTCAAAGATGTCAAAATGAAATGAAATGAAATGAAATCAAATCAAAGTTTTATTGTCACACATACAGATATACTCAATACAATGCGCAGTAAAATGCTTGGTTGACTAACCTTAATGCTTTAATACTGTTAATACTGTGTATTAACAGGAAACAAACAAATATAAAAAGATAAAAGAGGGTGTCAAACATTAAAGATTGACAGTAGAATTATGAGTGGTGGCAGTACAAAGTGTTGAATATGTCAATATTTACATAATATTTGCATTATATGACTGGACATTTGCACCAAGTATATTAGAATCCTTTGGTTTTAGCTCGTTTGACTGGCGCCCAAATCGGGGAAATATGTGTATTCACAGAAATTAACCAAATACAACTTGGAACCAATTTTTAATGCATATCGACAGACTACGAGCCGCATTTGACGAGTAAAAAATTCGTTTTCTCATTTATTTTGTCTAATTCATTTATGTTTATTTCTAAGGCTGAGCCCAGACACTCTGTGGAGGAAACTCATTTCTGTTGCTTGTATCTGGGATTTCATTCTTTTGGCCACTACCCAAAGCTTGTGACCACTGGTGAAGGTAGAAACACTGATCGACTGGTATATCCATAGCTTTGCCTTCTGGCTCAGCTCTCTCTTCACCACAACAAACTAGTGCAATGTTCACATAACTGCTGACACTACATCGATCCGCCTGCCAATTTCCTGTTGCACTCTTCCGTCACTCGTGAACAAGATCCAGAGATACTTACTCTTTGCCAACCAGACGAGGGCAATCCACCCTTTTCCGGTTGAGAACCATGGCCTCAGACTTTTAGGTGCTGATCCTTATCCCAGTGACATTACACTCAGCTGCAAACCGCCCCAGTGCACGCCGCAGGTCACATCTGGATGAAGCCAGCAGGACCAGATCATCTGCAAAAAGCAAAGATTCAATCCTGAGGTCACTGAACCAGACCTCCTCCACCCCCTTGGCTATGCCTAGAAATTCTGGCCATAAAGGTTATGAACAGAATTGGTAACAAAGGGCAGCCCTGGCAGAGTACAGCAACCACCAGGAACAAGTCTGACGATGTGAACCAAACTTTCACTGTGGACTAATGGCTTATAACAGTGGGGCCGGCACCCCATACTCCTGAAACACCCCCCCCACAGGACCCCTGGAGGAAGACGGTCATATACAGGTGTGCAGGCACAGCATGCACTGTTGTTTGTTTTTGTTGGGCAAACTCCCATGAACCCTGCAGTATCCTTGCGAGGGTGAGGAGCTCATCTAGCATTTCACAACCAGGATGGAACCCACATTGCTCTCCAGTACCCCAGGATAGATCTTCCTATGGAGACTGAGGAGTATGATCCCCCTAAAGTTGGATACAGGATGAGAGTGCCGTGATTGTCTGGATCAGTTTACCTTTATAACCCACTTCAACTTCTTTGTATCAGTGACTGCATATCACATTAGCATCTACATAAATGACAGGCTAGAGCGGCATGACAGCAAGGAAAGACTGCAGAAGAAAGTGCAGAACAGGCTGTTTTCTTGAGGAGACTAATGCCCCTAAGTGTGTGCAGCAGGAGGCTGGTAGGCTGAAGACACTTTTAAGCAAAGATAGCTCTGCAATAGGACTGAGTTTGCACTGCTTTGAAATGAGGGGTGAATGATGTGCAAACTGTCTTCCATTATATATTATTAGCAGAGAGATGTTTCCATTGAGGAGCACTTTAACTCACATGATCATTGCCCTGGGGTATATGACTGAGTGCTTTAGGCGTTCCATTGTACCTTCTGTCATTAGCTTATTCAAGGGTGTTGGTCTCTACATCTTTAACTTCTCTCTCTGATTCGTTGTTGTATCATGCACATACTCTGGAAATAGGCTACTTCCATGATTACTGTTTACAACAGGCCTAGCTTCTGCCACTGGCACTGTCCTTAACAATCTGAGGTTGTCTCTAGAGTATGCACTAATTTCCCATAAATCACAGGAGCAGTGTGTGGCTCAGTGGGCTCCCCCTTAGCACCTGTGATCAGAAGGTCACTGCTTTATTGCTGGCCTCAGCATGTCTACAGGTCCTTGAGTAAGACCCTTAACCCCCAGCTCCCTGGGTGCAACAACAGGTGGCTGCTCTTCACAGCCAGCTTGCTCTCACTAAGACAGCGTAAGCATAATGAGAATTTCCCCACAGGGATCCACAAAGTACAGTGGTGCCTGCGGTTCACGAACACAATCCGTTCCAGGAAAGTGGTTGTGAACCAATTTGTACACGAACCAAGGCATTTTTTCCCCATAAGAAAGCATTGAAATTAGATTAATTCGTTCACAAGCCCACTAAATAATTTTTGTTCATAAATTTTCTTGTTTTTATAGTAAAAACGTTAAAGAGAAACACAATATAGTATGGTGACGGGCGCACGAAGGCATCGCGGGAGCAGAGAGATACAGTGAAGACTTGCTTGCTGGGGAAATCACGCTCTTTATTAACAGTCCTTAACCCTTGTATTGTTGTTGTTAATGTTAATGGTCGTGTTTCCCTATTGTCGCGCGTGTGTTTGCCCGTGTCTTGTGTGTACCCGGTCCGATCCTCGCGTGTATTTAGCTTGTATATATCTTCCACCATGTGTGCATCTTGCAGCTCGGTGTCGTCCAACCTTTTGTTTCCCATTTGTGTATTTGGGTTCGGTGCTCGTTGGGTGCCTATTGTGGTCCTTCTATTTACAAATGCATGTGGGACATGCTGGGATATGCTGGGACATGCTGGGACATGCTGGGACATGATGGGACATGCTGGGATATGCTGGGACATGCGCACCGCCGGTGCTACACTAGTATAAAAAAGGAATCCGGTTGAGGAATCTGTTTGTCAACCAAAATTTGTTCACGAACCAATGCATTTTTTTCACGAAATTTTTGGTCGTGAACCAAATTCTTCGTAGACCACAGCATTATCATTATTATAAGTTGCAAAATTTCAACGCATATTAATATTAGATATTGTCTAGATTATCAGTGTCGTACAGATTTAAAATTATTTAGGCATGTTTTGGTGATAATAATGGATTACTGACTGTTGTCTAAATATCTGTAAAAGGCACCTGCTAATTCTCCTATGTGTTTCCAGTTTTTTTGCCAGTAAAGATAGACCTGACTTGTTTTTACATTATGCCATATGCTGAGAACCTGCACTGTGCTGCAGCGTTTGTAAAAAAAACCCAAAACACATTCAATCAGTCACGAAAGCTTCAAAGGGAAACACTTTAATGGAATATTGCTTGCATTCATTGACTTATGACAATCACATGGATGGGACCTTTGTTACTTGTATACTTTTCTGATCTGTTTCTCATGGTTATCCTACATATACAATCCTACATTTCACATGTCGTTTACACAGTATTAAGCTGATCCAGCTGCATCATGCAACTACAGCAAGACCCACTTGATTGTTGCTCCTATCAAAGATGGTGTAGAACTCTCTGATGAAGACGTCACCCAGGATCCAGAGCTCACTGTTGCCACCATCACTAATGCCAATCATGCATCCATTGCTATTCTATAATGACAAAGTAAAACAAACAATAATAATTCAAACGGTTGACTAGATTGATGATTATGGCTTGTAGTCATGAATAATCTGAGAGGGAGAGACAAGGCAGCAATGGAGTTGTTTATTCCCTAGTGGTAAGTAACATGTCATTGGTGGAATGATATAACAGAAAGAAAGATAATCAGAAGAAGGGCAGCAGGAAATAGATGAAGAGTAAATGTTTGCTATGTAAAATTTTCTGATCTCTGTTTCTCATGGTTATACTGCTCTCATTGGAGTTATATATACAGAGGTATATATACACAGAGGAAATGGATACTGAGAAGTGACAGCCGTAAAATCTTCCATTGAGATCTACAGTAATAGAGTAAAGTTTAATTCTGGTTGTGCAAATCATACCTCAGAAACATATGCAGACGAAGGGATACTGAAGGCATATCCGCCAAGGGTAAAGGTCAGGTCAGGCATAGATCCCACGCTGTTGCAGTTCACGAATGCCTATGGGACACAGTCCTTCATCTTATTTTTTTGTTCATGCAGTATTATTTGAAGGTCAAAGTAGTGCAGGCCAAGTTACTTACGTCTCCATTTTGGTCCTCAGAAGCGCCCAAAAAGCTCAGGAGGTTTTGAATGTCACTGCTTGGTCCAACAATGTAGGAGGTGCCGGTATCCACAATAGCTTGGCAGCCACCAGTACAAGCGACAGCCTCTCCATTGCTAGTCACACTGCAATGGACCAAAGATCAGTTGACCACTGATGAACACATACCAGCTAAATCTGTCCCTTACACTCCTATAGACATTGTTTCCCAGGAAATGACATAATTGTCTTCCAGATGGACAGGGTCATGAGCTTTTTCTGTTATTGGCATTTTGTTTTTAATTTACTCTCAGTCAAAGCACATCAATACTTAAATTCCTGAAAATGAAAATGATAAATTGTATGAAGTTACTGGGGTACAACTTGCATGAAAACTGTGCTCTACCAATTACATTTGGTTGGACTGAATTTTGATTTTCAAGATTTTTCTGTGAGCTAAAAAGTTTACAATTTTAAAGCTCCCCCACACTTAACAAAGTATTGTACAAATCATTTCAAATGTTTGAATGGCTTGTAGACTAGAGGTGCTGATTGATGATGACTGGGTAACAGCATAGATCAGTATATCAATTTGGCATAAGAGTAATTTTAGATGAGGGTGTGAATGTTCCAGGATGTAGCAAAGACAGGTTACAACAGTTCCCTTCACCTTTGCCATATTACTAATATATTTGATGTGCTGTACAGAGCAAGTAATTTTTTATGTTATATGAAGATTTGAAAACCTGATGCCAAAAGAAGCTGACCAGACACTGACCTATCCATGCTGATCTGCCAGTAGGATTCAGAAGACAGTGGGATCCAGTAAATGGAACCAGTGTAATATGAGGAGTCGATCCCACCAAAGATCACCACACTGCCTTCTTCACTATCGCTGAAAAAGAAACACTATGTTAGGTGACATGGCTGTATAATTTCCTACTTATGTGACCAACGGTCTGGCCCCACCTGCTCAGGTAGACGGAAAACAGGTTCTGAGAAACCAGTCCCTGGCTCATCATATTATCGAAGACTGGGGTGGCACCAGAAGAAGAAATTGAAGGGAAGGCAAGTCCCAGGATCCCATCAGGTACCATATAGTACATGAAGTCATCCTCCGTCTCACTCAGACCAAAGATCTGGTTGGCAATGGTGATCCCACCAACCTTATGCAATTGAAACAGATCATTAATACTGCGGACCAATGGGCTTACAATGTAATATTGAGATAAGTGAAGCTCCATGCATGTGGCATTATTGTACAATTATGACAGCCCAGTTTTAATTGGACCCCTAGGGCCTAGAGTCAAGTTGCAGATGATGGGCTTGTTTTAATCAGTGTCCAAAACTTAAAACTTAGCTAAAGTGCTAATAAACAACAGAAAGATACACGCGAATTTGCTGAACACACACTATATAACTCCTGCAAATCTCACCTCAACAGTGTCGTATCCCAGGTAGCCTGTCATGCTGCCAGTGCCATACTGAATGGACACAGTCTGGGAGGTGCCCTCGAAGGTGGAGGACTGCTGAGGATCAAACAACGCGTGGTTGGCTAGAGGGAAGATTCAATAGAATTTGGTGAATGATCAGCACAGAGTTGAGGTCTTCATCTGCAGTTCAAGTCGTGAAGAAGCTATTTATATAGAACACTACTATTTTACTCGTCGTTGTAGGAGTCTTTAGCAATTCAGAATGAACAACTTGCTGAAACAGTAGAATTTTTGAACTCGAACCTTTAATTTTGAATGCTTGTGTCCTCAGTCTCTGTGCCTCCTGATATCCTTGATGCATTACTTACGTATAATGCTGCTGCCATGCATATTTATAAAGAACTACTGTCTTTAGGAGGTTACAAGTACCAAATACAAAGGAACGTGCTTCAAATGCAGCAGGACAGATTTACCACTGTGAGATGTTACAGTCCACATGTTCCTTGATAAAGACTTCAATCCATTTTCAGTACCCACTTAACTGCCGGAGGCTATGGGCGCAATACAGGGAATAACCCCAGGATGGGATGCCAACCCATTGCAGGGCACACACCATTCATGTCTAGGGACAATTTGGTAATTCCAAT
The DNA here is from genome assembly GCA_026776945.1 of Isichthys henryi. Lineage (NCBI taxonomy): Eukaryota > Metazoa > Chordata > Actinopteri > Osteoglossiformes > Mormyridae > Isichthys > Isichthys henryi. The sequence continues at coordinate 19,466,293 of JAODJX010000129.1, read as the reverse complement.
TTGACATAGCATGTTTTTGGACTGTGTGGGGAAACCGGAGTACCCAGAAGAAATCTCAGGATGACACAGGGAGCCATGACGAAGACTTGAACACTTGTTTCAGAGGTGTGAGAAGACAGTGCTAATGACAGCACCACCATACCACCCCTTAACAAGTGCTTGTCTCTTCTGTGTACAACAACTTCATAAAAGTCTTGGCCATACCCAAAATCCCATCTACAACAATAGCAATAGTCTTCACTCACTGCAAGCTTGGCTGGAACAGTAGGTGGAGGGAACCCACAGGTTAGAAGAGCCAGTATCAAACAGGACCGTGAAGGACTGGGCGGGAGTTCCAATAGAGATCACACCATAATATGACAGCTGCATCGGCAGAAGGGTAAAATGCAGTTTAGTGGACAGCAGGTTTAATACATTCATTGCAACTTTGCTCATTGAATCATTCATTCTCGAGAGATTCCAGAAGGGAATCTTAGTTTCACTTACATCAGCATCATTAGTCATAGATTCAGAGCCAACTGCATAACTGCTGTCAAATTTGACCATGGGGTTGTGGGGATACTTCTGCCTGAAGACTTCCCATAGACCCTTCTCCTGCATTTTTTGCCTCACGGTCTTTCCCTTTATCAGGGGAAACCTGTAGGAACATCAGAGACGATCTTCTAGTTGAACCCTAAACCAAAGCCTTCATGGTAAGCAATAGAATGAAGATCTTACTTGTGCAGGCACTCGGAGAGGGCCACCAGGGCGAACAGCAGAAAGGCTAGCTTCATCATGGCTGTGGATACTTGTCTCCACTCAAATGGAAAGCTGTTGGAAAACTGCAGGTCCAGCTTTTATATACAGACTCCTGGTTTATTCAGTCTAGCTCTTTATCAGTAGGATAAGAAAACAACTGTAAATGAGACCGTAGGATGTTTTACATCGGTTTTTCCTCAAAAGGGGTCAAAAGCACTTATGTTGAGCATAATATTTATCTTGTGTTTTTGTGACATTGAGATCAAAATTGTGCCAGAGCTATTAAATGTAAATGACTTACATTCAATAAGCTAGGAAGGTGGAATTGACAGCATTGCTTGTACTTGGATATATTTTTTTGTGCTTTTTTTGCATAATGGACGATTTAGCCGCATGGACAAATTATATTCACCATGAGCATGCTGAGTTTCAAAGTTAGTTATCTACAGTATATAACCTCTCCTACAGTAAATTAAATGAATTAATAAAATAAAGAAATAATACTTTACATTCCCCATTCATTTTAGAACTAGGAAGTGTATTGATTGAGGTCAACAAAACACAAAATTGATGTATATCCTTAGCACAATTAATGCAACATCACTCATATAACAGAACTGAGATGACTGGCTGAGTTAGCTTTCCTCCAATAGTTGAGGGGTGCATGTTCTGAGAAAGTGCTCACCTACAGACTCAAAGGACATAAGACTGTACACCATGTACTTAGTGGTCTCTTTTGTCATTATCAAACTGGAAAATAAATTTCACTATGCTAGCTTCTCTCCTTTCAGATTGCAGGCTGATATAGCTGCCAGGAAGGACATGTACAGTCTGGTTTGTTGCAGCATTATTGTCCAGCTTTATAAATTTCCACCCATCTTCTAGTCACTTATTTTGGTCACAGGGAATTTTGTCAGTTTTTGCCGTATATAAAATGGATCTGCATAGTTTTTCATTCTTGACTGACAGATGACTGTGTGCAGAAGTCTCAGCCAAAGTGTGCCTGGATACAGATATCAGGTAGCACATGAGGAAGCCCACATGACAGATCTCAAGTCAGTTTTATTCTCAAGTTTACCCGCTGAGAATAAACTGCCCCAATGACAGATTCTGGTCTAAATGCAAAGGTGAAGCTGAGCGCTAATATAAATTAAAACCAGGGTGAGTATTCTTGTATATTCAGTCTATCTGGAATACCATCCAGCTGATCGTCCCAGAACTTTATATAGTTCTCGTGGTTTAGCTTATTGTACATTGAGCTCATACTACACATGGAACCTGCAGTCCACTTGTATGAACTAACCTTCAAAGCAGAGGACTGCAGGTTCACACAGCCGAACATTCTGTCTTCCCTGATCTTCCAGCCCTTCTTCAGCAGCGGGAGGGTTGTGTCTCACCTGGGGTTCCTGGAACCACAGGTCACTAAGAAAAACCATCACTTCACACCGTGGCCACAAATTCAAACAGGTCACATGTGGAGAACCTAGTTCAGTCACTTTGTCTTAAAATTGGTTAAAGAAGAGTCTATATAACGGCAGTGACCTTGTTTTGAAACAGGTCATAGATCATTATTTCAAAGAATACAATGAATTTCCATTCTAAAAGTAGAGTAAAAGCTTGACAAATGTTTAATTTTGAGATATGACACAGTGTAAATATCATGAACAATATTTATTTCCCAGGACATGATTACAATGTCCTTCCAAGCAGGTGCAGTTCATTGTGCAGATTTTCAAGTAGCTTTAGTTTTCCACTAAGCTATGCTGATCCATGTAATTCTAGTTTTGGAGAGATGATTCGATATGTTTTGCTCCTTAGGTGTTGACTGGTCTTTAAATCACAAAGGCAAAATTAGTGAATATATGGAGTTAAGCAGAACTCAACAGATTATAAAGGATCATGTTTACCAAGTAAAACACCAGAACATATGTTACTCATTTGTTTTCATTATTTTAATGTAAATGTTACTTTAATATTCAGTGGAGTGTTTATATTTTGTCTCTATATTCAGAACTAAAATTGTGGATCTTCACCAGATTTTAATCTGCTGAACTAAAAACAAAGTTGAATAAAACAATTAAAATGTCCTCCCATTGGTCTGGAATGTTCCAATTCTAAATTGTACACATATTGCACAACTATTTGTTTTGGTGGTTTTCTTTGTCACAAGCAATGCAGTTATGCTCCAGAACCCAGAAGCACGTGTTGTGATGTTGAAGAACAAAGGTCTGACCCTTGAAAGGTCTGAGTTTCAACAATTAACTTCCATTTTCAGGTTTGGGGGTTAGAATGTCACCTGCACTCACTGCAGTTTGCACGTCCTCCCCATTTTCTGACATTCCTGTGTGCCTTACTCACTCGCAGTCCAATGGATCACAACTTCACAAAGCAATTCATCTGGAAATGTGGGATGTAACCTTTTCAGAATTTGCAATAGTTTGAAGAAGTTCCATCAGCACGTAGCAAAGCAAAGCATTACGGGGTATTGAAACTGACCCATGAGGTAACTGATTGGAATGTAGCTGGATGTGACTCAGCATGCTGCATTCATTAGGTTGTATGGGACAAAAAAAAAATTTGCTGTACTATCAGGAATAAATAAATAATAGAAATCAGTTGCATGGGGCATGGAGTCCAAAGAAAAATAAACTTTATAAATGGGGCCATTTTGGCAAAGCCTTGGCTGGTTTTTAGAGAGTCTTCTCTTGAAGCCCTATAGCTATACCACTTGCTCCCAGAGCTCACAGTATTTTCTCCCCATGTGTTACAAGGCCTAACAATACCAGGAATACACTGTGAAAACAAGGCACCTAGTTTACAGGCATGCAATACGGTAAGTTTGAAACCCGAAGTAGCTGTCATTGGCGCTTCATAAAAGTGTGATTTGCTTTCATTTTACAATTTTCAATTCACTTTACAAATCAAGGTGGTATTTAGTCTCTTCATAGTAAGCAGACCACGACAAAAAGAAGCAAGAAATTAATATCTTGACAAAATCTCTTTATTAAAAATGATTACATGGCATAATATAAAATGATTCCTGGATAAAAAAATGACAAACAAGCACTCATACAGCCACGGAAAAAATTAAGAGACCACAGTAAAAAATTTTTTAGCTTCACTCAATTTCTGGATATGCGTCTATGTAAAATATATATTTTTTGTAAACTCCAACCTGGCTCTTCTCTGTTTCTCATTGAAGGGCTTCTTCCTTGCTTTATGGGACTACAGTCTTGCTTCTAGGAGCCTGTTATGAACTTGTCCTAGCAGTGCACTTCATACCACTTAATGTTTCCCATTCCTTTTGAAGTTCACTTGTGGTCAGCCTCGAATTCACGAGGCACTGTTGGATAAGTTGACAGTCATCTCTGGCATTAGAAAGTCGCTTCCACCCTTTACCTGGCTAGTTTTTGGTCATTCCCAACGTCTCTTGCTTCACATTGTTGTTGACTGCGATCTTAGAAATTTTAAGCCTAGAAGCAACCTGCCTCACAGTTTAACCTTCTGCCAGCAGAACCAGGATTAAATGAGGATTTAACAATGCTGATATTTAAAAAATATAGAGTGGTCTCTTTTTTTTCCAGTGCTGTATGTACAAGATGAACAGCTCAGACTTAGGGTATTATTTCAGTATAACATCCATCCATCCATCCATTTTCCTAACCGCTTATCTTACTGGGTCGTGGGGGGTCCGGAGCCTATCCCCGAAGCAAAGGGCACGAGGCAGGGAACACCACAGGATGGGGGGCCAGCCCATTGCAAGGCACATTCATACACCATTCACTCACACAGGCACACCTATGGGCAATTTAGTTACTCCAATTAGCCTCAGTATGTTTTTGGACTATGGGGAGAAACCGGAGTACCCGGAGGAAACCCCACGACAACATGGGGAGAACATGCAAACTCCGCACACATGTGACCCAGGTGGAGACTCGAACCTGGGTCCCAGAGGTGTGAGGCAACAGTGCTAACCACTGCACCACCATGCCGCCCCTTCAGTATAACATGTATACCTTTTTTATACCATGGTTAACATATCTATGCCTCTGTATTCATAAATGGCTGAGTACTTACCAAGTGGTTTGGCACGATCTTAGGAAGACCTGTCCCTCCATGAGAAAGGGAGCATGTTCACCTGGTAGCCTAAATGAGACAAAACAGATTCATATGATGAAGATAACAGAACACAGGTAGCCTGACAAAGGCACAGCAATTCATCTAATAAAGTCAGCATGAGGTCAGGGGGATTCCTCTAGTGAGGTCAACATAGGAAATCTCTGTAACAAGGTTAGAATAAGAACTCATCAGAACTCATCTTAAGTCAGAATGACAAGGTTACTGTGATACTTAGAGTGAAATCTCTCTACTGAAATCTACACAATGAAAGCAAGGATGTGTCTCCTGAAGTCAGTGCGACTGGGTCACAGAAATTCCTCTGGAAAAATCTGTTTAGCAGGAATTGCCAAATATCTATAAAAACTTCCTTTGCCTTCCTGGCAGAGCACAATTCCATCTCTCAGACGCCACTTACTTGACTGAGAGGTCATCTCTAAATGAACAAAACCAAATTACCAATGGCCTGCGTTTCCCTGAACAGCCATGACCTGAATATCAGGCGTAACTATGAACTTATTACATGCACACATCATTATCATTTGACAAACACCCCTGATTACGCTTCTGCAGAATGAGGTCAGAATATACGCATACGGGGATTAAAAGCAAGTAAAAAGCACACTGATTTGTTAATCATTTAGCCTGACATACTATCAGCATTCTGCGCAGGCAGTGAAACATTGATGGACTCCATCATCTACCCTATACGTCAATATTACTGGACACTGCCAAATATTATCACCTAATACCTAGAGGCCTTTCCAACTGCATTACCTGTGGACCAGCGGAAAACTTACAGGATAAACGTGCTTCTTCTTTTACCTGAAGCCGATATACCCAGTACCTGCACTGCTGTGGGTTCCCTCAACGCAGGAGAAAGCAGAAGAGTCTGATGAGGGATGCTAGTCTTGAATCTTCTCAACAAATCCACTTGCATCACACTGTGAAAACCCTATAACTGTGCCCAGGCTGCAACTAATTATAGTTGTTATGCATACTTCTAATAAAAAGCAGCCGTGAGAAATCAGTACATCATATCTGTTGAATCGGGGTCCACTAGCTTCGTAGCTATACTGTGTAGGGTATTGTCTTCCCAATTGTCCTGTGGGGGGACACTAGCATTCTAACAATATATGTGTAGCTGGCTCTACCATATGATGAATTGTTTTTTT
>JAODJX010000129.1:19449301-19460254 GCA_026776945.1 Isichthys henryi | reverse complement strand
CCCCCCCCCCCCCCCCCCCCCGCCCCCCCCCCCCGCCCCCCCCCCCCCCCCCGCCGGGCCCCGGCTGGTGGAGGTTGCAGGCCACCCAGCCAAAGCCAAAGATGAAACTTCCTTCAGCCGAAACAACTATAAGGTTGTCATTAAAAAAACAAACCAAAAAAAAAAGTTGAATTCCAGAAGAAGGGGGTGACAAGGCTTGGCTTTTAGCACAACTCCCTCTTTCCAGAATGTTGTCTATGTAGGAGATGAATGCTGAATAAATGCCTCTGGACTCTCCCTGAGTGTCTCCTGGGCCATCCGAGCCCCAGATGAAATCAAAGGGAGGTCGCAGCCCTGGAATTTGCTTCCTCCGGTTTTTAAAATGGAGGGTGTGGGGGGGGGTCAAATCGGGACAGAGAACAACGCAGCAGGTGCTCCGTGTCAGGCACTGCATTGACCCGAACAAGACAGGGACTTGGAGGCGAAGCAATTGTCGGACCAACAGCACTGGTCCAACCTAGTGCATCTTCCAGAAGCCCCTCCCTGTCACAGGTCACACAGCCGGGAAACACCCCCACATCCGTCAGAACATGGAGACCTCAAAACGTGGACAGGGTGGGCGGTGCTCCTAGGGCTGCTCTCTCCCACGCTCAGGAATTCCTCTTCTTCCTGGGCTGCAAAGATGGGCCTTTCACTTTCCCTCGGAAACAATGCCGCCGCAACACAACAAAAGGTCTCAACATAGAGGTCTTCAATTCACTTCCGAGGCAGAAACAAATTTAGTTTTTTCTTCAAAAGAAACACAATTTATTGAGACTGAAACCAACCGAGAGTGTGCGAAAGCACACCGTGTCAACAGCCACTCCTCAGAGGTATGCAGAAGGTGATTCCTTAACCTTTTCCCAGAAATCGGGCGTACACAGCACAAAGCAAAAAGGTCATTTTTTTTCCACTTAACACATGGGAATTGGCACCACAAACGAAGTTACAGAACTTTTAGCTGTCCCCCCAAGGGGAATGTGCTAACAGTAAAACGGAAAACCCCTCGTTCCCATCATGGCTAGAGGCTTCCTGGTGACTCCGCTGTGAGCCGACTGGACGTCCCAGATGAAGTGGCGGCAATCCTTACGAGAAGCTGAAGAGTGCTTTGCATGAGGAATACATATATCCCTTAACACAACAGAGTTCGGTTACAGACAACTCCGAAACCCCACTTTAACATCAGTACATCACAAAATTTTGAACAGCATCGTATCCCCTACTGACAAATGTAAATACCGAAAGCAACAAACAGCCCTAGATTAAATATGTATTTTTTAAGCATATTTTTTAAGCTTCTGGATATTATAAAAGGCATCACCGCTGCCACAGATGGAGACCCAGACAACGGGCTGATCTGCCACTTGATCACGTATTTCATTGCAGTTTAGGGTCCAAGGACACGTTCAGTCTTCCCCTCCACAAATTAACCAGCCCCCCTCATTATCACAAATTGCGTGGTCCGTGCAAAGAAGCCAAATGAACCTGGGGCAACAGTATCATACATAACACATATTGTTTATGTGACTGCTGATCTGATACACAGTAAACAAAATTATATACATATATACACACACGCACAAGTACCACTGTGAGGGAATTGAGAATTTTGTTTGCGCACAGATACGGCCATAACAAAAAGACTTAAAATTCACTATTATGCAGATTAGGCTGCACTTTTTTTTAACCTTCACTGGAGGTTACATTTACAGGAATTTGAAATGAAGGTTCTTAGACACCAGGTGGCACATAATCAGAAGACAGAGACGCATTGGATGATGAAATTACTACAGCTCTCTCAGATTTCACCCTGAAATCTTCCAGTGCTTGCCTGTGGACTAGGGATATGCATGTACCCTTCGGAAGGCCTGATGGGTCTGAGTTTTTATTGTGTGCCAGTTTTAAACATATTAAGTACAAATTTTAGCAAAATAATAGTGAACTACTCACCCTTACGGGTAATGATATTGTCCACATGCCTGACAACAAACTGAGCACTGGAAGACAAAACTTGCAGAGTCCTCAGCCCTCCTAAGGCAGGACAAGATGCCCTTTAACTATTACTACAGTCTTACTACAACGCACAGTCAAGACAAAGTTGTGTGAGTTGCAAGTATGTAAAGAACATGTTTTGCAGCAAAAATAAGTGGGTTTTCCAAGCAACCTTTCATTCGCAACATATGAGCTGTGGGATTCACACAAAATACTTGTATGGGACAGTGCCACCTAGTAGCAGAGCTGCCAATTGCAGGACAGAAACCTCGGCAGAAATTCCCTGACTCATCTGAAATTTGCCTTTAAATTTTGGTATTTCAGTTATCAAAGTATATTTTACGCTTGCTGTTATATTTCTGAGGAAATATTTCATACACGTATTTAGGCAGAAAATTTAAATAGGAAGTTGATTACGAATGACAGGCAAATGGAAAACCACTAGACACACAGGAAATTTCACATCCCTGGTCTATATAGAACCATCATTTACAAAAACAATCAATTTGATTCATTCCATAAACATTTTCCATTTTCAAGGTGTAAAACGGAGGATCACAACCATTCACTGAATTCTCAATCAGAAGGCTGTGCCATATACCTGCCCTTGGTGGTCTGTGGTAATCAGAAGCTGGGGGTCTATCAAGTCAATCACAATAGAGATTGGCTACTCAGAGTGAAATTTGAAAACCCCTTTAATCCCTAAACAATTTTAATGACTTCCCAAAACCTGACTCATTCAAAAAGTGATGAACAAACCTTAAAACTGAAGGTAATTTGACATGAAATTTTACACTGCACTGCGCATCAGATATGGGAATCTTCCTAGCAAAAAAAATATATAAAACATTAAAAAAAATTCACTTTGCTCTTACACTTACTGCACTCAGGTGCTGTGTCTGGAACCTGCTCTTTTGTCTCATCGATCACATGAGAAGGAGTGTACAGAGTCGCACATTCATTCGTGGACAGCAATGGCCTATGGCCATGACAATAACAGGAGAACCAGCACGTACGGCCGTATGGGACAGAATGGCTACAGGAAAACGGAGTAATCTATGCATTCTGGGAGAGACAATCTTTACAATAACTAAGACCTCCTAATAAGATGTACTTGTATAAAAATAAAAAAATCCTGTAATGAATGCGCAGTATTACAATTTCTCTCTGGCTCATTACGTCTATGTCAGTCTATGTTTCTAACCGTATTAATGCTTGAACACCAAATTTAAGAACCTGTAAAGGGCAGTTATAAGAAAGACTTTCAGCATCATAACTGTTCAGCTTAATAAACAGACATGCGGAAACAGGCTTGTGACTATACACTTGTTTTCCACTAAACACCTGTGATGACTATTCGCTTTTTTTGAATATACCAAACTGCAGGGTCTTACATTTAAGTGACATTGACTTCTTTGAAACGTCTAAAAAGGTTTCTGGGTGTAACTGCTATTATCCATTTCAAATGCCTTGATTGGACAGTAATGGAAGCCAACTTGCTATTATTCTTAAACCAGTAATTTAACAATTGAAGGTCTCGGAAAAATGATACTATAACCCAAAATGCACAGAAGAGTGCATGCAGTGCTGTGATACAGGACAAGGCTCGCCCCCTTCTCCCCAGTTTCAGGATGACCCTCGGACAATGATCATGACCAGGTAGTCCTCCTCCGTTTTGGCCAGAGCTTTGGCTGAGGAATCCAGGAACTGCTGAGAGAAATCGCAGGGAGGGAAGGCATGAAGAACACCCGCGTTGTCCTTGTCGCGGCTTCCGCCCACGGGCAGACTGATGACTCCGGCTGCTTGCTTCTGCTTGAGGTACGAGACCAGGTTGCGCAGGGGCCGCTGAGTGGAGGCAGCCCGGTCTGGCGATGAGCCATCCTCCGAGCCGCCTGGGACTGCCAGCAGGACGGAGTGGCCACCTGGCCCAGCTGCCCGGATGCGTCGGGACACCTCATCGAGCTTGGGCTGGTCCAGGCGGAGACGCTGTGTGATCTTCAGCTGGGCCACCTGACTGCCCGTGGCACTGTCGAGGAGAAGGCTGGTGGCCACACCCAGGTCCCCATCGAGGAGGTGCATGCTGGATGGGAAGCTGCTGTTCTTCAGCAGGAGCATGCCCTGCCAGGCCAAAGTCAGCTTTCCTCCAGCGTCCTGCTTTGCCTGTTGTGCCCCCCTGGAAGAGCCTTGCTCCACCCTCTCTTCCTTCTTAGCTGGGCTTTTGTTGGTACCGCTGACTTTGCGCTTGGTGCCAGACGATCCGGCTGGTGTGGCTGAAGACGCCTCTGTGGGACGTTGGGTTTTCGGCCTCTTTTCTACAGGTTCACGCTCCTCTCTGGCTGGTGAAAGTCTGTCGGGGCGCAAGGGGCGCTCTGAGTCGCTATAGCGGCCCCCGTCTCGGCTGCTCCCCTCGGGGCTCTGCTCGGCAGAAGGGGCCCGTCGCCGTCGGGCACGCTCACCGCCATCTGGGGAATGCTCCAGACGTCGATTGTCCTCTTGGAGGCGGCGCTTGCGGGCGGCATCACGGCTCTGCAGCTCGCGCTCCAAGTGCTCCAGGGACTCGAGGGCTGCCACCCGCACACGCTCACGGGCAGCTGGACCTGGCCACTCAGCAGCAGAATACAGCTCTCGCTCCCTGAAGTGCAGTGGCGGTGGGGTCCTCTCTCTGACTCTCAGAGCCTCTGGACCAGCACGGTGGAGGAAGGACTCTGCTACAAGGTCGTAGTGCGGCAGAGGCAGCGGCTGCAGGAACTGCTGCTGGTAACGGTGCTCAGTGTCAGCAAAGTCTACCCTAAGGCGTCGGTCCGGGCCCCCAAGGGGGAAGCCGCGCATGTGGGTGCAGGCGGCCTGAGCGGCATCCAGGCTCTCGTACTGAATATAAGCCCACGTGTCCCCCTTTCTGTAGTCAATAGTCCTGATGGTGCCAAAGCGGTCAAACTCTCTGGCCAATGCTGCCAGGGGAACCCAGGGCCCGAGGCCGCCAACCCACAGCCTGGTGGTGGGCGTGGCCTTGCCATAGCCAATCTTGATGGGGTTGCGGCCCACCACCTTGCCAGCCATGCTAATCTTGGCCCGGTGAGCCATGTCCAGATTCTCGAACTTAAGGAAGCCGTAGGTGCTGCTTTGCCCCCTGGTGGGCCGCTTGATGTCCACCTCAGTTATCACTCCAAACCGGTCAAACGCTCTCCTCAGATCACTCTCAGTCACGGAGGTGTCCAGATTGCCTAGGAACAGTGTCCTGTTGGCCCTCTGGTCATCTTCAGGAGCAATGAGGTCCTCCTCCCTGTATGCCGCCCGCTCAGCCATGTATGCAGGGCGTGCCCTGGCTTCATAGAAAACAAACTCCCTTTCCCTCTCCAGGTCTCTGGGCAGAGGTGGTGGTGGAGGTGGGGGGAGGCGACCCAGTGCTAGCTGCTGCAGCCTATAGTCTCTGTATCCAAGCCCGGTGGGGGATAATGGTCTCTGGGTGTGCAAATGCCTGTGTGCAGAAAGAGGGACATATGCGTCTTTTTCGATGGGAGATCGACTTCTCCTGCGGTTAAGGAGAACAGCTTCGATCTTCAGAGGGCGGTCATACAGCACGAGTCTTCCGCGGGCATGCTTGGCCGCCCTAGCGTCCTCGGGTCTCCGGAAATTGACGAACGCGACCCTCTCGTCATTTATCCGGCTAATCTTCACGCTGACGTCCCCGAATTTCTTGAACTCGTGGAAGAGGCCATCCTCGATCTCCTCGTCGCTCAGCTGCGAACCCAGTTCGCTTATTTTGAGAGTTTTGTACTCGCTTTCCGTGCTGGCGAGTGGAGGCCGCGGCTCCCCGCGCGAACTGCTCCTGGCGGCACTGGGATCCAGCGCGAGGCTGGTGTGGTTCCTGCCGCTTGAGCTAGCTGCTCCGTTGCTGCCGACCCGACTGGAGCCGTGTCCGTCAAAATCGCGGCCCTCCCTCTTTTCGGCGATTAAGCTCCTTCTTGCCGAACTCCCCTCGCCTTTAGCCGCACTGTTCTCGCCATTGCCGCCGCCCGAAACCGAATGAGTCCCCATTTTCTTACTGGTCGGGTGGCTTCCTCCTCTGTCTCGGGTATCGTCCGACGTCCGCGAGCGCTTCTTCACGGGCGACCGCTCCTTGCTTTTCATTTTTACAGTCGTAATCCCACTTTGGAAAAGTAAAGACCTCAATACTTTAACATTCGCATAAATTAACTTTTGACTGCCGTTGCACGAATTACATAAGTTATTTTTCCCCACTCACTATCCCCGTCTCACACAGTAACAGCATCCGCCATTTTGAAGCGGTACATGAATAATCCCACCCTCCGGTTGTTACTGGTCAACAGTAGCAGTGTCGGGAATGCCTCGCTCCATGACTGGTCAAGCCATGTGTCACTCAGTACTCCGACTCGTCTCCATGGGAAAGTCTGAAGGTGACGAGTTCATTTGGCCGGAGAAGTACCCGCCATTTTGGCTCAAAGTCTCCACAGGGTTGTTGTGGTAGTGTTTGTTAGCATCGCTGTACATTTGATTCGATGCAATGAAAGAGTCAAACGGAAACATCAATAATCGCCATTGGCAAGTTTCAGCTGAACTCCTGCCTTAAAAATCAACGGACTGTGTTCTTGGCCCTTAACTGAAATATTCAGTTTGACTTCACGTAGTGTATAAATAATTGCCCAATATTGTTCGTTGATTTTTATATTATTGTACCAATGTGACAAAGTATAATGGTTCTGACCAGTAAATTTAAATATAAAAAACAAATTTCAAAATAATGCTTCATTGATATTTAAATAAATAAACGGAGGCAGTTTTCCTTAACGTTTATCTGTTTCTTAAATTGATAATGGACCTGTAGCACAGTACTATAATGTACCTATCTTGTGTACTTACGTAACACTACTGAAATAACTGTGAAGTAGCAGCAGGAGAATAACGCAGAGTACCGATACTGCAAAACCAAATGCACAAAAAATTGTCAAATTTAAATGGATTTCGTTAAATTTCAATAATACAGACTTTGTTAACGTTAGGTGTTTTCCGCAAGTCTCTGGGAGGGGGGAGGGAGTGATATCATGTGATAAACACACTTTACTATAATCTATGTGTGCTGGCAAGTAGCACAATAGCTAGGCGTGGCTTCCCTCTGCTGTAATCAGTCATTTATCCAGATCTGGCGTTTATAATTCATTTAATTTAAAAACTGCACCTGAATAAAGACAGATACAGTAGTGCGATAAAGCGGTCGATTGCAAGGTTTATTTAAGGATCCTTCCTACTACATAACTGCAGGAAGCCGACATCGCACACTTCGCAGGCTGTGTTAACCCCTCGGTTAATGCAGGACAGGCATTCTGAACATGGAGTAATTCCACTGCCATTAGCTGCAGATGCAAATCGGTCACGATTAATAGTATGACAGAGAACAGATCTTCAAAAGTCAATCGTATTTTACGAGTTAAGGGTTTTAGTTTTACGGTGATAAAGGTGATATTTAAATAAAAGATTACCGCCATCTTGTGGACATTTAATCTCATGGCCAAGGAACCTGTAAAAATTCAATGCATTTTTTAAAAACAATAATGATTTCACAAGACATTATATCTACAGACAATTTTGAGTACATAGAATATGAGTCTCTGCTTTCTTTTTAGGGTTTTGAACGGGAATATACATAGTTTACTTTTCTGAATTTCAGTGGGAAATTGCTGGGCAAGTGTGGGGTTAGATGTTGTTTTTGATGAGTTAAATGGGTTTCTGAGATATAGCTTTAGATCGCATTTATTCATTAATATTAAAAACGTGTGTGCCAGATACAGGCATTCGATGTAGTTATGTGAGGCATTGCTGTCTGTTTATGCCCTTCAGTGTTCATCGTCTACCTCTAGAGCACCTGGGTAGCCATAGTTAAAGATTTATTATAATAATTATGTGCTGTGTTATGTTGATGTTCACCTCGATGTACTGGACCCTCGCTGCTTGACCGTTGGATGCCAAGCTGAGCATTTGTTTGATCCACTGCATAAGTGATCAATTTCATATATAAATGAAGCTGAAATTAAACGAGAGTTTAACATAGGCTTCCCAAATAACTTTGTTTATGGGAAGTTTTCAGGAAAGTCCTCAGGATTTTGTCATGTGGGAAGTAACAAGGAATTGATTGCATATATATTGATTTTTTTTAGATTAGCTGATACTTCTGTAACCTTATCAATTTACACTGATAGTTTGCTGGAGCCATTCAGGTTCTACAGAAAAGTCACTCTCAGCATTTGAACTAGAAGCTTTACAGTTGTATGTACCCAGCTCTTAATTAAGTTAGTTTGCACAGACCAGTTGTTAAAATGCATTAACACAGCTTTATGCAGGGTCCATCCATCCATCAGCATAACTGCTTAATCCCGACTAGGGTCATGGAGCCTATCCTGGATACAATAGGCACAAGCAGCAACCAACCCTGGGCAGTTGCCAACTCACCGCTGGGTGCACACACTCACACCATTATAGGGCCAACTTAGAGTCACCAATCAAGCTATCCTGCACACTTTTAGATTGTGGGAGGAAACCCACATGAACATGAGAAGAGCATACAAACCCCACAGAATGGTCCTACACCCAACCCAGGGACTGAACCCAGAACCTTCTTGCTATGAGGCAGCAGTGCTAACCACTGTGCCACCCTTATGGGGTGTCATGAAATATATTTCTTGGTATTTGGTGGCTCTGTTGGTATGATTGTAGCCTCACGGTCGGAGGGTTCAGGGTATGGATCCAGTCCCTGCTCTCTCTGTTGAGCTGGCACATTCTCCCTGTGTTTGTGGGTCTCCCTTGGTTTCCTCCCATAGTTAGGTGAATCGGTGTTGTTGCCCATGGTGTGTGATTGTGTGTGCGTGTAATGCAAATGAGTGGTATTCCATCCAGGGTGTCACATGGCCTGTGCTTCCTAGAACAGACTTTAAGTTCACCTCAGATCTGTAAAGTATAAATGGTTGTGGAAGATGGGTGCATGTATTATCATGGTAAAGGGTAACACCGAGACTGGAGCTTATCCCAGGAAGCCCAGGACATGGTGCATAACTCTATCTCTGTCCTTGGAGATGCCCAACAATCAATTGTTACCTGAGAGCTATGGTCCAGCAATGCTATACATGACATTCCATTAGCTAAAACAAAGCTTTCTTGAAAAGCCCACGTTATATCATATTACCCCAGTTCCAAGGGCATAAATTTGTGTATAGACAGTAGGGACACGTCCCTAACAATATCGTTGGAGGCCCATGTTGAAACCGAACCTATGGCTTTGCCCAGTAATAACCTCATTCCAAGTGGGGAACAGATTTCATGCTCCATCATTTTTGTTAAAAATAGACAGGAACCTGAATTAAGCAAACATACCTTAGTCAAGCAAATCCTTTTGCAAAGCAAAACTGTCGTAAGCAGGCAGCATACAACATGCATTTAAAAAAATTCTGGGTTAAAAACAAGCTGACCTGAGGTAACTGGCAACCCAGCGCTAGGTAGATATCAGTCAGACCAAACTCTGGGTTTTTACCCAGGCCCTTGGGTTTTGCAATTTAACCATGACGCTATTCAACTCTTGGTTAAATTTACCATGGGTACTGGGTGGTTCATTGATGTCTTCTATTGTTATTAAAACATATTAACATCATCTGTAAAGGATATATATCATTATTAATCACTTGAACTTGACAAATAGTAAACCTTGTGTCATATGTTAGAATTTTCATCCTGTGTAGGGTGTCCCTGGCCTCGTGTCCCACGATGGCTAGGATAGAATAGTAAGGTGCACTATGAGCTTTAGCTATTGATCTGCGAAAAACAGATGGATAGATGATGGATCGATATTTGAACCGTGATCCTGATATTATCAGTCATTTCTGAGCTCTTAATAAAATGATCACATGTTTTAATGGGACTTTAATCAGTTGTAATTACAAGGTATTGTCTGCTACTGTAGCTGTAGGATCATTTGAAGGTAACTAATTAGGTATCAGATTTCAGGAACTGCAAAGTGCATTTTGAAGTCCCTGTCTGTAGCCCTCATCTTTTAGAGTGATGACGGCATGTTTGGTTCAGCATGGTACATGCATGGCCACACGTGCATGCATGCAAACAAGCAAATGAGTCCAATGCAGGAGAGGATGACTGAAGCTGGACTTGGGACTGACATGATTTCTAGTATTACTAATCCCTTGTCTGTCATTGTGCCATAATGGAAAGGGCAGTCAAGAATCTCCACTTTTCCTCCAAAATTCACAGCACTGTGTCTAGGGCTTGGCTGGTCCACTCTTTGATATTGTCAAGCCAGGTTTTATGTTGTAGGCCACTTTGGGGCTTGCCCCCTACTGTGTCCTGGAGGATGATCTTGGCTAGAGAGTTAAGAGAGTTAACATGGGCAAACCATGCAAGTTTGTGACATCTCACAGCCAAAATGGTAACTTACACCTGGAGACAGAGAGCAACTAACATCTGGAGAGAGAGTGAGAGACACCTGGAAAGAGATGACTGACAGCTGGAGAGAGTGAGCGACTGACACCGGGAGAGGGAGTGACTGACACCAGGAAAGAGAACAATTGACTCCAGAAGAGAGAGTGACCAACAGATACCTGGAGAGAGAGCGACTGACACCTGGAGGGAAAGTGACTGATACCTGGAGAGAGCAACTGAAACCTGGAGGAAGACTGATCTACAGACACTTGGCGAGAGAGTGACTGACACCTGGAGAGATTGCAACTGACACCTGGAGAGGAAGCAAGCGATTTACACTTGAAGAGAGAGCGACACTTGAAGAGAGAGCGACACCCTCTCCTGGAGCCGACACCTTATCGTGGTGGAGGGGTTTGCGTGTTCCAGTGATCTCAGGAGCTATGTTGTTTGGGGCTTTATGCCCCTGGTAGGGTCACCCAAGGCAAACAGGTCCTGGGTGAGGAACCAGAC
>JAODJX010000129.1:19409200-19423234 GCA_026776945.1 Isichthys henryi | reverse complement strand
AAGTTCTCTCCCCCCCCCCCCTCCTCGCACACACACACACAGGTTTGTAATTTGTGGGGACTCTATGGGGAAAACTCTAATCCCAATATGATGACCTTAACCCATACTCAGCTCTAACCTTAACCTTAAGTAACCAAACAAAATACGAGACTTTTCAAATTCTGATAAAATAAATAAAATCTATTTCTAAATAACAATCTTAAAGTAAATGAATAGATATGTGGACCCAACTGGAGTCAAATGGCCAGGCTAAGAAATGGGTCTTAAGCAGTGATTTACAGAAGCATCTGCAGATTGTGCAGCTCCAGTACAAGGAGACTGAAATGTTCAGAGGAAATCCATGTAATTTGGGGAGGAAATGGAAACGCCACACACAGGAAGTCCAAGGCAAGAGTCAAACCCGTGACCTCAGGCATGTGAGAGCACACTGTTACCCATGGAGCCACTAAACCATCCGAGGAAAAGCTGCAGGCTGCTCATACTGACGTGCAGTTATCTGTTTTGGGGTAAACAGGCAGCTAAAGAGCTGGCTCTCAAAGACAATCATTCAGTGAAGCACACTGGATCAGTTACAGTATACTCACTGCGTATGGTTACTTCAAAGTGACCTTCTGCTGCTGTGTAGCTATGGCAACCAAGCACCGGATTGGTCCAGAGTGCAGTGTGCATTTCTGCAGTGTACTAGCGTAAATATAATGAGGCTTCGCACCAGATCTGTCCTACTACAAATTTATTCTTAATGCTTTTTAAAAAGCTACATAGCTCTCCCCTGAAATCAAGATCACTGAATGAAATTAAGGTATACCATGAAATTCCAGACATGACAAAAAAGCACTCTGCAAACCCAGATGTGCTGCTTCCGGCACGGGTGTGGGTAGTGACCCACCTTTACCCTCGCAGGCCAGCCGTAGCAGACAGTGACCACATTGTCCCTACGGGCAGCATGCTGTGACCAGAAGGTTGTCAGTTTGACCCTGACTTTGGCAGAATAGTCACAGGTCTCTGGGCCCTTGAGTAAGACCCTTAACTCTACAAGCACCATTGCGGGGGGCTGACCTTTGCTGCCAAGCTGGCTCTCACCTATGTACAACTCTGGGGGAAAAAAAATTAAGAGACCACTTTATATTTTTTTTAAATCTGCATTTTTAAATACCGATTCTGCTTTAAAGTTTCCAAGACAGCAGTACACAAGAACAAGGTGAAACAGGAGACACTGGGAATGAGCAGAAACCAGCCAGGTAGAGGGAGGAAGCAACTTACTAATGGCTGAGATGACTGTCAACTTC
Source organism: Isichthys henryi (assembly GCA_026776945.1). Taxonomy (NCBI): domain Eukaryota; kingdom Metazoa; phylum Chordata; class Actinopteri; order Osteoglossiformes; family Mormyridae; genus Isichthys; species Isichthys henryi. The sequence goes on along the minus strand of JAODJX010000129.1, from coordinate 19,421,948 downwards.
TCCAGCAGTGCCTTCCTCTTCTCCGGAGGATGACCTCATGTGACTTTCAAAAAAAAATGGGAAATATTAAATAGTGTGAAGTGCACTGCTAGGACAGTTCATAATACTCCTAGATGCAGGACTGCCGACCCATTAAGCAAGGAAGAAGCCCTTCATTAATGAGAAACAAGGAAGAGCCAGGCTGGAGTTTGGAAAAACAATGTGTAGTTTACATAGGCGCGTACCCATAGATTGAGAAATGAGTGAAACTGAAAATTTTGCTGTGGTCTATTAATTTTTTCCAGAGCTGTATATGTTTTTGTGTCATGGAGAGCAAGATGGGGTAGACAAGTTTCCCTAAAGGGATCAATGAAGTGTCATTATAATAATAATAATAATAATAATAATAATATATTCAATTACAAATATCTCATAAAACAAGCTGCGATTGTTAACTTAGATACTATCCATTACATGTGGTCTGTTGGCGATTTTAATTATATCATATTATGTTGATCAGATGCAGCTTAATGTAAAAAAAATGAATTGTCTATTTTAGAAATTATTGGTAACGATAATTGATTAATGCCGCTGTCCCTCATGTCTCTGATGAGTATCCATGGTAACAGCGCGGCCTGCGGTTCTGCCTCCCGCCAGGTGATGTACTTCAGCTCCCTCTTCCCCTACGTGGTGCTCTTCTGTTTCCTGGTCCGCGGGCTCATGCTCAGGGGTTCTGTGGACGGCATTGCTCACATGTTCACACCTAAGGTGAGTGCAAACCTGTTACACCATGTTTTTTACCCCTGGTGTGAAATCATTCAGATCATATGTTTACCTCAAGGTGGGAACAACAGGTCACACTGTCTTTATCCCTGGTAAGACATGTAGAAAACATGGCATTACATGGCAAAATACACCACACAGTTATTCCATAATGTGAGAGCAGCCAATCAGACTGTTAATTTGTAATTCAATATTTTCTTTTGTTATTTGTCCTCAATATCAGTGCTCTATGCGCATTGTTTACCGCAGAATTAATGCGCTGTTATAATGCACGTCACGCATAAACGGTATATTGTCGTTACAGTGCATAATGTCTGACAGACTCTTTTGGTAGCTTTGGCTGTAAATCTGGGTAATGTCTCCCTCTAGTGTTTGCTGGCAGTTTTGCACTTCAAAATGTACAGCACTTCAAAGTTAGCTGTGGCTCTGTATTATCTGCACCCGAAGCGTATTGCATTAAATGAAATTCTGTTTAAGAGCTTCAGCATTGCTCTAAGCTCCTTACACACTTCAGATTGGGGAAATATTGTGCTACGTCAAAAACTAAACATTTATTAAAATGTGTGCAAATGCCAGCTGGATTTAGATAAAACAGAATACCTGTTCAGTAGTGATGGACAAGATAATGCGTCATGAACCATTTGCTGTGTTTTTTGACCCCACTAGATGGCGCTCTTGGTTTGCTTTGGGGCATGTTTTGTGCCCTTTTTCAACCGTATAGTGGTGTTGGAAAATACAGCAAATGATCCATGAAGCGTAATTTTGTCCATCACTACTATTCAGGGAGGAATTCTGTCAGTTCTATGGAATATGACGAGTGACCCACTGCCTCATCTTTTTCCGCCAGCTGGAGAAGATGCTGGAACCACAGGTGTGGCGTGAGGCTGCCACGCAAGTCTTCTTTGCTCTGGGTCTGGGCTTTGGAGGTGTCATCGCATTCTCCAGCTACAACAAGCAGGACAACAACTGCCACTTCGACGCGGCACTGGTCTCCATCATAAACTTTGTCACCTCAGTTCTGGCCACACTGGTGGTGTTCGCTGTGTTGGGCTTTAAGGCCAACTTAATGAACGAGAAGTGCGTCGTCGAGTGAGTCCCTATCACCATCATGTCCGTAGCAACCACCATTGCTTAATGTTTAATGATAGATTACCCTTCTCAGTATACTTACAATAATAGTAGCAGTAGAAGTGTAGCTACACTAATACAGGGGTGGGTAGTTCAGGCCCAGAGAGTAAAAGTCCAGACTAAGTTTTTGTTTCATTTGAGTATTTTGTGACTCTATACTCAACTGGTTGGTTGAAACAAAATCTTGGTCTGGACCTTTACTCTCTGAACCTGAATTACGCACCTCTGGTGCACCTCTGCACTACTGGTAGTGAAATCAGTATTTTTGGATGTTGCACTTAGACAAAGCATCTGCTGAATAAACTAATGTAAACGTAGTTGCTCAATTGTGGGGAACACAACATTAAATTATAATAATTAGAGTCAAAAGCAGCCGTTTCATATCAGCGGCGTTATGAACTCAGGAGCTGTTGGCATCTTTTTACAATTTGAAAGGGGAGTGTAAGAAAAAAACAGTCGATCAGAGGAGAGAAGACAGCTGGAGGCTAACGGTATTAATTTGGAGTATTGCAGAAATGTTGACTCTTAAGCTTCATACAGTACTTACTTGCTTTGGGTAAATACGTCAGAATACCCAGAGGAACCCTATGTAAATGCAGGGAGAACATGAGGACCCTGCAGACCAAACTCACAGCCTGCTAGCTGTGAGGTCACAGTCTATCCACTGAGTAGCATATTTTATGCTACACTTATTTAATAACTCCTAGCTTTCTGGATAATTACTAAGATTAGCCAAACTGTATGTGTACAGCTACATAAAATTATCTGCAGTCTCTTTCAGAAACACAGAAAAATCAATACATATAAAGGGCCTTTGGCTATCCATCTGAATTCTGCCATTGGGTCACTGGGTTGTCCCTTACACACTTACCTAGTAGAGGGCGCAGGGGAGGCTCTGGATTAGGGATACATCTAATCCAATCCATAGCAAGGAATGCACCAAAACACTTATCCCACACAACACATGGCAAGGACGGGACTTGAACCTACAACCACCCGTCAACGGAGATGCTCGTATTGTTTTGTTTAAATAAAGCACTTACAGTATTTTAACATAACCTCAGTTACTCCAACATGGATGTAGACCAGCTGTGCAGCAAGATGTTCTCTGCTTTTACCATTAATGCTCAAACCTGAATTCTTAACTCCTGCAGGAACGCTGAGAAGATCCTGGGCTACCTTAACTCCCACGTGCTGAGCTATGACCTCATCCCTCCACACGTCAACTTCTCCCACCTGTCTAGCTCGGATTACACCGAGATGTACGGCGTCATCAAGACGGTGAGGGAGGGCAGCTTCGCCCAACTGGGCCTGGACCCCTGTCTGCTAGAGGACGAGCTGAACAAGGTGAGCACGTTCATCAGTGTCACTGGAGAATTCTCATCCCGTCTATTCGTATTAAAAATGAACGGTTCCTGTGATTGTCTGAGATTCTTTTGAAGACATGTAAACTGGGGCATCAGTCATTGTTTAACAGCCTTTTTTTATTGCTTTATTGGCATTGTTGCACAGTTTAAAGGAATGTTTAAATGCACTTGCTGGAGGAAAACAATGAGTATTATAGTCTGTTATTCTCGCTGTCAAAGAGTGTGGCAGAACAGACGCATTTCACAGCCTGTTGGGTTCTGACCCTTGAATAAACATCATTTCACTGTCTCATACAGCCAGAAATATGTCGCTATGCCATTACTGCGGAATGCCTGAGTCAAATATGACATACGGTTTTCCATTTCTCACTCCTATCTTCCGGTGCCTTCTGTCCCCTTTCCCTCCCTGTACATACAGCTCGCCATCTCCGTTCTCTGTCCCGTCTGTCTCTGCTCTCTCTCTCTCTCTCTCTCTCCGTGCCGCCGTCATCTCCATGGTGGCCCATCTGTAACAGCTGGGTGTTACATAGCATAGCAGTGCTGAGAATGCTGGATGACTTCCGTCTGGTCCATTCTCCCTTTCAGGCAGTCCAAGGCACAGGCCTGGCCTTCATCGCCTTCACTGAGGCCATGACGCACTTCCCAGCCTCACCTTTCTGGTCCGTCATGTTCTTCTTTATGCTTATTAACCTCGGCCTGGGCAGCATGATTGGCACCATGGAGGGTATCACCACACCTGTCCTCGACACCTTCAAGGTGCGCAAGGAAGTGTTCACAGGTAAGGGCTTCGCAGACACCATGCTTCCCGTCCCCTTTGTGCTGCTAATAAATCCTTTACTTTTAACTCTCCACTTTGGAGTCAAGTCTGTTATAGATGATTCTAGAGCAATTGATTCTCTCTCTCTTGCTTTCTCTGTTTCCTGCTCTCTCTCTGTCTTGCTCTCTTTCTCTCTTCCTCTCTCTCTTGCTCTGTCTCTCTTACTCTCTCTTTGTCTTACTCTCTCTATCGCGTACTCTCGCGCTCTCACTTTCTCACTCTCCTGCATTCTCTCTCTCGCTCCCTCGCTCACTCTCTTTCTCCTCTCGCCCTCTCTCAGTGTGCTGTTGCATTGCCGCCTTCCTGTTTGGCCTCCTGTTCGTCCAAAGATCAGGGAACTACTTTGTCACAATGTTCGATGACTACTCTGCCGGCTTGCCCCTCACCATTGTTGTCATCCTAGAGAACGTCTCAGTGGCATGGATCTATGGCACCAAGAGGTACCGGATGGCCAAATCCTCCTTTACTGTAGTCATTCTGAGGAAGATGTCATGTCTCAAAGCCCATAATCCTAACCGTTCATTAGCAGCAGTCATCTTGGTGGCCGTCCCTGATCAGGAACAGAGTCTCACTCTGGAACAGTTGAACCACAACAATCTTCAGTCTCCGTTTACCTTGTTCAGATCCAGATACAGGGAATTACATGTGCAGTAATGCAAACACCTTGTGTCAGAACCCACTGCACAGATGGTTGGAACATTTTGTATTTCAGTATCGTGAGGAAAAAAACTGGAGCTGTAAAACATCACACAGTGGGCGTTTGATACCACCAGACTTGGAAATCACACATATCTGTCTTTAACAAACGATTGCTCAATTAGAGGCAGTTACCACCATATGAATGCATTATATATACTAATAAAATTAACACATCTAAAAAATGCATATTCTCACTAACTACTTTACAAAAACCAAAAACATGGTAATGAGACACTCTGTGCGACACATAAAAGCCTGTTTTTACACAGCTGTCAGTAAACAGTTTAATGTTTTAAATGGACTTGGGTTGTTGTCATCGAGGATGATGTGGCAGTGTTAACAAGATATGAACTAATTGTGTTTATAGTCACAATTAACGAAGATGCTAGACAGCTAGCTATCTGGCTATCAACATTAAGTTGTTAAAATTAGTGATATAAAATAAAAGAAGCAAGTCAATAAATAAATAAGCAGCATAGATTTTGGGCTGGTGTAATAATCTGCCTTTGCTCACTTCCTGAACCTATCTGCAAAGGGTTGATAAGAGGCTGTAGGGCACCGAGTTTCTCGGAGAGTTTATGGTCTCCAAGTTCGTGTTCCTCAGATTTTTTTCATGCAACTTACACATCAGCTCTTGATCTCCTTGATTATGCATCAGCTTACGATTTCTTTAAAATATGAGTCATCTCCTTCGTGTTTGGCTTCTACGTGACTTACGTGTGTGTGTGTGTGTGTGTGTACATGTGTGAGTTGTCTTTGGTCAACTTTCATATCTGGGCCTGCTTTTGAACAAATTAAACATACATTTCATAGACTCCAGTGTCTGAATTCGTTTGCTGAACAGCCCTGTCTTATTTTAGGTGACAAAAACGCTTGATTAAAGGAAGGTTGTGTTTTATATTTTGTTTTATTAGTCTTCTGCCTTTAATGCACACCCTCTGGGCTCTTGTGACCTGTTCCTGTTGCTCTCTGGCCGTCAGGTTCATGCAGGACCTGGAGGACATGCTCGGCTTCCGACCTTATCGCTTCTACTTCTACATGTGGAAGTACGTCTCCCCACTCTGTCTGATTATCCTCATCTCTGCCACCATCATCGAGATGGCTGTCGTCCCACCAGGGTACAACGCCTGGGTAGAGGACCTGGTCAGTGACTGCATTTTTTTCCCCACTACTCAAAATATTAAGTATAGGACTAGTCCTGCATGCATTGCACTGGAAATCCAGGTGGAGTGACAAGCTACCTTGATCACTAAATAATAAAACCAAGGCAACTATGACGTTCTGGAGTTTTACTACATTTAAATTTTAGCTCATCTTGCCAGTTCCTTTATATAAAGGACCTCAACCAATCACATTTTTCTTGTGTTTAATGTCCTGAGGTGCTTAGAGTTCTACTCCAGCCAATGATGTCTCTCTATATTCCACCCAGAATAACATTCTATTCAACACTTTACTTTGTGCATGGGCCTCACGTTATTACGACTCCTGGGGTGTTTCTCAATACCAATAACGCAAAGATCATACTTGTGGTCTTGGCAGCTTGCCTCCCAAGAACTAACGTGGGGCGCAATGAATCATGGGATTGGTCTCGCTTCGCAAGGATACAACTGATGCATCCTTGATATTTGGGGTGGAGCAAGACCAGCGTCTGGGGATTTTTACCATCCTCTGTACTTCCTGTCTTAGTGTTGAAACTGGTCTTCGGCAATGGACGGTGACGTAAAAGGGTACGCAAGTACGGTCAAGTACCCATATTGAGAAACACCCCTTGTTCTGCATTGCAGGCTGCAGAGCGCTTCCAGAGCTACCCACCCTGGGCAATGACTATGTGCTTTGCCCTCATCGGGGTGGCTATGCTGCCGCTGCCCGTCGTCTTCATCGCCCGGCAGTTCAACCTGATGTCCGACGGCTCCAACAAGCTGTCTGTCTCCTACAAGAAGGGGATGATGAAGGACATATCCAACTTGGAGGACCAGGATGAGACGCGCTTCATCCTCAGCAAGAACCCCAGTGAGACACCCTCACCCATGCCCACTCACCGCTCCTATCTGGGCCCCTGCAGTACCTCCCCCATGGAGATGACCAGCAGCGCCCCCAGCAGCCGCTATGGGACCGGATACCAGATGGCTACCACACCCGAGTCTGAACTATGATCCTCAACCAGCTTCCCTTCCTCCAGCGCTCATCACGCCCCTCAGAGAGGCCAGCCAGGGTTGGCATAGTGTTCTCCCACCTCAACCCCCCCCACACTCCAGGCAGGACGTCCCACAACCCTGGCCCATAGTTTTGTCCCCTCCTTCCAGGTGAAGAGAAGGGAGACCCAAGACTCAAAATCTGTTTATCAACCCATTCCATCTGCTGAGCTTACAAATAGGTCACATGACTTCAGTGAATTAGGAGGTACCTACTCCACGTGCTGCTGTGATGATGTCTTTTGGGGGAGGTGAAGACTCCCTATCATCCCTCAGGGTTCTGTAGAGTCTGCGCTGGTTAAGGTGCCCAAAACACTGCGACACCCCAAACTTGAGCCCACCTAGTACAGGGCTATGGGTGGGGTGGGAGGGTCTAAAAGGAAAGATAAGCTCTCAGACCCGGTTTCTTTCCCCAAAGAAAGGGTGTATAAATATCCTAGGTAGTTAACTAAGGCTTGTAAAGTAGCAAATTCAAAGCTCTGCTTTTTTCTGTTCTGTATATTCAGGTAAGTTGCGTTGCGTTGCCTTATTCGACTCATGGGAGTTTTACTTACACAAAAATGTTCTGAGGACAGAAGGAAAAACGATTAGTTCCAAGAGATAACCAATTAGATTGTAGAGGAGGTGGGTCCAAGCAACTAGAGGATATAGGACCAAGACATCTGATTGGTCCCACCTCCTCTGCAATCTGATTGGTTATCTCTCTGAACCAATTATTTTTCCTTCTGCCCTCAGAAAACTTTCGCCTAAATAAAACTCCCATGAGTCCTTATACGCTCTGAGCTTCTCGGAGTCCATTGGCATTGATCTCATTGCCACAGGCCCAGGAAGGGATAAAAAATAAACACATAACCGTGATGTTCGATGCAGTCAAGTCCTCGGCCTCTATAAAGGAAGGGATGGGCGTTATAAGATAAGAACAGTCTCGCTACCTGTGGTTGCATGTGCATCGCAATATTCACAGTTTGAAGCACTAGAGAAGCTCCTGTACCGACCTGGATCTCTGTCCATAAATCGAATTACCAGCAACCCGCACACCGTTTGGCTATGGGAGACGCCTCTTTCTGGTCACACGAGCGGCCCTTGGTTTAGCATGATTCCTAATTTATTGCCATTAGAAAAGCTTTTGTGGCTCTGAGTAGCATGGTACACAAACACTGTAAAGATAAAGTAATAAGTATGTGTATGTCGGTAGAATACAGGTAACAACCTTAAGCACACGTAGGTAGAAAACACGGTGAATGAACATAATCTGAGCCTTTAAAACGCTGGTAGTCTTTTATAAAAATGGAAATCCATGTGGCTGAATTTCGCCTGCAAACTATGGAGGTGCAGACCATTTGGCTTATGTCTCGATAAACATGGATCGTTTCAGAGTCTAATGCTGGCCTGTGCTCTGTGCCCACCTCCCTGGCTGACACCCTGCAAGACCATTATGGAACTAAGCATCATTTACTGTGGGCCATGGGAACAAGTCAATCAGGTGCATTATGGGATTCAAATACTTTTTGGCCTTTCTTTGCTTTGCTCTATTTCAGTATTAGAAAGGCTCTATAAAAGTAAATAATAATAATTATTATTATCCCAATATGCCAGATGCCCACATAGAGATGAAGCATTACCAGGACTCACCCAACCCCCGTCACCTTTTCGTTTTATGAATTGTCATCACAGATCAGCACATGATTCGTGTGTTTGGCTGGTCCAAAGCTCAAATGGCTTCCGATGGGAAGTTCTCCCTCAGCCATGCCCCGCGTGTCCCTGGGACACGGTGTCTTTCTAGTTTTGGCGAGTTGCTTTTCACGTGTCATTCCCTGTGTTCGAAAGGATCCTGCTGTTTTCAAATTTACTCTGTATTTGTGAGATTTGAGCAGAGGCACGACGACAAATCTCAATAATATAATTGCCTTTTAACCCCTGTGTTAACATAAGGTGTGTGCAACTAATATAACCGCATTTGTGAAATATTGAAAGAGGCTGGAATGGCGTGTGGGAGTGTGCACTGTGATGGGTTGGCGCCCCATCCAGGGTTGTTCCCTGCCTTGCGCCCGTAGCCTCCGGGATAGGCTCCGGACCCTCTGCTACCCTGTATAGGACAAGTGGTTACAGAAGATGTATGGATGGAACAGGTTGTATAAATTGTTTTATGATATGTGATTGTTTAACTTCATACACCTGGAGTCTGTCATGTGTTGGAGTCACAGTAGGGTGTCTCTTTAAAGAGTGTGCCCCAGCTTTGGGCCTCCACACTGACCTAGGACTCGCATCCCATAAAGCAGTGTTATGTCACTGCGCAGGCTAACCTGTTAGCCAGCACTGCTTAGCACACTGTTACAGGGGGCTTGGGCGCTGGGCAGACAATCAGGCACGCAGAATCGGATTATGAGCCCAGTGCTTCTCATATCATGTGAAATCCTGATCTGCAGGTGACAGTAACCTGGAACAAGACATTCCTAGTGTTAATCTTTGGTGTGTCATGTTCCTATCTGCTTTTGTTAGCGGTGTGCTTATGCTATGTCCCTGGCTCTGCTTGTTAGGGATGTTCCAATACTGCTAGCGTTAGTTTCTCGAATTAGCGCTGTTTGTATACATCCACAAACACTGCAGTGCCGGTCTCTGCTCCTGCCATTTCAGTGCATCCCAAATTCACGGTGCTGGTGTTGATTGTGGCCACATTCTTATCTACTGTTCTTGTTGGTGTTGCCAGAAGCTAGAGCCCACAACATGTTCTGTTTGCCCAAAGCTATAAGAAAAACAGTTTGGATACAACTTTCACAGTGGCAAAGAAGCACACAGCGGAAGCACATACTACTATCTCTGTCCCTAAAAATAACTGCACAATCGGGATAATGTGGGTGTAAAGATTTGACCTCTCCATGCTTGTTACAGCTTTTCCAGTTTAATATACGACCATCAAAGCACAAAGGAATAATTTGGTACAGTGGCACCTTGATGAGGGTGTCACTTTTAATTAAATATACCACTGCCAATGCAGTCTTAATAAGCAACAATATGTGTGCACTCTACAAAAATGTACTGCATTCCAGTGAAACAGATGAAGATATTTCATTTCCTTTATTTAAGTTTTAGGACACCATGCTATTGGTTATTACTCCTTTTTGCCTAGTCAGGATTAGTAGCATATAGTTGAATATTAACAGTTTTATTTATTGACTCATCCATTATGTATTGTGGACCAAATCCTAGGAAACACAGGGCATAAGTCAATACACCATGAGTAAGACAGCAGTCCATCTCAGGATGCTCAGACACATTTTTCCTTGCACAGTAAAGAGCGGTTGAGAGTTACTTAAAGTCTCACGAAACGCAGAAGGAAACTGGAGGACATGCAGGAACCCTAGCGGGACCTCCGAGAAGTAAATATGCTTGAATTAGGTGAACCACCGTATTTAAGTCCTCTTAGAAAAGTAATTGTTGTGTGAAGTCCTTTCGTCTCCCAGTGTAATGCTTGACTATGAGGACTAACAGGCTCCATCTATGTCTGGTGTTACCCAGTCAATGTCCATTTGTGGCTTTCAGTTGATTGGTGGTAAAACCCCAAATATCTAATAATTTGAAACACGACTTCCGTTCCCTGCCATTACAAAACCGAGTTGAATTTCATTACCTCTGTCCTTGTGGTTTATAAAATACCACCACACAAATATAAAATAATTATTCGTTTACTTTTATTGTCTTTAATGATCATTTTATGTGACACTAGAAGCCATGCTATTATCTAAAATCAACTGCTATATTTATATTGTAAAATTAATGTGTATATGTCAGTGTACATTCTGATAAATTAACAAAGCTTAATCTGTTCAAGTGAGACAGTAAATATTTTCATTTTGTGTGTTGTATATACATCAATGTATATTTGAAAATACATTTAATTTTTGTAGTCAGAGTGTCCCAAATCTCCTGCTGGAGAAGGAAGTGGAGGGTTAAAGGAAAACTGGAGGGCGTCGTGTTCATGGAACACTTCTCCGAGTTTGGCCACGTGACTTGAAACGTTTCCTGTTTGAACTGTTTCGATCTTGTGATGGTGTGCGTAACCTTATCTGCACTGTGAATCCCGGTTCAGTGTATCGGTGTATAGTAAAAGAAAAAAAAAACCCTGCAGAAAAACTTTACCTGTATGTACCACTCTAGTTAACTCGGTATGCGGCTTCAGCGCCCCCTTAGGGTCATTTGGTGTAGGTGCTTGAGTTTCACGCTTACGTAGTGCTAAAAAGCCTCCATTCTATCGGAGGCTGTACCTTTTACATTTTAGCAATTCTATGCTGCCTTCACCACGTCCCTGCCAGGCACTTTCAGTATTTTAGGCTTCAGGAATCTCCTCGACTCACCTCCAACCAATACAGGTGGGATGTAAACATTGGTCGTTTTCATTACAGGTATATTGTTACTATGTGTGCAATAATTATAGAACATTAAACAAAAGATTAAAAGATATTTTCTTTAAAGAACTTTATTTGCAAAATAACTATATATGTATTTATATGTTTATGTAAGTCTTACTGCAGTCTGTAAGCGCAGTTACCATGAGTGATATTGTTGGATGTGGATGTAAATGCTTTATTTTTAATTAAAAAAAAAAACCTTTAGCTTAGCTTTAGCTCATAGTACTTATCTGGCTTTTTCACTGAATTTTTTGTCTTCTAAAAGCCAGACAATACTACTGTCTCTGTCTCTGTAGAAGCAATATTTCTTGTTTAATCAATGGGAGCTGGATGGAATCTGCACTCCTTGGAAATGACAAGGATGCAGATGGCTGTATATAGAGGGGAGAGTGCCCCCCCTAGTGGTAAAAGCGCTGTAATGACTTGTGTTGTATGTATGTCTGTATTTTTTTTTCCTCTGCTGATTATCAATAGCGTTTAGCCTCACTGGGCACATGTCTCTAACAGTTTTGTAAATGTTGAAAGCACATTTGAAAACTACACACCTGTCATCATGATGAGTTAGCCTAGTTTTGATGAATGTACAGTATTGAAACTTTGTGTGGAACAACCTGAATAAAGAATCGTGGAAATCAACAGAAGTGTCAATAAAACAGAAATTTGTTGTTCTTACTCTGTCCATCTTCCCTTGTGGTGTTGCAGTGTGTTGGCCTCAATGGAAGATCACACTTCGTAGTTTAATAGTGCCCAGAGATCATTTGTGGTCAGGGGAGGCAGAAGTCCATCGCAGGTAGCCATGGAAACCAAAAAATGGGGTCAAATTACACAAATCAGAGGACAAATTGCGCTACACAAATTAGAGGACTGATTTACTGAAGAGTCCTCACATCGGGGTTTGAACAGCTGACCTAAAGGTTACCCCAAAAACCTGCTTACAAACTGGCCCTTTTGTGGATAAGATTGGCCACCCTTGGTTTAGAGGGACCATTTGCTACCACCTAACGCTGCTGCTACAATTTTTATGTAATTTGTCTCAAAATAAAATCTGATGTAGATCCTTATCCATGTTTTTATAAGCTCTAACCCTTGGGGAAGAATCTATATAAATCTTGTCTTGACTATGGCATTTGGTCACAGTTTTATGCGCTAGAGAATACATCGTACTATCCTCCCCAGGACACATTCACATATAGGTATTACACTCCCGAGTACACATTCACATATAGGCATTACCCTCCCGAGTACACATTCACATATAGGCATTACCCTCCCGAGTACACTTTCACATATAGGCATTACCCTCCCGAGTACACATTCACATATAGGCATTACCCTCCCGAGTACACATTCACATATAGGCATTACCCTCCCGAGTAC
>JAODJX010000129.1:19357117-19376398 GCA_026776945.1 Isichthys henryi | reverse complement strand
CATGTGACCCAGGCGGAGACTCGAACCCGGGTCCCAGAGGTGTGAGGCAGCAGTGCTAACCACTGCACCACCATGCCACCCCAAGTGCCTTTTTATATCACAATTAATAAATATTGCTTCAGATGCTTTTGTTCCACCTCAAAAATAAGGGTACCTGCAAACACACACTCACACACATGCACAATTTTTGCTTGCCATCTCAAACAAACTGCTTCTTTCTGAACCACGCTGCTCTAAGATCTTAAAAACTTGGGTTTATGTCTATTCATCATCATCGTCATCATCATCATAATTTATATTTAAATACCTTTTTAATGTTCCTTGAAGTTTTGAGATGAACAGGCATTACACCAGATTGGAGATAATATAACAGCACTAAGGTCTACACATACATACATTTTCTACACTGTTAAAGTAGAGTTTCTACATAATTTTCCTCATTGAACCCCTTCTATGCACAAAGGAGAAAAAAACATTAAAAAGCATTTACATATACACCTTTCTTTACTGCTTCACGTGTAGTTTCATTGTCAACTCCACATAGTTGTACAGTTACGGTATAATGTCATAAATTACATCATCATATACAATTCAGAAAGCGCGGATCCACTGCACGCTTAATATAGGTTAACGATTCCATTGCAATTAAGATACATTTAAATACAGTATGGATGCTTAGGTACATTTCGCTTGATTGTTAATACTGGGTGCAACTATAAATGTTTGCCTCACTTCTGACTGGTATGAGCAGAGAACCTTGGAAAAACACACATCCCTTTCTTGACGTCACATTACGCTCAGTGTAACTTCCATTGACCAATTCCTTCCATCCTGCATTTTTAACACTGGCATCTCACTATCAAATGCTGGCAACAGACCCTCTCTCCTGTATTCTTAGCTTTGACTTTAGACATTAATTTCTCTGAATATCATATGCAGGAATAACTGACATAGATGGTATGAACCAATCAGCACATCCAAGCTCCAATCCACGACCAATCAGAGTGAAGCAATTCATTAGAACAAAATTCTTGATTGTGATGTTCAAGTACCAAGACTAAAGACAACTGGCTTTGAATTATTGATAAATAAAAATAAACTGTGTAAAGTTTTTATGTACATATTTAACCAATAAATAATCTAACAATACTTATACAGAATGAATTCATGTTTTCCTAGTCTGGCCGACCAGATGCACTGATATTCTAAAGTTTGAACATCTCTTTTCAGGTGCCATGGTAATTAACCGTTAATTAATTATTAATTAATAACCTGGACCAACCATATTAAAACCGTTTTACACATCCCCGAGACATATTAACATTTATGCAAGGCAGCCGGGATGGCAGATAAGGATTCATACACTAAGTCCTAGAAATATCTGAAATATCCCATTTTTCCCAAATAAGCAAGGGGAGTGTACAGAAAGACAGATGAGGTGAATATGACAAATGCGGAGAGGCGATGAGGAGAAAGACGGTGAATGGAGGAACGGCTGAAATAATCACAACGAGTTTCAGTCACATGGGGAGAGGCCACAAAAAGTACCGTCTAGTACCGTGGTCAACAGCAATCAGCCGAGTTAGACACACTAGACGGGACTATGCTGTGTTGGCTTTGAAAACAGGTCGTTGGGAGTCGAATTTTCGTTGTTGCTCAGTTTTGACGGCTGCTGAAAGTGTGCTCAGCTTTTGGGTTTTGCTGTATATCTTGATTCTGTGTGGTCCTCTCTTCTGTGTGGATGTGGCACCGCTGTCGGACTCACTACCCTTGTATCACTTGGACGATAGGTGGGTCCGGTAATGAGTTTGTGGTTGTAGCAGTATGTGTGCTTCAGCTTACATTTATTGGGTTTACACAGCGTTACTGCGAGCATTCTGCATTGTTCGATAAAGGACATGAACGACAGAGAAGTGCTGGGGATTAGCAAGGGGCTAAACGCAAACTGCTAATCGACGAACCGGTGGTTCGGCAATGTTGAGGAGACATTCCAACATAACCTCCCAACTGCAAAGCTGACTGAAGCAACAGAATTTTAACAGACTGCCAGGTAATGAATGGGGCACAGGAAAAACAGCACATGTAGATGATGGATGTGCAACAAAAACGGCAACACGAGACAGGATGACCATGCTCAAAGGCGACAACATCCGCCCCCCGTGGAAGGGAAATGCCGTTGTCACGTGTCACACTACATGACAAGTGATTTTACATCACTGAAATGCACATTATACAGTTAGCAAAGCTCATGCCACGACAAACGGTGGGCAGTAGGGTGCCCTCTGCTGGCAAGAGTATGAAACAATAAGCACACAGCAAAACAATGACCAGTCAAAGTAAAAATAAATCTCATTGCATAGCGTTTTTTTTTCTGTTTGTTTTGTTTTACTGCTTCAAACGCTACACTGAATTACCACTGCAACAATAAGGACTGTACACGCATAGCATCCAGACTGCTACAACAAAATGTCGTCAAATATGCACAGTGCACGTCGAACAGCTCATTCCGGCTATTCTAGCTTTCTCTGACTACATAATACTCATTGTTATAGGAGAACATACCGCTACATAAAAGTCATATCAGCTGCACAAAATTCATATTGAACACAGCTACACAAAATGCAGAACGTCTCCCTGTCCTTGCATCAATGGTCGTTAGTTGGTATACATATGGTTTATGCTTAGTTTTTAATTAGCGTTTTTTATTTTTTATTCACCCCCCCCACCCCCCAGAGATTGAATAAATTTATTCATTATATATACTGTCTTTTTTATATACTGAGATTAAGACTGCTCGGCACGGTTGTGTGGCAAAGAAAAGTGTTGCTTGTGAGTCTCTGGCTATACGGAGTATGATTGGACGGTCCAGCCTATGCCGGCCCCCAGAGCTGGGCGGGGCAGATTAGATGGGCTCTACGTAATTGGCTGGGTATAAGCCCAGCTGCCCGTTGTCTAGGCGACCTTTGCACCAGCCTTGTTCATCCTCATCCTCCAGCTTGGTCAGTTCGTCTCCTACGGAGAGACAAAAGAGGAGAAACCCCATCAGCGTGTTCTCAGTGGAGTCAACAGCAGAATCAATCCGAGCTGCTTTACTGCCTACAACGAGGACTCATTCATACTAAATCTTCCTACAGTATGTTCACTCCATACTGATTCAATTTATTCCCCCCCAAACCAAAGTTCCAAAATCATTTGGGCTACCAAATTTACATTCCATTACTGCTCAACCCTCCGATTCAGTAACATGTTAATTCTTTATGGATGGACACTATCTGCTTTTGTTCCATCTCTGCTCTTGATTCGATTTGCATTCTGCAGAGTAACTGGAACTAGTTACCAGTAGCCACCAAGGAGTGTAACGGTACACGTATTCAAACCAAAATTTTTTCGGTACGGGTATTTCAGTTCGGTATTCACACGTACCGAAGGAACGCAGCAAATGAGGAACCTCTGTGTGTTTGTGTTTCCTCCGAGCGACATTCGGAGACAGGAAGATGAAGCGGCGTCACTACAGTACATCTTAATGTGACGCTGGTAACGTGAATACAGGTACAGCACAGGTATTTTTCTAAATGCGCACCTTAATGGATATTTGTTTAATTTTTATTTACTTGAGAGAACATTCATTCTGATTTACTTTTAAGTAAATTTTACTTTTTTATAAGTAGGTTACAACAGTACTGAGAGAGACATTTTAGTTAAGAAAGACAGTCATACTTTGTTCAGTAAACCACTGTTGATTAAAGAAAAGAAGTAATGTTTGTTTTTTTTTTTTTTTACTCCTGTTGTATTGAAAACGTACCAAACTGAGGTACGTAGTGAACCGTGATTTTCATGTACCGTTATGCCCCTAGTAGCCACGCAAAACAGCACCTAGGAGAAAACACCTATTGGACCAGCTATGAGCTGATGGCTTAAAAGAAAGGTAGAGTGTAGTACAAAAAATTAGCATTAGGCTAAGAGTTGTCAGTCAGAATCAATAATTTAAACATGCCATGCTTCCTTGGGGTATGAACTGATGTGCGATCTATTAATTTCTCAGCCCGAGACAGATGGATGAGGAAATGCTTCTCAGTATCCATGCGCTGATATGATGCCCTGCTTTGGTGAGAGTTAAGACATGTGGTGGAACCACGGCTGATTCTAGCATTTCTTTTTTAAAGTTGGAGGGCATTAGAGGGGCTATAATTCATACAGGGCGGCCGACCTTATCATTATCCAGTTATGTGTTTTGAATCGGTGAGTGACACAGGAGTACCCTCCAAGAGCCAATCGGCTTTCAGTGACTCCGCCCCTGTATATAACCATTGGTGGAGTTGAAGCAGGGCCTCAGACATGGTCTGGCACTTGTGATGCTACATTGATGTAAGTTATCTCCTGTGGCTATGCATTTAAAATACTGTTCTGCCATAAGGATTAGTCAAAGCTCTGCAAATATCTGTATTTCAGCCCGTGTGTGACGGCTGATCCCACCCTACCGGCTTTGAAGCTCAGTTCGTCCTGCTCTTGCCCATCATAGTCATAGAGAGCCCGCACGCGGACACCCTTCTCGCCACCGCTGGCCGACTCCTCGTCGAAGGGGTTGGCGCCCCCGTTGGTCTCATTGCCCGAATGGGAGGCCGGCTGCTCGTCGTCTGACCATTCGGCAGAGTAAGCCTGGTTCTTGTCGTAGCTGCTCACGCTGTGGGCAGAATGAGAGCCGAGAGTAACAATCCGAAGGCTTAAGGCGCCTTGAGGACGAAGCACAGTGTCGGATGGGCATTAATGGTCCGCAGCAGTTATCTAAATGTGCCAAGTTATTAGAAATTAATGTATAAAGTCCATCTGCCCACAGACAGTGCACATTTTTGCTCCACTGTGGAAGGGAGCAAAAATGTGGACTGTCTGTGGGTCCCCGAGAACCGGATTGGGAAGCACTGATGTACAATAATACGCTATGCGCCTTATAGCGAGCCTGATTGCGAACTGTACCATGTGACACAGGGGTAGAAGGCATGGGGACAGCAAAACGGTGGAGAGGAACGAAACAAAAGAGAAACACAGGAAAAGCAAAGGATTTTCAGGTGCTGGAAAGAATTACACCTGGATGCAGAATCAGGTGTCAGCGACTGGGGTTCAGGGAGTAAAAAGAAACCCACTTTATATTCTCCACACAGGTGAATTCCATGACCTGTCAGCTGACTTGGTCGCACCCCAGGATGACCACAGCCCGCCATCTTACACTGGTGAGCCAGAGGCAGTATTTACTGCTTACCTGCCCCGATCTCCACCCTGTGCCACCACATGCTCTGTCCCTGGAGTGTTGGGGGCCCCATCAGCTTTCTTGGGTTTCTCCCGCTTGGGGATGGTGTTGGTGATATCTGGGTTGTACTCCTTTGGGACAGAAGCCCATGAGATAAAATGTAGGACACAAACCATGAAGTGTAATTTATGCACAAAATGGATGGGATCATTGTGGTTTGCAAAAGTTTAGGAATTAAATAAAACTAGAAAGTTAACACAATATCTACGTCTAACAGAAACACAGAAAATCTTATTATATCACCTTATATGCGGTTAAGAAAAAATGCAACCGCATTACAGAGATGCAGAACTGGATGGTGGCCATGCAACGTCCAAGCACTATGGTGTAAGAGCAGTGTACCTCAAACTGAGGCCAGTTCATGTGCATGCCCGGGCCGTGGTTGTTGCTGAACCACCTCAGGTCTTCCTGTGCGCTGGCTGAGTTGATGCTGCGCTCCAGCTCTCGGTAGACAGTGGCGTAGCTGCAGGGCGGCAGACCAGAAACATCTCTGTGCTTTGAGATAATGGGATGCTGGTTAGCAAAATGCACCCCAGCCTTCTCTATAACAAAACACACTCCACTTGTATCTGCGATCCTTTGCTTGACTTTGTATTAAGACACGAGCATAAAGTGTATAAAAAGGGGCCGTATTCCATGATTTTTTGACAAGTTATTTTGTGAAAAACGCAATAGCAGGATGCAGATTTGTGTCTGTATTTCAGCAGAGCTTAGTAGGATGCTTCCTGGAAACACAGAACCCAAGAATGTCTTCATGCACTATTTATAGAGCCAATTTAGTTGACAGCAAAGTCTACAGACAGTGAAAGTTAAAATAAAAGTTCAGGTGGCCTGAAGGGTTGGGGAGCCAACCTCTGGTTCTCCGTGAGGTTCAGATGCCGCTTGATGTCCAGCAGGACCTCCTTGAGGAAGCTCAGCCTCTTCTCCTCAAACTGTTGGCACTGCTCAAACACCTGTTCCATATGCTCCATGTACTGCGGCGTACACTTATTCAGCTCGTCCAGGGTCTTCTCGTACTTCTCTTTGGCCTACAAGAGGCGAAACGTGGTCTCCCGTCATGCCAGGTGATGAGCAGGGGTCCTGCCTGACCCCTGACATGGTAAATAAGCATAAAAAAGACGCAACTCGACATATAATGCAGAGAGAAGGCGTCAGGGCTTCAACATTAGAATGACTAAGGAGTGTGACCTAAGCGATTTTGAATGTGGCCTGACTGTCGGTGTTAGAAACGGTGCTTCCAGCGTCGGAGAAGCAGCTGCCTGGTAGGGAATGGTGCAACAAGCAAAAAAGAATCCAGCCAGCAGAGGCAGTCTGGGTGGAAATACCTTGTTAATGAGCGCGGTCTGTGGAGAAGGGTGATGACTGCCACAACTACAAACAATAACAGCTCTGTACAACAGTGGTGTTCAGAAAGGATTCTACAAATGCAGTATTTGTCCAAAGTTGTACTGGTTCTGGAAGCAAAATCGAGTCCTGCTTGGTGCCAGCTAGATGTACTTAATACGGCGGCCCCTGAATATACGTTTCCTTTTAGAAAACAATTGGGTTTCTATATAAAGATTAAAATTTGATTCACTTACACAATGGAAAAGATACAGTGGCTGTGATTCTGGGTATTGTTTTGACAACTCAAGGTTAAATGGATAATATACAGAGACGGAGGCTAAAGGTTAATGAATTGGTCCAGAGTAAATGAAGGGTATGAGTTTCAGGATGCTCTTGTCTTCCGTAGAGGTGACCAAGTCAAGGACAAAACGGTGACATCACAGGGGGAGGTTCCAGAGAGCATAACCTGTTGTAAACCAATTACTTAATAAAAAGTCTAAAAGAAAGGACTGGATTTCCTAAAACTTAAACACCTTTAAAGCGATTGGATGGCTCTCATTTCAGTTGACTCTGGTTCTCATATTCATTTAGACTGTACTGCATTGTTATGTAACACCTCTTTGATATGATTTCCCAAAAGATATTCTTTACACCTTGATGCTAATTGGTCCTTAGCATTTGTCATCCCATTGCACAAAGTTTCCATGTTATTTATATATTCTTCCATTGCAGTTATATAAGGCTCTTTACATGCAGCAATGAATGAATCAATTGATTACGAGTCAGTTTAATATAAATAGTAAAACATCGTTCAGACTGTTGGGATTTTTTTGAGACTGCGGCTTCACTCGAGGAATACCGCGGTAACTCTCTGCTTACTGCCCCGCTATACCTGCCCCGGGCTGCCCACCTTCTGCACATCCTGCTTGCACTTGTCCACCTTCTCGTGCAGCTTCTTCTGCTGGTCTGGGGTGACGGACGCCTCTGCCTTGCTGTTGGCCTCCCGGGAGGCTGCAAGCTTCTCTTCCTTGCAGGCCATGTGGTAAACCTTCTTGGCCGCCTCCATCTACACGGGGAAGTGGGTGACGTCACTGCGAGATCGTTTGCTATGCTAATGCAATCGCTGACCCTCAGCTCCAGGGGATCCAGTGTCTGCTTCGGTTTGGTTATAGACACCCACTAGAGCACTCAGTAATTCACAGAAAAAAATTAACTGTGATTAATGGTGCATATTTTTGGTGTGGGTTTAGTGCCTAACCATTGTTGCATGGGCACAATAAGTTCAATAAATAAATAAGCAAAGCTACTACTGATTTTATGTTTGCTATATTAAAGTAATCTAATGTGACTAAATGTTTTCCCATCAAGCCCCCCCCACAAACAAATGAAAAACAAATCAATATTTGGAAAAAGTCTTAGTGCTCAGTAATAAAAGTGCCAAAAGTGCCTAAATCAATTAATTTCTTTCTCACACTTAGATTTCAATGCAGTTGATTTGGAGTGATTTATGTCTACGAGGGCAGATGAAGTAAGATGGCTACATTCCCAATAGGGTATTTTCACAGACCACAGCTTCTCTTACCTGAACGCTACTCTACTCGTTGACTGTATTACATCAGGGCGATTTTACAGAAACCTCATTGTACGCAGTTTGTGAGAGGATTAACCATGAATTACTCAAGAAAACCCAATTAGGCCGCAGTTTAACAGCCTTGCAGTCAAAGCACTGCCCCGTAGAATAGACTTCTCTACTCTAAGCTGATTTACATGCATGACTCCCACCCAGATGTCCTCAGGCAAACAGAGAATCTTTGTTAAGATCTGGTTCCACTTAGCTCACAAGTGTGCACCATGTCACTCTGTGAACTGTATCATGAAGCAATTTGTAAAAATAAACAATGCTAGATTTGGTAACACTTTACTTGACGGGGCACAAATACTTAGTAGTAACTCTGTAGCTACCGAAGTACAAATCATGAACAAATATAGTCGCTACTTGAGATAAAAGATGTGTCATGATTTATTAATGGTGAACAAACATCAGTATTTCATTCGTGTTATTCATTACTTCTTCCTTCAGTAATTCACGAAGGTTTACAGAATTAACTATAATATATTAAATATAATAATATTGAGATAAGAGATGCATTCCAATTCATTAGTGATGAACAAACATGAGATCAGTAAGTAAATACAGCTTAGTTTGTGGTTAATTAATACATAAGAAACAGCATAATACCACATTATTTGTGCCCGTAAAGTGTTACCCTGTATTTTATTTACAGATGACCTTGTCCTTGAGGCCATGATGTCAACGATGGCCCAACAACCGGCAGCTAAAGCGTTGACCCTCTCACCTCCTTGAGCTTCTTGGCCCAGGGTTTCTGGGCCTTCTTGAAGCCTTCCTCGGCCTCTTTGGCCTCCTTGTATCCACCCATCATCTGCTTGTGGTAAGAGTCTTTCTGCCAGTTCTTGATCTTCTCAAAGTCCTCGTTAAGCAGGCCATTCTTCACCTCCTGGTGCAGCTCGCTTACCTTGTCCGCCTCTATTGTCATCGCCAACCAGGCACGCTCCACTGTGCCGTACTGTGGCCCTGGAATGATGGAAAGTGTGACACACGGGCTGACAGTTTAGCCAAAAGGCAGAATAACATACAAAAGTCACATCAGCGTCGGACATAATCAGAGAGACAGAGCGAGGCAAGTGTTTGCGGACGTCAGTCGCGAGCATGAGCTAGAGGAATTCTGAGAATCCTTGGTCAGTCTGTTTCCGGTAGCTAATTACAAACAAGGCTTTATAATTATCTTGAATATTCATCCAAGGTCATTAGTAGACACATAATTGTTGTTAGGCTCAAAGGAGAGAGAATATATCCTAAATACATGTATATGGTTTGCATGAAATGTTTCTTTGGAAAAGCAGAACCAGTCACCTGACAGTCACCTGACAGTCACCTGACTCATCCAGATGCCCCCTATTCATAAACCACAGGCATTAAAAAGAGGGTGACATTCACAGGGTTGTGCTGTAGCCACGCACCTCTAGGGCTGGGGGTTTGAATCCCGCCTCTGTTCTACGTGTGTGGAGTTTGCATGTTCACTGTTTGTTATCTTCCCCCTGTTATCTCTGGGTGCTTCTGTTTCCTCCCAAAGACATGCAGTTAGGCTAACTATCATCTCTGAATTGTGTGTGTCTGGAGCTGCCTGTGATGCACTGCAGGCCTCACTGTAACACTGATCAGGAGAAGCAGTTCAAAGATAAATTCATTAATGATGGAAGGAGCTTTTAACCCTATAGATCAGGAGTAGGCATCTGTTCTACCTGATGAGTTACTATCTGTCTGAGATCAGGTGTGGTTCATCAGAGAGCAGGTAGGATAGAAAACCTGCTGGATACCAGCATTGCAGGATCAGAGTTGCCTACCCCTGCTATAGATAATGCTTCTTGTAAACTACAAGTAAAGTTGTAAAGTTTGCTCCACTCAGCAACAGTTTCCGTTTAGAAAAAAAATTAAATTGCCAAAATACACAGATAGTGGAAATTTCAGAAATCTACACTTCATTCCAAGCCTTGCCCTAGCAGGCAGTTAAAAATAGCCACGCCCACCTTTCTCAATCAGCTGCTTCCATCTCTTGGACCAGTCGGTGAGCTGCTGGCTGTAGGCCTTCTCGATCTTGGAGCGCTCCTGGAGACAGTTCATGAGGTCATTGCACAGGCGATGGCCGTCATCAATCCGCTTCACTGCACGTTTGTAGTTCCCCACCTGGCAAAACCGGAACAGACCGATATGTCTGCACAGCCCACTCACAGCATCAGGCAAATAATGGCCACTTAGACCAGTCTACAACACGGCAAAGAGAGCATAACCAATAAAACAGCAAAGGAAATTAATCTGCTCGGCAGTCTAATATCACAAAGGCTATTACAGTCATCTTATCAATTTTGTGACTGAGAAATGGCATATTTAACCCCTACCCAAACCAAATAAACCAGCGTTATCAGCCGATTAAGTCATCTATTTGTGATCTATCAAATCTGCTTTGAAAGCTTTGTACTAACAGAACAAGGACTTATATATACAGATAAAATATTGATACTAGTCAAGATAAACCAGATGAAAAGTCTAGAAACTGTACGTGACTGGGAATATTATAGATACAGGGTTTCCCTTTGCAGGGGTTAGTGTGTGGTTCAGTAGGCTAAGCGTGTGTGCCTGTAATCACAAGGGTGCTGGTTCAAATCCAGCCTCTGTGAGACCTTGAGCAAGGCCCTTAACCCCTATGGGGGGCTGCCTTTTGCAGACAGCTAAATTTGCAAAGAGCAAGTTGAGGGAGGCGTAAAAGACAATTTTCAATGAAGTATCAATCAAAGATCAAGAAAAGGTGTCAATGAAGATGATAGAGAAAAGAAAATAACAATAAACATCCATTATGGTGAGCAAAAAAAAAAAATGGTGGAGTGAGTCTCATAATTGACACACAAAGTGAACACTGATCAGTAAAGAGAAAAAAACAGAACAAGTAATTATATGCATTTAAACATGAAAAATACCAAGACACAGCCAATCAATGCAAACAACCCAGTCACGTGATTATCCATCTTGAGATGGCCACACCCCCCATTTCACATTCTTAGTACAACATGTACTGATGCAAATGAAATGCTCTCTGCCTTTGTACAAAATCAGCAAGTCACTCTGCAGTGCTGTATTTGCTTGGATTCTCAGGGCTGGGCGGCTCCTTCCGTTTCAGTGCCACCTTAAGGCCATCCCTGCGACTCCACCATCTCGTACTTAGCAGACATGCCAGTTAATGCAGCACCACGCAGAGTGATGGGTGCTCTTGTAAATGCAAGCAGGGTTTTGCGAGAATGCGAAGACTTGAAGCGAACAAATGTACGCTGATGGGCATGTTTTTCTGGGAGGGGGGTAGTCAATCACCCATAATGTACGATATGCTTTTCTGACCCGGCGAAGATGATGTAACTAGCAGATCTGAAGAAAGCTGGGGGAAAGACCCATGGAATAGTGGTCTGCCTGCTGTTCTCACATAAACCTCTGGAGGCAGACCTGAGCCATAAACAAACACCACAGACTGGGATCCAAAATACACACATGAAAACTTTTCAAGACAGTTACATTGTTCTGTCTTTTGTCTTGTCTTTCATTGCACTGCTCTTTTGTCCTTTATTGCACTGTTGTCCTATTGTCCCACCATGCGCTTGTCCCCTCCCCTGCAACTGTGGCAGGAGAATTTCACTGTATTCCTCAGACTATGTGACAACTCGAACAGTTTATGCCCTGATATGCTATATTATGAAAGCGGTTGTGGTTCTAATGCTCTGATATATCTGCGTGATAACAGCCAAAATCCTTCAATTAATTTAGCTTAAATTAGCTCCTTTTAACACTAACGTAAAATTATTTTAAATAGCATATTCTTCATATCAAAAATGAGTCCCTAAGAGACATGGCTGATGCTTCAAAGAGGACAAGGAAACCAAAGAGAGCCAAAGTTTTGATCCTTCAGCAGAAAGAAAGCAACCTGTTGGTTATTAACACAGATAGATTGGGGGTTGGTTAATGTTTAAGTAGAGCAAATCTTCATGTTTAGACAGAGTTCAGCAAATCCACCTTGTACAGAAGTTATACATAGACATGCGCAGGTACATGTAAGTGTTTCACCCATGTTGTCATGAGATGTAACAGTCCCCACCAGTTTACAACTGACCACTTCTGGCTTCCTGCTCCTGTAACCGCCTTCACACATAAGTCAAAAGCAAACCGAGTGACAAACCAAGTGTCACAGAGAGACTCTTAGATTTGTTGAGATGCTTCCTGAGTTGATTCGTATCTGTTCTTGGTAGCACACATACTAACAGACATGCTCACAAAGGTAACAGAAGTCCGGCGCTTTCGTGAGCCTTTAGTCCTGCAACCCAGAACTTGTACTATTGTGTTTTTGTTTCTGACGCTGACTGATTTAAAGCTGGAAAGTTAGTGGTCACCGTCAGGGTATCTAGGAGACCTGTGCCATCACCGCGATCATATCTGAATTAGCTTTACAGGTCCTGCTTTCAAGTAACAAGTAACGAGTTACCCAAGGAAGCTTAGCGTCTTATCAGTGGTAACAGTGCCACGGTTGTACCTCCCAAAAGCTGTCTGTCGCTTCCTCAAGGCCAGCGGACTCGTCGTAGGAGCCGGACATTTTCCTGGATGTGGAGGCGCGAGCTTGGAGCTGGACGTGTCTGGGATGGAGCGAGACTCCTCATGCACTGGGACAGAGGAAGGAGGACAGCAGCCATTAGAATGTAGGCAATTCAGACAAAGGAGACACTGTAAATCAAAGGTTCACAAACTATTTCTATTTAAAGGTTGACTACATTCTACAAAATAAAAAATTAAATGTGTTGCATTCATTAATGCTATGTGATTGGCTAGTTTTGCTGGGGGTGATTAGCATGTTAGCGTAGTGTCAGCCTTTCCTGTGCTAATTCCCTGCAGAGCAAACATTAGCTGCAGTGAAAAATACCAAATAAACAAGTCTGGGATGGAGCACATTCTCTCTCCAGATCATGCTTTTTGAGCCAACCCAAATTTACTGAACAGTTCTTGAAGTATGACCCTAATTTTTCTGACTTTTCTCAGCCAGACTAATCCCATTGATTCATTATGAACCCAGGTGACACATTTGCTGAAAGATACCAAAGAAGCTTCTAAAATGACTCTGCAACTGGAAGGTTTCTTGAGTCTAACTATACTGAGAATAGCCCAGAAAATGAAATGAATCCTTCAAATGCTGAGTCATTTAATCAGGAACAGAAACAAACTAAAACAGACCATATTTTATATACGTGAGTTGGACCCTGTTACAAACCGCACAATTAACATCATCGTCAACTAAAGCACGGTTGCGTTAGCTGGGTAGCGATCTGCCTGGCTGCCGGGCTGAAGGAGAGTGGGTGGGTGTGCCTTTGGTTGCTATGATACCAAAGCCCAAGTGTGTGACTCACACCCACGTGAGCCTAAAGCCAAAAGCGTGCCTGGGAGCTGACCGACAACTGGTGAATTTCCAAACAAATGCAGCCAAACTGAGGTATCTGGCTGATCTTCAGCCCTGCACAGGCTCTTAGAGGGAGTAAATACTGGGAACATGGCTGTTAACACCAGAAAGATGGGAAACAGGACATGTTTGTGTTTTTGTAGCCAAGAATGATATCCCTCTGTACAGTGGGGTATGGGGGGGGTGGACATAAGGTCAGGTGACAGGTCACTCACTTCACCTATTTTTCATCCCCAGTCCTTATGCAGCATTGATGCTCTTTCCTCTCGCCCCAGTAAACACTCCCTGACTCTCTGTCTGACCCCTCCCTCGGCTGCTGTCCCCGGTGAACCGAAATCCACTTGGGATTTTGTGTATCTGTTTCCTCCCAATTTAGAGTGGAATGGATGTCTTTTATTTCCATCTATCCCACTCCTTTCCCCAAACGAGGTCTCTGTTCTTTCCTCCCACCCCCATATCGAACGGTTCTGTTTCCCCGGGTCAAATCTCACTCATTATTGTTCTTGTCTATCACCCTTGGCGACTGCCATGTCTTAGTTGACCTGAACAGTTGCCTGACCAAAAATGGGTAGCGGGGTCCTTAGCAAAATGCTGGATGTTTTCTCAACTCAGGGAATCTAAGGATTTTTTTTTAAAAAAAGATACAACAGTTTACAAGATTTCTTCCTGTGTCTCCTGTGCTGGAAATGCAGAGTTCTTATTTACGGTCGCTCACTGGACCCCTTAGCAGTGTCCACGGCTCTTGTTTTTTACAGTGAGTGTATTCGCTTTTTCCCATTTCATATTATGTATTTGTTCTTGAGGAGCTGACATGGACTTTATGTAATAAGGAATTGATTCATTTACGTTGTAACCTTCACTCAAATATAAAATAATGTTCTGTGATTGTATCTTATGCATCTCCTGATGACCAGTGCTGCCTGGTGTCTGTCTGTAAAGGTGTGAGTTATGCTATAACATGGGTGACAGTCAAACTTTCTTAGAAGCGAAATGGTAACATGCTTCTTCTATGCGCTGTCTGAACAGCTTGAACTTGCTGTGCATTCCGCCCGTGTTTTAACTGTTCATTCTAGTCAGGGTCAGAGGAGGCCTGGAGCATAGCACAGGGAGCTAAGTTAACAGGGCACAGGGCTGGGTTACAGCCTGGGTGGGATGCCAGTCCATCAGAGGGCACAGGGCTGGGGTACAGCCTGGCTGGGATGCCAGTCCATCAGAGGGCACTGGGCTGGGGTACAGCCTGGGTGGGATGCCAGTCCACCACAGGGCACTGGGCTGGGGTACAGCCTGGAAGGGGATGCTAGTCCATCAGAGGGCACTGGGCTGGGGTACAGCCTGGGTGGGATGCCAGTCCGTCACAGGGCACAGGGCTGGGGTACAGCCTGGGAGGGATGCCAGTCCGTCACAGGGCACACGGCTGGGGTACTGTCTGGGTGGGATGCCAGTTCGTCACAAGGCACACGGCTGGGGCACAGGCTGGGTGGGATGCCAGTTCGTCACAGGGCACACTGCTGGGGTACTGTCTGGGTGGAATGCCAGATCGTCACAGGGCACACGGCTGGGGTACAGTCTGGGTGGGGTGCCAGTCCATCACAGGGCACAGGGCTGGGGTATAGTCTGGGTGGGATGCCAGTCCATCACAGGGCACAGGGCTGGGGTATAGTCTGGGTGGGATGCCAGTCTATCACAGGGCACATGCACAGACCACCATAGACAATCACAATCCTGCTCAGTTGATAGTTTAGATATCAATTAGTTGCATGTTATTGGGCTACAGGTGAAAGCTGGATAACCTACAAGAAACCCACTCAATACTGGGAAAGTATTGAAACACCACGCAGACATACTGAGAGAGTATGCAAAAACCACGCAGACATACTGAGAGAGTATGCAAACACCACGCAGACATACAGGGAGAGTATGCAAACACCACGCAGACATACTGAGAGAGTATGCAAACACCACGCAGACATACAGGGAGAGTATGCAAACACCACGCAGACATACTGAGAGAGTATGCAAACACCACGCAGACATACTGAGAGAGTATGCAAACACCACGCAGACATACTGAGAGAGCATGCAAACACCATGCAGACATACAGGGAGAGTATGCAAACACCACGCAGACATACTGAGAGAGTATGCAAACACCATGCAGACATACAGGGAGAGTATGCAAACACCACAGACAGAGCAGAGTCAGGATTTAAACTCCGAACCGGCAGATGTGAAGGAGCTACCGTAGGCGCCACTGTGCATTCTCGGTAATTTTATGTACATTTATTTGGAACTGATTTGAGATCATGTCAATGCATTATTATTGTTAATAATGAGGCAGGTTTCTGCTTTCCAAAAAATCCACGCTTGTTATCATTCCACATACCGTTATACTGTTACTGTGAGTCGTTTCTATTTATTAGGAAGTTAATGTTATTGACAATGCTCAAAAACAACAGCAGCACACTGTGTGCTGGGGATGAAAGCTGTGCTTTAGGGAAAGTCTGTAAAATCATTAGATTGGCTTAATTGATGAAAAATGGCTGACCTTTGTGTAGAATGAAGAACAACAAATCCCACGCCCACCCTTCAGATCAGCCGTCGCTCTTTAGGTTCCAGTCGCAGTCAGACACGCATCCTGACGTACTCCACAACATTACAGCCTTGCTCGCAATTCCAATTTCAGAGGAATCTGATTGTTATTGTAATCTTATTGCCTGGAGCCATTTTTGCAAGCAAAGAACAGAAGGAAACATGTTCTGCCAAAGGGGGGAATTTTGATTGGGAAGTATTTCTTGGAGGGAGGAAACCTGAGAGACTTACTGGGGGCAGTCAAAGGACCTAAGAAAGGTACAAAACACTTTTAAGATATCAGTGTGATCATGTCACAACTGTACAGAAGAATGCACCTACAAAAGACCAACAATAATTAAATTGAACGAAGAAAAAAGTCCTTAAACGGCATCTAAAAGGCATGGACAGCTGCTTCCCATCTTGGGATCCAGGCCAGGTGCTGATTGAGATACGAGAATGTAATAAAATCCTCTGACAAGAAACAATCAGTATACGGCTGTTCTGAAGACTCCCTGTCCAACTGTGAGAGAAGACAGGCGTTTTTCTGTAATAATGCTATGGAGTATATTGGTCAGAACCAGCCCTAACCAATGCGGCGCCCCAGGCGTGCATAACCATCGGTCCCCCTCAGAAGTCAAGGCAGCTGCCTATGTCACCTATAGGACTGACCGGCCCTGGTTCTGGTAACAAATGCAAGATCAGAGACAGGGTTGAACCCGACCAGCCCGAACATCAGTGCTGCTGTTTACGAATCAAAAGGAATCCTGACTCAGAAAGACTTGAATGGAATTTTGGACAATCTTCACCGTGCTTTGAGCCTGTCAGGCAGTCTTGTGGTTTGGTGCAGTGAAGATCTGTCAAAGCAACATATTACAATGACAAAAAGGCTTCAGTGCAGGAACGTGACGGTATACAGAGAGGATGGATTCGTAAGGCACTAGGAGCAGTGATGCAGAACAATGAGAAACGACGACACATAACAAATTTGCAAAGGTAAAACCTTCGGTCCCGTCATAGCTCTTAATCTCATGACCGGTGATGGATTTAACTTCAAACCAAGATGCAGCTGTGATGCTGTCTGTACAGTCAGAGCACATCAAGCGTTACATGCAGTGGGTTCAGCCACCTGTTTCGCATCAGTGCAAAAGCACAGCAGACATTTTCAGTAAGAGGCTCGCCTGATCCTTTATCTACAAGCACCCCCCCCAACCACCACCCACCAAGGCCCCAGTGACTGGAAAATCCTCAATACAGGCCTGGAGCTTCATCTCAGATAAAGGAATCCCAAGGAGGAATGCCTGTTATTGCACGCGTGTAAATGTGACATGAAGGGATGCCAACCCAAGATCTCGCTGTTTCTACACGAGTGAAATGGCACCGAGCACAGCAGCATGACTGTTAACTCTGCACCCTTAATGAGGAGAGCTTGACTCTTCCAGGCTGTGCAGGCACTTACAGGCCTTCAGACAGCAAAAGGTGCAACAAAAAAATGAAAGACGAGCTCTTTTTCTAGTTTTTCCACACTGTGTACCGTTCCCCGACAAGTTTTACCATTTAGTCCATCCTGAGCTGTATGACTTCACTGTACTACCTCCCTCACTTGTATGCTGCTCTAGGAAAAAAGGTCTGCTAAACAGATATATGTAAATGTACTTAAGTGATTATAAATGTGTGGCTGACCTCCCCGCTAGTGCCGTGTCATGGGAGCAGGCGAAAGCCGTAACTCTGTAACTCAGTGTTTCCCAACCCAGTCCTCGGGGACCCACAGTCGGTTCACATTTTTGCTCCCTCCAAGTTTCATGCCAGAGTCCACATTTTTGCTCCCTCCCAGCTCCTGGAGAAAAAACATGGACTGTCTGTGACTCCCCAAGGACCGTATTTGGAATCACTGCTATAACAACAGCAGACAAACTGCACCACACCTATGAAGACCCTGCTACATGAACACATAAGGTGAATGAAGGCAATTGTTGGAGTAGAACCTCAGCATCGCTACCCTGATACTTACAGAAGATCATTCCATCCAGGGTGGACCTCAGTGTCATGTCCTGTGCTTTCTGCCCTATTATTTTAATAATATTAAGCAGCTCAGCTCATAATTTACGCGTCACCTTAGATACAGGTGTCTCCTTCAAATCAAACGTGGATGCAGTATCGAAGTGTGCTTCCTGCACCTATGTAACATTGTCAAACTACAACATTTCCTTACTACATAGTCACATGTGTTGGGCTACAGGTGAAAGCTGGATAACCGACATGTGATTTAAAGTCTAATACAGATTTGGCATCATGAACATAGGCTGGGAAACCATTCCACAATATAGGGACCCTGTAGCAGAATGCTTTACCACAAACTTTCTCTTTATTTATATGTGGCATGACCAGGAAACCTGCATTCTGTGATCTGAATTTATGATGCAGCTTGTAAACTTGTAGTAATTCTTTTAGGTAGCCCGGTGCTAGACCTTTAAGTGCCTTATATGCTTATATGTGGGAGAACTTTGAAGTCAGTCCTGAACTTGTTGTGTAGCCCAACACCGTAACTATGGCTGCTGGTGTTGCTGTAAATGCCATTTTTATCTACTATGTTTGTTCATTAATGTGTCAAAGCATGTGCTGACCATCCGTGCTCTCTGCCTTCCCACGTGTTCGAGCTGGAGTTTTGTATTATTCTGTATAAATGATGTAGAAATATACTACAACAAACTCATGTAAAGCACCTTGGGCCCACTGTTGTGAAAGGCGGTACATTAAAGTAAATTGAACTGAACTGAATTGTAAAGCAGATTTCTTTTCATGTATCCTATGATTATTTCCAGTATGGATTTTTCACTGCGGCTTTACAGTATTCTGCCCCGTTTCACCTGGACGGGGTATATTTCTCAGTTCTGACTGAGCTGAGCTGAAGCTAGTTTGCGCCACTGAGATTCTCCCTTGTGTCTTCATCCATCCATCCATCCATTGTCCAAACCGCTTATCCTTACTGGGTCGCGGGGGGTCCGGAGCCTATCCCGGAAGCAA
>JAODJX010000129.1:19339873-19353934 GCA_026776945.1 Isichthys henryi | reverse complement strand
TAAGGTTGTCATGTTAGCATTAGCATTTTTCCCATAGAAGTGAATGAGCGGGCCCCATAAGGATAGGTATACCCTACATGTGCGTGTGAGTGTGTGTGTGACAGTGCGTGTTAGTGTGCGTGTGTGTGACAGTGTGTGTGTGATAATGTGTTTGTGTGTGTGTGACAGTGTGTTTGTGTGTGAATGTGACAGCGTGTGTGTTACAGTGTGTGTGTATGTGAGTGTGTGTGACAATGTGTGTGACAGTGTGAGTGTATGTGTATGAGTTCTTCAGTGGCCTAACGCATAATCCTATAACGTTCTGCTTGAATGGTTCATGCAGAGCTGCACTGGGGGGATGGGGGAGAGAAATATGGGGAAGAGGGAGGGGGGCAGAGACAGAAGAAAATTGTGAGGGGGGGGGGGTTGTCGGATGACCGGAGACTACACTGGCACCGAGAGACCATGTGACAGCATGCTGATTGGCCAGGTTCAGCCAATGGAGCAGAATCGCCTGCCCGCTTCTGCTGATTGGTCAGGTTGAGTGACAGAACCTGGAGACCAACCCGCTCAACCCCCCTCCCCTCACCCTTCACCATGGCACTGGTCTCAGCAGCAGCAACCTGAGGTCAAGGTAGGACAGGCGGAGAGGAGGAAGTGCTCAGAAGACGGATCCTGTCTCTGGGATCTCTGTGTAAGGGTGCGCATGTGTGTTTCCCTTTGCTGTAGAGCAAGAAACCCCAAAACACAGCGTGTGTCAGGATGTTCTTCCGTTAATCTGCAGTCTCTAAGCACTACTCCAATTTCCTTTTTTTTTTATTTTTATAAAAAGGTTGTGTGTTTATGAGATTTAATGCAGATGTTCTACATTTAATAGGAGAGGTAATACAAAGTCCCCACATTGAGAGATAAACAATCTTGTGTTTGTGTGCAGGAGAGGTGGTTGGGGGGGTTGGGTCTAAGGTGGTTATGGAGACTCCATCCCAGGTCGGGGTGACTGGGAGGGAGCAGAAGCGTGGACTGTCTGGGGGGGTCCCCGAGGACCGGGTTGAGAAACACTGGTCTAAGGTTCCAGCACAGGGGAGCTTTGAAGGCTGATATCAACAGAGGTTCTCGTATTACTGGGAGGTCAAAGGAACAAGCTTTATCTCTCTGGGCCACATGAAGTAGCCGCTGAAGCTATGGTCTGTGCAAGAGAACACTCAAAAATGCAGCTTCCACTACGTTACAGAGGTGGAAATGAAACCATCGCAAGGTCCCTTCGTCTAAATGATACCTGCAAACTGAGCTTATCTGTCCCTCATAGAAAATCTATTTCAGCTGTTGCCGCTGGGGGAAAAAAAAAACATTGTTTTCATGTAATTTTATAAGATTCAGCTGCCAAGTTTAATAATATATTCAGTAACACTTCCCTTCATACCAGGCAAATACCACTTACATTGTGACATTATTCTTATAAACATTTGTGAATATTGGAGTAGGTGTTTGTGAACATATACCTGCTTATGTCATGCATCATCACTTTTAATGAATATATTTGTTACATTATGCTATGCCATGCTACACTATGTTATACTATATTGTGCATTATATAGTTTAATGAATATTGTCATATTTCCTCATATGTAGGGCATTGTTAAGTATTCCCTTTATTCTTCTTCAGAGGATAGCAGTAAAATATTCTATGAAACATCACATATGTCTGCTGGTGATTGACAGAATCCCCTTACTCTAGTCCTCTGTTTTACTTATATTTATGGAGTATCAAGTATAATACTAAGTAGCAATATTTCAGTAACTGTATATTTAAGTCATAATGTAACAGTACAACTTAACTGGAATGGAGGAAAGATAATCCCAGCACAGATAATCTCAATATTTATACTCACTGTAAATATGGGCTTACTGGACTGATTGCCGGGGGTGGGGGGGGGGGGAGTACAGGGTTTACAGATGCAATCAGGACAGAGTGGCAAAGGGCATCCACCCCCATGGGAGCTGGGGGGTTTGGGGAGTGCAGTCATCAAGCACCTGTCCAACACCCTGGAGGCCGTCAGCGTTTCCCCGTGACATTGACAGGGTGACAAAGCAGTCGTAGGACACACATTCCTTCCGGTTCTCCGGAGCTTTTCCGCCCAGTTATACACCTGCTCCCTCATATTTCAATAATCTCCAGGGAATGGAGCAGGAGCAGCCCAGGATGCCGGCGGACCTACGCAAAAAGCTAAACAATTACGCGACAAACCAGAGTCCGGCTAGGATGTTGGGCCAGGAGATAGAGGCCAGGAGATAGGGGCCAGGAGGCAGGGGCCAGGAAGTAGGGGCCAGGAGGTAGGGGCCAGGAGGCAGGAGCCAGGAAGTAGGGGCTAGGAGGTAGGGGCCAGGAAGTAGGGGCCAGGAGGTAGATGTTGGGTCTATGGGTTGCCACGGTGACCTACAGTAAAGTGATCTTTTAAGCTGAACATCAGTTGATATTTTTGGGTAAAATTGGAGCTTTACTGTCTGACCATGGCAAAAATCTGCATTCGGTAACTCGGTACTGAACTGATCTTATTCTGAGCTCATAGGAAAAAGTCTAATTAAACATTTCATATTTGTCCCCTGATCTATGAGATTCTGCCCTGGAATCAGTCCTTTATTCAGAACTGCAATGTCAGAGTGACCTCAGTAGTACTTTGATGTTATTACCCAAGCAGTGGAATCGTGCAGCTGGAGATGCTGCTCAGTGATTAGCTCTATCACTGGCTCCCACCCCCTTTAAAGGTCTCCGGCAGCTGCTGGACAATGAGGCAATGAGGACACTTCTAATCAAAGTGCATGTCTGCTAAGGTTGCCGTTCCCCCTTATTTAAGTATTCATGGGATCACTGTCTTGTGCATTCTGATGGGGATTAATTTGCACTTTAAATTCATTTAAGGAAAATTTATGAAGAAATTAAGAATAAATTAAGAAGAAAAAACTTTCTAAATGCACCATTAACGTGCTCGTAGTCAGTGGGCTCATTGCTATTTTCAAACTAACGAGGGCTCTCAGTCGTACTCATACAGAAATATGGAGGATGATCATTGGCTGTCCCGGTCTGGATAGGTGAGGTGTAGCTCAGATCTCAGCCCTGATTTATCTGTGGTGGGCGAACAAGGAGCCACGTGGGCAGATTCAGTGGCACACACGGGTTTGCTTCGGCGTGTGCCACAGAACGCCCAGCTGTCATGGGTGCTCCTGACGGCTCCTTAAAGGGTGCAGGAGCGCGGGAGAAGGTGCCAGAAACGGCAGCGCCTACGAACTCGGCCTGATGGCAGCTCACCACATCCTGGGCCAGCCGGCTGTGAAAACGACAGGCGATGTCACCACTTGTTAGCTGCAGAATGTGGCTTTTTTTGGGAAAAGTTGGAAAATGTTGCATTATGAAGAGAAACCCAAAAGCCACTGAAAGAGAACCAAAGCTGGAGTTCATTCTTACTTCACCAAAAAAGGCCTGTTTTGATTAGCTACACTTTATAGTAATTTAATCTTACACTAATTATAAACAGGCAGGGGTGCTATGCAGGGGTATCATTTTAGGACCCCAGTCAAATTATGTCAATTGGGGGTCCATGGAATAGTCCTAACTCCCTCCCCTCCCTTTATGGTGCCCCTGGACAAAGGTAAACCTTTTACTCCATACTGATTATGGACAAAAAAATGCAGTGCCTTTCTGTAGGTGTTTCCAGAAACGGTTACAGAATAGGCCCACGGCAACACTGCAGTGAGTAAGCGGAACTGCGAGGCCCTTTGGCCCCCTTATCAGCCCCTGCATCTTGCTGCCTGTGACACGCGTGTGTGACCCACCTCCCCTCTCTGCCCCCCAGCGTCGCCGTAACCTTGATGCGAGAAAAACCTCTAGTCACCTCTTTACCCCCCTCCCACTGCTGTATCCACACCACTGCAGCATCCACGAGGCTCGCAGATACAAAGCCCAAGGTCGACAGTGCCGCATGCAGCACGGGTGCCGCGAAAGGCTCATCACCGCTTCCCCCCGTTCTCCTCACAGACCTGGCATCGAGTTTCCTGGATCGTCAGAGTCCGACCATAGCCCCCCTCCCCCACTGAGTTAATGGAGTCTTCTGCCAGGCATCCTGCCAGCCTCGCCGTCCCCTGGACGTCAGCTCCTCCGTGCTCATCAGATTTGCCACTATTTTTATAGCAGCACCATCAATTATTAAGATGCCATTGTTAGATTTCAGCCAATCCCCCCCCCCCACTGGGCATCTAAAGGCCCCTGGGAGACTCAGAGCCAGAGTCCACTTCATTCCATCTTACACGGTAATTTAATCATACCGAAATACCATTACAAGCTATATCTCAAACAGATACTGCCAGCACATTGAATCAAGCCTAACTTAGTCTCAACAGCCTAACTTAGTCTCAACAGCCTAACTTAATACAGCCCAGTGGTACCGGGGTGGATGGGGTGTTGCCTCTGCGTTGTGTTTGATGTTACGTGGTCCGCCGGTAAATAAAGGAGTGACCCATGGTTAGAACCATCCAGTTTTATTCCTGGTAATCACAGAAACACTTGTTCACTGGCTGATAAAGTACTGGGGGGTGAACGAACACCTCTCCTGCCAGTGGCAACCATAGGGGGCAGATTAATCCAGGACGCTCCTCAATATACAAAGCTATATCGGTGTTATTATATAATTATGGATTTTATAATGCTATTAACTTAATACTATCTATATGCTTATAACTATATTATACATTGGAAAGTTATCGGTAATAAAATATATATCAGATATTATTCCTGTAGAGTGAGCGCAACAGGGACCTGCTCCTGCCTCCTTCCATGCCTCCGGGCTACAGGAAAGAGTCCCGTGGGGGAGGGGAAATAAAATGGGGAATATCACCCTCGTGACCAGGTATCAAAATAAAAGTCTCTGGTAGATCTTTGTGTAATTATACAAAGCAAAGGCAGATGCAATTTTACTCTTTTACACCAGCATTTATAAAGCTGTTTCCTGTTGTGTTTGTCCTTGCGGTCGTACTCTAAAAGAAAACAGAAGAAGACGGACTTCATCCAGATCCCAGCTGAACCACAGGACAGGAAATCATTCGGACTGTATGTTAGTATGTTAGTCACCATCTGGAAACTGAGCACCTTGGAAAAATCCAGGTACACCATCTTCAAGCAGTGATTCACACAGCTGCCTTCCCCTCCAAAAACACAGACAACACGTAGGATAACGCAGCAGGAGTGTCTGTCCTCAGCATTCCTCCAAACAGCTTATTCATACCATATCTCTACAGCTGTAGACGCGATTTGGGGGGCGGGGGGGTTAAGGGGTTACGTCCTGTATTTCTTCAGGGGGTGGAGCCTCCCTAATGGTCAAAGGGCCGACTGAGTTATTATAAATACCTAGGTAGCCACCCTGTTAAACACAAGCACTTTACCTGAATTTACTAATGGAAACTAATTTCCATATCTACAGGTACATATAATCATTACTTGCTCTGGGAAAATTTAAATTATGATAATTAAGCCTTAATATGCGGTTCTGAGGTTGCAGTCGTCCCTGGGAAGGAGGTGTGAGATTGCTGGATCCAAAACTTCTATGAAGCAGTACTTTGCCAGCAGCTCAGCCCTACGTCGGAGAGGTCGGCCGAGGCTATAAAATGACAAAGAGGAAATCCGACATCCCAGACTCCGCCTCCGAGTTAGTGCTCTTTCATGACACGCTGACTCATTAGCACAAAGTGTTTCACTAGACCAAAGGCCACCCTGCGGGTGCCAGTGATTAGAAGGGACCCGGCTAACTGTATTCGAAGAACAAAACAAAGAGGAGGAAGGGCAGTAAATGAATGTCGTTATTTATGAGTACTCCACAACGCTAGCGTAGTTTTGAATCGATGGTGACCTGGGGTCATGTGACCGAGGCAAAGCAATGGTTCCTGAACTTCTCTACTAGGAGCCTGTCATGATAGGAACGGGGAAGTGCTTTTCCTTTCAGCAGTGAATTTCTGGACTTTTGGCAGATTTAAAAAAAGTGAAAATGAATTTGTTAACGGGGCTTGTTTAGAGTGAAATCCCTGTATGGCAGGGCAAAGGGAGAGCGGTGGAGGTAAATGAGAGATGACTCGCCGATCAGACGATCTGAGCTGCCCTGTCAGTGACAGAAACAGCCCTCGGATTGTCAAGGAGGCACTTTTAAATTCAAGGATCCTTTCTCATTTATGGTACTGCTGATGCGATGGGCCATATGTATTTGATGGGCCTGTCTTAGCCACTTTAATTGCTCTTTGTTCCAGACAAACCAGCATGTCTCAAAAACTCCTCACACACAGCACCAGGGGTTCAGTAAACTTTACCTGGGGCTTGACATTTTTTTTTGAAGGAGAATAATTGGCATCGGGGCTAAAATACTCGGGGCTATAACTCCAAGTGATCGGACCTAACGATGCCCGTGAGACACGCCAAGCCACCTACAAAGGAGAGCGACACAGTGGCACAGCACATGATCTGGCCATCTGACCTAAACATAGTAGAAAAGGTTTGGGGGTAGTTTGACCAGAGACTGAAGGAAAAGCGGCCAATGAGGGACCACCTTCAGGAAGCCACCTCATGAAACTTTCAAAGAGGAGGCATTAGGGTCAGTCAATCCCTGGAGCAATTGGAGTTGAGGGCCTTGCTCAAGGGTCAAATGGTGGGATCACTCTGCTGACCAAGGGATTGGAACCAGCAACTTTCTGAGTTCCAAGTCTTAGGGTTGCACCTCCAACCAATTAATTGTTTTAGTCAGTGCATAATTTCATGTATATTATTTTATACTTTTGATGTCTTTTTAAATAGTTCTATCCAAAGTTTTTACAGGTACTATATATCATGAATTTTAGATTTCTGTTCTAAGTTTACTAGTTTTTTAAGATCCAATCTCACAAATTAAAGTAGACGCGCCACATAACCCGATTGTTGCCAGACCACATACCAGCACAAAAATCCACCGGCAGTAGATCAAGGTGGATTGAGCACCTATCAGACAAAAATCCATCATGACAAGTGAAACTGATGTAGTTGGCACTGGTGGCAGCCATCTTAACCAGGTCGTAAAGCAGAAGACAACACAGCTCCAACTAGCCTAGTCCAAAGACACTGTGATGTCCCCGAGTTGAGCAGAAGTGCTTCCACACTGTGAACCTTCTATCACTTGCCTAAGTTTTGGGGCCATTAATCACTCAAATGAATCGAGAGTGCTCTCCT
Organism: Isichthys henryi; assembly: GCA_026776945.1. Classification (NCBI taxonomy): domain Eukaryota; kingdom Metazoa; phylum Chordata; class Actinopteri; order Osteoglossiformes; family Mormyridae; genus Isichthys; species Isichthys henryi. The sequence continues at coordinate 19,346,721 of JAODJX010000129.1, read as the reverse complement.
GCTCTCAGACACAGACCAGGTCTGGATCCTCACCAGAGTAGGAAGCTCAGGATTTAATGGCCACTGCTTCCGAGGAACGATCAGTCCGTGTGGACGATTCCCTTGTGTGGACTTCCCATTATGCAGATGGCATCATGGTAAATTAAAATGATTGTGGAGGAAATTAAAAGGGTTTTTAAATATAGAAACCTTGGCGATTATGAAAGTTAACCTGCCCTGACCTGAGCGAGCTCATTACTTCCAGACATCAGACCTGCGTCACAGAGCAACACAAGTCGGCCTCTGTTAATAGATCCTGTGTTTAGAACAGGCAAAGGGGCAGTAATAGAGGGAGCGAAAGACCCTTCTGTTCTGGCTGCAGCTGGGGAGGACAGAGCTAGTGCCTGGACAAGGATATATAGGCAGAACAGGAAGTGCAGTCACCAGGAAGTCTTTGCATTATAGCAAGAAACGTTGATATATGTCACCTGTACAAGTCAGATCTGTGATGCAAGAAGCAACTATTAGACCAGGAAACTACTGTGAGCAAAGAGGTTTACAAAACATCTGATTTGTGGTGTGATACTGCAAGGAGGAGATACACAAAAACATCCATTCATCCTTCAGTCTTCAATATAACAGAAGGACACAGAGAGCCTGGAGTCTATGGGGGCAAACTGAAAAGCACAAAGACAGGGTGCAGACTGCATTTGGTGCCAGTCTGTCACAGGGAATTTCACATGCAGCCCTCAATATGGGGTTATGGATACCTGGAGATAATTATAGATGATAAACGAGATGAGAGTTAAAGAGTAAAATGCTATTAAGCTACATGTTAAGAGTACTGATGACTTTTACATGGTGTGTAGCTCTTCAGACAACAGGGAACATTAAGTGGAGATACTGGTGTAAAAACAACTACAATAATGACCCCAGAAGAAATGTAACGCAGCAGTTGTTTGTCAGTACAGCACCTTGCCATCTCCCGTTTCCCGCCACGCCACACCTAACTGCCATCGATCATGTCACTGCAGCAGCACCGGGCCACGTCCTTGGGGGTCCACACCTGCCAGACACCGTCTTCTCCATGGTATCAGTACAAACCAAAGTCATTAGGGGAGGCAAACTCCAGCTGTGAGCCATTCTACCAGGACCACCACTGAGTACCGAAATGAAGGCAAGCAAACTGAAACTGGACATGAACTTTGAACTTCCATCTTATATACTGTAACTGCATATCCAGTACAGGGTCACTATGACCCCACTGGAAGCACAGGGCTTAGATATGGGATTCCCACATTGCAAAAAATGAAAATCTAAGCAAGTATAATTTTCTTATATTCAGATAAAATTCTAATTTCATTAAGAAACTGACTAACAACACATCTTATAAATAAGGTTAATTTGCTTGCATTCCTAAGTACAGTTTTCTTAATAATTTTGCTAGTTTTATCTTGACTCAACAGAGAAACAGTTTATCTTAAATTTGAAAGGCAATTTTTTTTGAAGTGCAGGATTGGATGCCAGTTCATTATGAGTTTTAGACTCACACGCAATCACACAGTATTGAAAATTCCTCTAACAGTTCCTCTAACTGCATGCTTTTGGCCTGAGGGGAAAAAAACAGACTGGACAGTGCACATTAACACAAATGTTAACGATGCTTTCAATTAGGCTATTTCTGGACTACGGCTAAATAATCAAATATTCCTGACAGATTTCAAAACATCTAATTTAATTACAGAGCAAATAAATGAAAGAAAACATTCTGCATTTATTACCTGTAATTGATAGCTCCCATTGTGAATCATGGTAGATTAAAATAACAATATGAATCATAATTGTGCCAAAACGTTTTCCACTAACAGTGTCAGCATAAGAAAGGTTAATGGTGTGGGGCTGGGTCTGAGTGATCTCTCACGTTGCCGTGGTGACTGATCACCAGCACTGCAGATACAGGTAAAGCTAATAAAGCCCAGCTAGCTTTGATTAGCTCACTGCCACAGGGTCAGTGATGGTTGACTACGATTGGTCATTACATTCCCTATTTCTGTTTTTAACCAGTTTTTTTGTGAACTGGAATTCATCCTTATCTAGTGCTGACAATACCTTGTTACTGTTTTGTGACTGTATGTAACTACAAGAACATTAATGGTCTCAAATCACAGGCACACTCCTGTAGAGGTGGGTGGCCAATGACAACAACCTTAAAAATCTCTCCCAGCCAGACCTCCAAACCCTCGGTTAGCATCTTAGCAAGCTGACCTCATGATTCATACATAGAATAGACAATACTGCAGAAAACAGGAAGTATATAATCTACGTTATATTATAGACAGGTGGTTAGAACAGAGGCCTCATTCCCCTAGGTTCAGGTGGCCAGTTCCCTCTGCTGGCTCTGTGTGTTTGCATGTTCTCTTTGTCTTTACACGATTTTCCTCCTAGTTCTTGAGTTTCCTTCCCACAGTCTGAAAACATTCAGTTCAGTGTCTCTGAATTGGCCGTCGCTTATAACTGTGCGAATGAGTGTGTGTCTGACAACGGACAGACAGAATGCCCGCTACCTTGTGTGCTGCGCTTCCCGAAACTTGCTCTAGGCTCACTGTGTTCCTGTACAGGATGAGCAGCTGGGACAGGATCTGGGAAAGAAGGGGTGAACAACCCCAGACCCTGCGCTCTAGGGGGCCCCCTGCTGGTCTTGACATTTTTTTAGTAACAAAACACATATATCACTACAAAACATTTAAATGTCAATTTTGGTTGAAATATATAATATTATATCTTAAATTTGGCCAATCGATTTGCCTGTGTGATACCTCCCACTGATCAGCAAATTTGCTGGCACGCCACACTCTGATTATCATATTATTGATGTTCCATCATTTTTACTTCCCTCTCATTTCTCTTTTGGCTCCAAAAAATAGCTGAAATGCCCCCTTAGGGGGCCCCCTACCCATGACAGCCTGGGGCCCCCAGGGAAGTTAGTCCACCTCTGATGATCGGTTAGGGAGGATGACTGGATGGATGACAGACGGCAGCTTGCTAAGAAATCCCGATATATTATGCGAAACGTCAGAAGCTCTGGCAGTAGTAAACGTAAACCATGCACGGTTAACATGACTCCTTTATGTTCTATCGCAGGATGCAGCGGCACATGAATCAGCGTCAGATTGAGGGCCGCAGATATGAGGGCTGTAAGATGTCATGCAAAAGCAAAATGCAGAGTCTCGTCTCTCAGATCGCATCTGTGTTGCAGTGGTTACAGTGGTTATGTAATGCAGTTTCAGAGCATAGTGGAAGGTGGGGAGAGGGGCGGCAGGTGTGTGTTGGCGGCCGTTTCCACACCAGCAATGCTGCGTAAAGAGCCCACTGTCTACCAGCACCTCAATGGTCGGTCCAACCCCCCCCGGGTGATCTCTTAAGCATACCCAGCCATAAGAGCCCCATGCTTCTCCTTAAAACCACCCACGGTGCCCCCTTGCCCGAATATCTGAGATCCCCTTTAATAAAGACAGAATTCCAGCCAAAACTGACCTGCTAGAGACTTAACTTCAGCCTTTTTCTTTCCTTACCCACAATCCCGAGTTTCTGGCACAACCAGGCAACGCCCCAAACTGTCAGTGTCCACCTACTGCAAACTGGAATTTGAAACTGGACATGGAAGCTGAAACCATGAGCAATGTCTCTGCTCGGCTAGGGAGTGATTTCATGCGTGTCAAAAGAGATGGCATAATAACCAATGCTTTGCTTTGACTCCTAACCCAGGATGGTATTTTCATCTGCTTATCTACTAAAACAACTTTTTGACGGGATGTGCGTTTGTTTGTGTGTACATGCATATGTACAGTACCAGTCAAAAAATTCAGACTTTTGGAATGGAAACCATAATTATCTACACTTTGAACAGAATGTACTAATATTAACAGGAGCTAAAGTCAGCCCTATAGACTAATGAGTCAAAATGTAAAATATCTATGTCAAATATGTGTGTTTGTAAGACACATAGTAGGTGAATTGTGCCTGTGTGTCAAGACTGGAGACATCTGTCTCAGTGTCTGCGGCTGTTTCATGCATGAAAGGCTCTATGATATGTGTGTAAGCCTGGGATTTACTTTGCACTACGCGGCACAGGTTTGCCAAGTGGTTTCCTGTCCTTAGTCCTTACATCACATTTAATTATATTGATTTATTTTGCACCAATTCAAGTCAGATAACACATCATCAACGACCTTCAAAACGGACCCTGAAAATAGACAGAAAACAAAATCACGGTTAAATGGAGGCCGATGAATCATCACTTAGTGACATCAGGGTGAAGCCCCCACCACCAACTGGACCTCCCCCGGCAGCTGTACAGCAGGCGAGGCTGTGAGAGGCAGCTATTGACGCAGGCTCTCTGTTCAGTCGCTTCTGAAGCTCTTTGATTCACAATATACACAAAATATAAACTGATATCTCATCCAGGATTATACTACAATTACGACCATATAGAACTGAGGCAGAGAGTGACAATAAAACTGCCATAAAATAGGAAAAATGGTAATGATGATTAAGAATGACTGATAGGCAATAAAGCTCCTATTGTTTACTTTGATTTCTATATTTAAATTGTATTTTGGTACACGGGACCTTAGGATCACATTATCAACATGTATCACATTTCTGTTCGCAAATTATAACCAACATCTTTCCCAAAATTCTTCAACTGTGATATAGAAAAATAATTTTAAAGTCAATTGGCAATGTCATCAGAGAGTAAATAAGCCTAGAGTAATCTAGCCACCAGTTTACATAGGCTATAATATCAGCCAATCATAAGCAATGTTGTTGGGACTACAATATTTATTAGCCAATAAGGACGCTGTACTCTGTAATACTCCCACTAACAGTGCTGGCTTGATCTGTGGCTATCCACACTACAGACTGCTCAGGCAGGAGTGCTGTCACGGCCCTCAGCAACCTTGAGGCAGCTCAATCAAACATTCCATTTTCTATCAAGAAGTGGAGAAGTGCAATGCATTTAAACTAAGACCACAGAACTGTGAGGGGAAGAGTTGAAGTGGTAAAACAGGGTTGAGGGGAGGGGCGAGTAGGGGCTCCTGTAAGGTTCAGACAGCCCAGAGCTTTACCAAGCCTTGAGTGTCACTCACAGCAGGAACAGAGTTGCCAACTTTGCTCAGCTGGCTGGCGTGACATCATCAGTTTGAGACAAGTCTGCAAACACATTTACATGCATGTCACAGATTCATTACCTTGTAAATAGTCTGTAGGATTTGCAAACTATCCCAGCACTTTTGATGTAGCTAATTTTAGGTTTAGAGCGGAACGATATAGATTTGCCGTGAGATTTCTCACATAAGGTTGAGCGTCATGCCAGATGCGTGAGAGTTGGCGGCCCTGCAAGAGCAAGCAGCTGGCCACCTAGACAAAATACCAGAAGCGACTATAGAAGCAGACCAAGTACCCGACAGAGAGGTTTATAATACTATAGAAATTATGTTTAGCCGCGTGCTTGTCTATGATCCAATCCTAAATCGAATATTAACAAATATTAATGGCATACCTCCTAGGAATGACTTCTTTTAACCTCTTTTAACTTTTCCCCTCAGCTAGGCACTACAGATCAAGGAGACAGACAGACAGACAGACAAGCCATCGCCCGTATGAACAGCTGACCCTGATGCCTCAGATCGGTTGCACTGTGTCCCCCTTTTTAACAAGCAGTACCTCATTACTGTGAGTAACTCACTGTACTTATTGAACTGTTTTGTACATATCACATTAATTCCAGCAGTCCCTGCACTGACATGCATTTATCAACAACACATCCACATTGTATATATCAACTAGATTGTATGACCAATGTCTTGTCTTGTCTTAACTGTGCCTGTACCTATGTATGTGAGCCACTGACAGCTGTGGACAAATTCTCAATATATGTGAACATACTTGGCTGAATGAAAAGGTTCCGATTCTGAAGATGATGTGTGTGATTGGCCAGGATTAGGCACTACTGAGACTCCCAGAGTGCGATTAGCACAGGAAATAAGATGTAGGAGGTGAGGACTTACCTTCACCCCTTGGAAAAAAGGGTTTCCAAAAACCCCCTCGTCTCGGCTGTGATCCTGCAAAGCTTTGCTTTCAGGAAGCCCCTGAAACAGAGCGATACAATAAAAAGTCTGTTATTCAAAATGCAGCCATTGTACCTCTGGTACATTGTATCATTTCCTGTTAAAGATTAATTTACAGCTATGGTCTTATTGTAATACCCATAAAAATGACTTGCTAGCCTTTTATTGTGATACAGGACAGCGAATTAAACAGCTCTCTACTCTATCTGAAGACTCATGGGTAGAAATGAGTGATATATTTTTCTTTAGTCTTCTGTGCAGTAAGACTAATGTGCCATGATTCTGGATCCCTGAACACTATGCCCTTGACCTATGAGAACATTTCACCTGCAGGAAATTCAATCAGTTAGAAAGATACAATATATTTTAATTTATAAAAAGCTACATATGATATATTTAGTCATAAATCATGCAGCTGCCACTTTCCCAAAGATCACCGCTTAGGCCTTCCTTGGGGACACACACAGGGAATCCCAGCACTGATGCAAACGCAAGAGAACACGACAAGAGCATAGTGTGATTACTGCATATCGTCCGTTCAAACCTCTGAAACATTGTGGTTTCCCACAGAAGGAATGCCATTGTTTTCTCAAGAAGTCAGTTCCACTGAAAAGGTCTGGATGCTCCACATTTGTGCCATTAACTTTCATATATCATAACGTGGGGCGGCATGGTGGTGCAGTGGTTAGCACTGTTGCCTCACACCTCTGGGACCCAGGTTTGAGTCTCCGCCTGGGT
>JAODJX010000129.1:19328193-19339773 GCA_026776945.1 Isichthys henryi | reverse complement strand
CATCCTGGGTTGTTCCCTGCCTCGTGCCCATTGCCTCCGGGATAGGCTCCGGACCCCCCACGACCCAGTAGGATAAGTGGTTTGGAAAATGGATGGATGGATGGATATCATAACGTCAACTGATATTCGAAGCAGTTCCCTTCGAGATCGCCAACTTATCATTCTGATGGCAAATGGGCTGCATTTATATAGCGCTTTTCTACTCTTACGAGTACTCAAAGTGCTTTACATTGCATGCCTCACATTCACTCATCCACACACACATTCACATACCGGTGGCGGAGGCTGCTATGCAAAGCGTCAACCTGCTCACTGGGAGCAATTTGGGGTTCAGTGTCTTACTCAAGGACACTTCGATAGGGTCAGGAGGAACCAGGGCTCGAACCTGCAACCCTCCGCTTGCGCCACCACCTTCCCCACACAATGTATTTCTGCCAGTTGAACATCCATATGAATCATCATTTGGATGCTGATAAAAAAGAGTCCTTTCATAATATGTAACTGGTGAAGGTCTAAGATGGGCGGTAAAGTTCAATAAAGCACATCTCTTTAATAAAAAGATGATTTATCAGATGATTTCCTCAACTGATGAGAAAACGAAATAATATGTATGGCTTTTAGTTCAGAAAGAAGAAGAAATATTTCCCTGATTAAATTAAGCCATTTCTTTTGGGGGTCATTTGAGGAAAATGGGACTGTCAAATCTTAACGTGATTATCTAGTAAAACAGAATAATAAATCACTATATATTAAGAAGCAAAAGGGAAAGAAAAACCACACGCTAAACCTTGATGTCTATATGATTGTATTCCCTGGCCTTCGGGAAACACATATGGTGTTATCAACAGTCCAGTGTGGTTTCCATTGCTACTGCAGATATATTGGAATGTCCGGAAATAACTCAAAAACCATCTACCAAATCTTTTTCAAACTTTGCATAGGCATTGCATGGGTGAGGAACTAAAACAGATTGCCCCAACATTGAAGCAATGCAGCAGAGTGATGACCCTCGATCCCCTTAAGACAATACCTCAAAAAGTTTTTAATGGATTATTTTAAAACTTTGCAGGGGCATTACACAAATCCATACCTGGAACTGATTAAGTTTTGAAACAGATTGACCCAAAATTTAAGTTTGCTGCTTAGTGATGGCAAAAGGAAGGGTAAAAGCAGATGACTTTTGACAGTGTTAATGTGATAAATCAAAACCTATTTGATGGATCTTATTACTGTTTCACAAAAACTTTATAAAGAAGAAGATCTACTCCTGGTTTAATTTTCAGACAAGTTGCCCTAAAAGAGAAGCAGCAGATCTGCCTGGCAGAAGCAGGGAAACAGCAGTTGCAGAAGTCACTTGGTTTTGTGAACACAGTAACTCTTAAAGTATTATATGGATCTTTTTAAAACTTTGCAGGCACATTGTAGGGGTGACAAACTGGAAATGATCAAATTCTGAGAGATCGTTCTAAAACTGAAGAAAGGTCACATATTGATAGCAAATCACATATTGATCCTGTTGGCCCAATGACTCAAATCTTTTTAAACCTTGGCGAACACGTTGACCTGATCAAATTTTGAGACAAATGGCATCATTCCAAAACAGAAGCAGTACTGCATATGGACAGCAAAGAGACGGCCATGTGACACTTGATCTTGTCAGCACGATAATACTGAAATGGTTTTGCCGATCTTCTCCAAACTTTGCAGGCACATTGTTTTGAGACAAATCTCAACAAAATTTAAGCAACAGTGACCAGTTACAGCAAAGAGAAGGATGGGATGATTAGAGGCTTATCCTCATGAACAGGATTAGTCTATTTTATCATTATATACTCTATTTACCTTATCTGATCTTATTACATCTCACCAAAACATGATACGGATGAAAATCTACATCTAAAATGTACACTGAATCAGATCCAAAACTGTAACTGCAATGACAGAGGGCAGCATAATTGGAACTGCCTGCAGAGGGCAGCCAAGAGTCGAAATATAGCCACCTTCTTGTAAACACAGATCTGCCACCTAACCTTATTCCGTGGATCTTTGTACAGGTGAGAAATTTTTAAATTGTGAGGAGAAAAATCATTTTCTGAATATTCTATAACAGTTTATATTTATTGTTGTTGCTAGCAGTGTGGTAGATGGTTGGTGTGGATGAATGGCTTTGCTCGGACTCCAAGCTGTGCTCTCAACTGTGTGTGTGTGTGCGTATTCCAGTCAAATATTTAGACACACCAAGCCAGCTAAAAAGGAGTGTGAATGCATGTCGCATTACATGACCTGGCCGTCTGACGTAAACACAACAGAAATGGTTTTGGTGGAGTCTGACCAGAGAGTACCCAATGAATGTTCAGCATATGTGGAACCTCCTTCAGGACAGCTGGAAAAGCATCTTGAGTCCTAACCCACAGAGCCGCCCCTCCACCCCAAACAATGTTTTTTTATTTAGTGCATTATGTCTTTATAATTATTCTAAAATAAACCCTTCTATGGGTAAGTGTGTCCAAACTTTTGACTGGTATTGTATTTGATCACACATCCAACAGAAAATACGGGTCCTATAGGTATACATATGCCCTGTTTCCAAACATAATATGAGACAGAAAGATGTTCTTTCATATTTCCTTTCTAAAGAAGAGGAGAAGAGAATTCTCAGAATAATACTATTTTACAGGATAATACAACCCTCAACCTTGACAGGTGTACTTGAGAAAGCTCATGAATAGTGATTGTCCAACATAAGGCCTCCTCGCTAAGCGTGTTATAATTCAGGTGAAATGCGTGGGATCAGACTGCGTCAAACAACAAAAACAACCTGTCTTAGATACTTAATACAATGCTGTTCAGCTCACTTCCACAAGAAACACAAACCAGCATCTAAGGAGGTTATTACTGGTAAGTGGATCATGTCCCTCTCCACTATCTACTGAGTAACATAAGTCAGTACAGGGAACAAGCAAACCCAGTCTTCCTGCATCAGGAATCTAATCGGTTCCAAGAAAGTGAGCGCCCAGCACATTGGGAAGAGGACATGTGCAGCATTCCGTTGTCGGCGTGACAACGGTGCGAATGCATCACCTGAAATGTCATCCCGCCGCAGTAATGAGAACCCAGGCCTCTGGCCCCAAAGGTCTTCCTGTCCTGAGGGAAGCTAAAAGTCTAGCAGTAGATCAGAAATGGGCTCTTTTTTGGATTTCACAGACAGCCACTGATGAAGCAACTAAAGAAAACGCCCAAAGACAGGCAGTCCTCTGACAACGGGCTTTGAGAGAAACTGTTGCCTGTTGGAAGGAGATAAAAAAAAATGTGGCTAATTCACCACGACTCAGATGTTTAATTTCCAGCACAGTCCGAATGGGATCCGGCTTAAAACTAACATCGACTAAAATCCTGCCCCTCTGCAAGAATAAGAGGCCGGTGCTGGGGGTTATTGCAGGTTGAGCACAGTGCTGGGAGTGATTACAGTGCTTAAGCAAAAGTCTTAGGTATCCAAAGAAAATGATATTTAAATTATTATCTTGCTGTAAAGCTATGATTCTATATCTGTCAGTATGTGTCTGCTTAGCCATTTCAGAACCTCTGCTAAAATCACTCCAGTATTTGAACATAACATTCAATATTTCAATGTATTTTATCACGCATCCACTGGCACATTTGTCTAATCGATACCTCATTTACTTTTAAAAACTAATTATATTAATTAATTAAGTGAGCAGGTTGCGCAAAAAAAATATATATACATGGAATGGCTGAGGTGCCCCTGAGGAGAAGTTTGGGAGCTGAAGTTCTTCTCACCATCCAACAAGACATCAGTAATCTTTTGGAGAACAGAAGAAATTCTTCTTTGTTTTTACTGTGTTTTAATTTGCATATCTTTTCAAATGAAATCATGTTTTTTTTGTTCCAAGCACATACATACTTACTACCCTGATAAATAGCTTTAAATATTTACTTTGACTGCCTAAGACTTTTGCACAGTACTGTACACGGCACTCATGATGCTTGCAACTCTTCCGTACAAAGAATTAATAATTCATTCTAGTGTGAAATTCCACCACAGTTTGTATCTTGGTCATGTGATTTTCCTACATTCCATATAAATCTTTATCCTAGAGACAGTAAGATGTGAAATATATATCAACTCACTTCTGTTGCGGTTTGTGTATGGAGACTTGCTTTCCTCTTGTGGTCCAAAGACATGCAGTTAGGTGATTTGGCATTTCTAAGATGTCCACTGAGTGTGTATATTTGGATTGGCCTTGTGCTCTATGCAGCCTGTAACAGACTCTATGACCCCCTGTGGCCTTGTCCACAATAAGCAGGAAGACAGATGATATCAAAGCCAGCCAAGATAAATCTGATGTGGTATAAAGAGAAATTTTCTTATACCTGTTACCGGTATGATGTTGTCATGTATCATTGCGATTTCAAATATATTTGTCAAGTAACAGTGAACAGAATCACATGGTGTGGAAATAAAGGTGAACTGGTGATGAGACTTAATTTTTTAGGGTTTTACAGGTACTATGCACAACTAGGGTGGGGGGGATATAAACTTTTGGGAGAATTGAAGGGACTGTCACATATTGTGAGATTTTATTCAACCCAAATTCAGTGGTGGGCACAGCTAACCGAAGTTAGCTTTGATAACCGTTAATCCAATAATTTAATCCAAGTTATCTGACTAAGTAGGAAATCCAGCTTTCTGATCCAGGTTACTGTTCTATGCTTAGTTCAGGATACTCCACTTCAACCTGACTTTGTCTTCGTTCACTTACATTTAGCCTAGACTACCTTAAATCTGTTATCAACCAATCAAGTTGTGTTTACATGTAGTCAGCCAACAGCGTGCCAGAAAGACTGTTGCAGATATGACAGGAACAAATTATGTATGATTTTAGGTTTTACAAACTTTTTTGGTACCACTTTACAATAAGGCTCCCTTTTGCCACTTGTAAATGGTAGTAACTCATTAATAAAAAGAAAACTGCATAAAATTTATAACGTGTTTAAAATTGTCTATTAATAATTTACAAAGTGTTACAACCTGAATAATAACCGGATTATAAATCATTCATAAACTCTTTATATGGGTAGCTTTATTGTAAAGTGGCACCCATTTTTTTGACCATTAAGCTTTATTCAGTTAAAAAATTACAGTTAGCAGATTTACAGTTAGCGGAACTAAATTTAGCGGACGCTAAACCCTAATCCACTAAGGAAAAACTTAGCTTCGCTAATTAGTATTTAGCAGATTAGCGGAGTCCTACTCACCTCTGCCCAAATTCTATATCATTTAATGGTAGAAGTGGACAAACGTGTTTGGGAGAATGACCATCAAATTGTAGACTCTGCAGATTCTGGGGAGAATTTACAACTTTTGACCATTCTGGCCGCTGGGGCACAGGAGTAAACAAGTGAGATTTGCGGAAATATGTTAATTACGCAACTGAGAACTGGATATGAACAATGCAGAATATAAGCTGCTGGTGAACATGGAAACCTGAACACTTCTGAACCAACGCAGGCTGGGGTTCACGCTAGACAAGATACTAGTCCATCACAGGACACACTGGACAATTTAGAAATGGCAGTTAACAGAAGTGCATGCTTTTGGACTGCAAGAGGAAATCTGAAGTATCTGAAGGAAGCCCATACGACTCATACAGGCATGCAAAATCCACATTTACTCTCTATCTATCCATCCATCCATCCATCCATCCATTGCTGAACTTTAGTTCATGGATCCAACTCGCTGCCTGCTGCACCAAGTACAAAAAAAAATATTTTATCCTAAATGGATTCTGGTTTTTTATGGTTGTCTGAAACCTCTTGGGGGAGGGCTGGCTGAAATTTCTTATTATTCCATTTGGTCTGAGAAGGAAGACGAATCTGCCATCTGTTAGTCTTCCACAACTTTCCTGACCGCGACCTTCATGTCCGATCCGTGACATTGGCAACGCTGTGACACTTAGCTGCCATCATGCTCCCGTTCAAATTTTATACTCCAGATTGTTTCCATGGAAATAGGGCCCAGAAGATTATAAATTATAGAGAACAAGCCTTGACATGTGTCATCAAAGGATCCCCAAAGATCTACACCATGTTCCTTATTTTATATCTTATTTTAGATCTTTCTCCATAGATGTTTTGGACGTTACCAAATCAGCCATTTCTGCTTGTGGAGTCAGAACCTGTTGACATCCAGTGAGCAAAACGGTCTTTCCAAGGAGCTTAAAACACACATCAAGCTTAAACTGACCAGTATAAACTACCCAGCACACTGTATAGCATCAAGCATCAGGAAAACGTATCACTAATCAAGTAGGTCTTTGTGCTCACAATGCAAAGGTTGTTGGTTTAAATCCCAGAGGACACACAAATAATGTAATCCTTCCATCTACTGTACGTAACTTTTAGTATAAGTGCCAATTAGCTACAATACACTGATTTTTATTCAAAACGACAATGAACATACAAGGACATTCTGAAGGAATGCCATCTAATTGGCTGCAGGAGGTATCATCAACTTGATGCCACCTTCTAATCGTAAAGAACGCTTCATGTTTAAAATTGACTGCAGCCCTCCATAAAAGACAGGCTGTCAACAGCTTCTCTAGCATCTTCTCTTGCTTGCAGTGCAACATGCCCACAATTAAGCAATGTTCTGCTATGGTGAGGTAATCAAAGGCAGAGGCGCTTACTGTCAATGCCTCCCATATTTATAATGACTTTAATGATTAATAAGGGTGGTGTGAGACATTACCGTGAAGCTGAAGAAGCTGGAGTCACACCCAGAAGGTTGGCAGTTTAAAGTCTGAGGAGAGGGCCAGCAGTTGGACCTTTGATGTAAATAACGAGACTGAATTATTTCGGCAAAATATTTACCAGTGCGATGCAGTGTTTGGACTGAAGAGTCTGCTAAGAAAATTAGCTTCTTTAGCACAAGTAAAATGCACACTTTACTTGAGGGGCACAAAAATGTAGTATTATACTATTACCTCTGTATTAATTGCCAACAAGAAATCTTGGTTAGTTAGTTAGATACTGATCTCATGTTAATATACAGGTTAAATACAGAATCATGATGCAGCTTCTATCCCAAGCAGATTATATATTTTTTTACTATATCTGTTAATTCTGTAAACCTTTGTGAACCAATGAAGGAGCTACTGAAGGGACAAGTAATGATTAATGAAATACTGATCTCACATTTGTTTATTCATGAATCGTGATGCATATTTTCTCAAGTAGTGACTATATTTGTTCATGGGTAGTTCATGATTTGTACTTCAGTAACAACCGAATTATTACTAAGTATTTCTGCCCCATCATAAAGTGTTACCCCCTTATTTGAAGTGCATTGTGCTGATAAAATGTGGCTTTCAATTTGCCTTCAATGAAAAAGGCAGCCTGAAATCTATACCAGGAAAGAGAGCCCACACCGCTGGGGTGAAACCTGGACAGTGCATCACAGGGTACAAACACACACAACTACCCAAAATGCAGTAAGCTGCAGTACCAAGACAAATATCCATGATACAAAGAAAACCTGCAAACTCCACAAACACAGAATCAAGGTGGGATTTGAACCCCCAAGCCTGGAGATATGAGGCGACAACACTACCCACTGAGCGACAACACTTCTTACAGATTGATTAAGTAATTAAAAAGAAAGCTAATAGGATGCCACAGTGACAGGGCCTTCTAATCAAAATTAATTAAAAATTAATCAACCTTCCTGCTGAAAGATGCCAGGACACTTTTGGGTTGAGTAAACCTTTATTTATTTAACACAGCGCTATTTAATTTCAGTCATCAAAGATTGCCGTGAGATTCATTTAAAACTGTCTCATTTACCTTAGTTTCTGTTATATGCCTTAAGTTCAAACACCTCAGGCCGTATTCTCTGACCTATTATTCTCATCTCTGTTGCAGATCCTCGCTTAAAAGGCCAACCGTTTCGACTTTATCTGTGGCGCACTTACAAAGTCAGGAAATTGATCGCAAGTTTCAACAGGGTAATGCTAATGCAGTTATAATAAGAGAGGAAGTGCTCTCGGACTGAAAACAGAGAGACACCATCGTAAACCGTCCCAGAGGACCGCTCAGCCTCAGCCTCCGGAGGATCGGAGATATCTGCACTTGATGCCCTTCTGCTGGATGTCAGTCAGTGCACCTGGGCTGGACTCTGGAGTAGAGACAATATCTATCCTCACCCGTCCGTCCCCGCAAACAACTAAACCGTCCCCAAGCCATCCTTGCATGCACAAAAACCGTGCCCACCCCTTCCCCCACGCTAAGAAACCACCCCAGCCCATCACCCATGCTTACCAACACGCCAACAGTACAATGTAAATTTACATATCCATATTTTCATTTAAATATTTTAATTATTAAATTAATCGTCAGTTTTCCCCTAACAAATTTATTTTGCATTAATTTAGACCAAATTATCCAAACATGTTTATCTGAAAAAGAAAATAAGTTATTAAAAACTTAAATTATTATTAAAAACTAATAACTGGACTTTTCCCTGTTTGAGAGCAAGTAGCGCGTTTGTTCCATAATTAGACAAATTGTTCTTCAACAACCTTGTACAGCCAAAACTACACTGCCGCTAGTTGGTGTTGGGGTGAGCACAAATAATTTAACTGACCAAAAGTACTTATAATTAATATAGCAGATAGGCCGTTAAGAAAATATATGTTGGCTTACATACGAGCGATTTCATTACAGGTGCTGTGGTGTTACATTTATTACCATCCCCGCGGAAATACGGCAATGATCATCTCCATTCCTGCTGCTACCATAGCAATGTTGTAATGTATTTTCCCAATTCCTGTGGAGTAACGCAGAAACCCGCGGTATTACCGCTTACCCCAACCCTGACAAGCCCTATATGCTAAACGCTCACACTCTCCTCCCCATCACCTGCCTGCAGCCTGGCATGTTGACATCACTCAGAATACTCCCACACCCTGAATCTCACCACAACTCTGTTTGGGAGCGGGGGGGGGAAGACACGGCAAAAGGTGTTAAAGAAGGTAGGAATTCACAAGGTCAAGAACCACAGACAAAATGATTGAAATGGTACAATGACACATAAACTTCTCAAAAGCAGAAAAAATGCCTTCATGTCACAATAGAAAATGAATCTGCATGATTAGATTTCCTAGAGTGTTAATAATTATTCAATATTATGTCTAAAATAAAAGTCTACAAAAAATAACTAGCGTTCTTGCCTTCATGACAAAAGCTGACATGCCATTCTGGTGATTTGCTGCTAGCTTAGGAATGCTGGTATCTTCTAGAAAGGAGCTTTAGGTCTGAATTCCGGAAGGTCAGCTGATTGATAAGCATGACAATGTGAGCAGGGCACTCTCCGTGTTACAAAGGATTTTTGTCCTCATGCCAGCTGTCTGAAACCTGTTCCTGACACCTTAGCATCAAAAAAGGTACAAAGGCACTCTTAACATCTGGAAATCTGGTAACACAGCTTCCTGTCAGGGTCCCATTGCCGCGTGGAATGCCAAACCAAAAACTGTGACTGTAGGATCTAGTCCAACACACAAGTTGGAATATAAGTGTAACACGTCTTAGTTTTATGCACAATTGTGCTGATATTCCAGGGACTTTGCTTCTTATCTCAACTCCCACAAGAGTAGTCTTTCATTAGCCTGTAAGTTTTGGCAGTTTAGGCGACTAACCAGTCGTCGGTTTGAAAAGCCTGACACTGTCTCTTGGGTCACATTGAACGTGAAATGTACTGTCATGTTGGGTAATTTATTCATCTCGTAAGGAGGGGGTGCAGAGGTTGTGCCGATCAGGAGACTCATGCTTTCACACTCACTGTTACGGTGCCTGCGTCTTACTCTTCACCCCAGGTCACTCCTCCAGGATTAAAACAGCTGCATGTGGCTTTAAGATTAACAGCTGAGATGTTCTCAACTGGCATCATCATGCTTCAGCCAGCTGGTGAAGTCAGTGATTTACTACCTACTTCTTAACAAGAAAAAGAAAAAAAACTTTCACATTTTAGATTTTGCAGAATCCCATTCCAGGTTTCCCAGAGCAAGATTAGGGAATGAAATTGCTGCTGGGGGGAATTATACAATGAATATTATGTGACTCAGGGGGTCATGACCCTGAGTCTGTGGCCGGTAGGTTGCTGGTTCACATCCCGAGATTGAGTCTGTGGCCGGTAGGTTGCTCGTTCACATCCCGAGATTGACAGATTGACAGCCCTTAACCCTGATTTCTCCAGGGAATGTCTGACTCTTCTTTCCAAATTGTACATCGTTTTGGATAAAAGCACCTGCTAAATAAATAATTGCAAATAAATGAATACTTCATACATAATCCAGATGCGTAATATCCTATTAGATTACATGCATTATGAATTTTGTTTACTACTGTTTGTTTAATGAACAAATCCCTATCTCCCAGCATATAAAATATGAAATAGCATCTAATACCATCTATCCGTCTTCTAACCACTTTTCCAGTGCCGGGTCACGGGAAGTATCGGACTCAGGGTTCTATTTAAACATAAGCAAACGCAAAAAAAGCACTAATTACACAGCACCATGTCAAGAAAATCACTAATGGCAGTAAATATTATGGGATGATGTAATACAATAATATAACAAAAATGTAATGACATTGACTCTAAAGCATAAATATCTTTCCTCATTGACAGGATGACGTTGGTCCTTGATCTAATGGAATCCATGGCAACTCCTGAATTCCCAAGCGAATTCTTTCCTCTTCTGTTGCAGGAAATCTGTTTCTGTGTCGCCGTAGGTACCTAACGGCAACAGAGGCCAACCAAATGGATAACACACTGTGGTGACTCTCCTGGCCTAAGCAGGTAGCAGCAACG
This sequence comes from Isichthys henryi, assembly GCA_026776945.1. NCBI lineage: Eukaryota > Metazoa > Chordata > Actinopteri > Osteoglossiformes > Mormyridae > Isichthys > Isichthys henryi. Next base: position 19,328,885 of record JAODJX010000129.1, on the reverse strand, counting down.
GTCATTTTTCTTGGAATGATAAGATTGCAGCATTTTTCCAGAAAACAAATACACTGGAAGAGAGAAATGTGAAAATATCAGTTTGAGCATAAAGTCTTCTGCAGCATAGACACCCAAAACAACGTTGGGCCAGGGGTGACATTAGCTGTCACATATCAACAGGATCCCGAAAGTCTTAGGTATTGGGGTACAGGGTACTGCCTCCCTCACATTTACATACCCTTATGAGGTCCGATTACAGCTCGGCAGAGATGCATGGATAAACAGGAACGGAGCGATTGACTTGGTAGAACGCTTCTGGTGTTCTCCAGTGTCAGTGCTTGTTAAGACAAAGTTAACCATGAGTGTCCAGTGCAAACAAGCACTGATGACCAGCTTTAATATGCCTCCTTTGCTACCTCAAATTGCAGATGGCTCTGCTGTTAAATTCCTGCTTTTTGTCTGGGTCAAACCTCACGATTCACTCAGTCCACGGCACAAAATTTACAAAAATTTTGCACTTTGCCAAACCAACAAGCTTCTGCCTTTTGGGGATTCAGGGAGCTGGATTTTCCAATAGTGTTTTGCAACAAGGGCACATGAAAATGGAAAAAGATACAATCTGTTTTTATTGTATGTGTGTGTGTGGGGGGTGGCTCATAAGCCACACCCATATTGGGGGGGGTTTCCAGGCCACACGCATAGTGGGGGGG
>JAODJX010000129.1:19308589-19319130 GCA_026776945.1 Isichthys henryi | reverse complement strand
GTGCCCTGCGATGGGCTGGCCCACCATCCTGGGTTGTTCCCTGCCTCGTGCCCATTGCTTCCGGGATAGGCTCCGGATGCCCCGCGACCCAGTAGGATAAGCGGTTAAGAAAATGGATGGATGGATGGATGGATGATCTAATGGATATGGAGACATTCATTAGGCTGCTAAGTGGCCGACACGGAAACCACGGGATCTGAAGATGACAAATACATAATCATGAAATGGTATCCCCGAGCCGCACGGTGGCGCTATCACAAACAGAAGAAGTAAAAACACAGCGGCAGCACAACTTCCGGCACTATAAATAGTCGTCATTAGAACGCGACTTCCTTTCCGGCGCAGGTCTAATAGCAAGCTGCTAAGGTGGGCAGTTTTTTGCTTCGACATCTGTCTTTATATCTGTAACATCGTTGAATAATTGCGGTTTTTACTGTTACTAGGGGTTTTATTACCTTGTTGAGTTCATATGTTCTATCTTCTTTCTTGAAAAAAATGTAACATGGCCCGAGTTTATGCTGAAATATCTGGCATCAGTATCACGTACTGGCCCTATCGTTTTGCTTTAAATGTACAAAGTACAACATATTTCCCCCCAAAAATCAATTCCTTATCCCCCGGTCGCATCATATATTTTCTTTGATAGCTTTGCGATATTCGGCGTAGCTTATGCGGGGAGTCAGGAAAAGGGTTTGCTATTACAATGAAGGTCTTCACTGTATTATAAACAACATTTATCAACACTGTTAAAATGTCGAGTTCTGTATCACCCCGCCTTAATATTCATCTTTATAGCTCACATTCAAGGCGTAAACTTAAGTTGCTAGCTAGCTAGTTAGCCATGCTATTTCCAATCTAGTATGAGGTTTCACTTCGGTTGCCAACTTTCCGGAACATCCACGTAATGGCTGTAAACTGTGATCATCTGTGATGTACAAGTAACACTTGTAGTGCTTGTGAAATACCCAGCCTTATGTAAAGCTGTTTACTTTCTGGTACAGTTAAAGGTCTCCCTATACATAGCTCTTGATGTCTGTCCTCGCAGATGTTGATGCCCAAGAAGAATCGCGTTGCCATCTACGAGCTCCTCTTCAAGGAGGGCGTGATGGTGGCCAAAAAGGATGTGCACCTCGCCAAGCACCCCGAGCTGGCAGACAAGAACGTCCCCAACCTTCACGTCATGAAAGCCATGCAGGTAGGTATCTTTCCCTCCTTGTGAGTCTTTGCCCAGCCAAGGGCTGTTTGGAATGGAGGCTTGAGTACTGCTAAGGAGCAAAGAATGTGTTATGCTGACAACATCTGTCTTCAAACCACTAACGGTCCAAAAGGGTCTGGATCCCATCCCGGGCAGGATAAAGCACAAGGCCTGGTCAAGATTTTAGTTCAGCTTGGGGCAGAAACTCAGATAGTCATGCTCTATAAATTTAGGGACACCAGTTAGACTAACTGCCTGTCTTTGTTACTGGAAGATACTGGTCTACCTGAAAGAATCTCATGTAAACATGAAATGCCACACAGACACACACACACACACAGTGGCAGTGGGATTGGAACCGGAACCCATTGCCCTGGAGCTGTGAGACGGCAGTGCAGTCTCTGTGCTGTAACAGGCTTCCTGTCTAATGGTTCGTTTTTGTTTAGTGGCAGTAACAGAGCACAGGGTTGTTGATTCAGCCAGTTGCTACTTTTCATCTGGCATCACCTAGGCTTTCTATACATGTCTGTCATATCGGATCAGCCATCCATTAATACTTTAATACTAAAGCAAACCTTTAAAGGGGTGGTGTGTGGCTCTGTGGCTTAGAACTCTGTCTCCATAATTTGAAGGTCACTGGTTCTAATCCCCTGGTCAGCCGAGTGATGCTGCCAGTGAGCCCCTGAGCGAGGCCTGTAACCCCAGATGGTCCAGGGACTGGCTGACCCTGCTTTCTCAGTTCTACATCATTTTGAATGAAATTACGGCTGATGCTGTGGTCAGGATTTCTTTTCGCTACTGAAAAAGCAGGAGCTTAGAACAACGGATACCAGCTGCATACCTTTGATTGACCGAGCGTTTGGTCGCTGTGTTTGCCTGTAATGAAATATTGGGCAGGAGGTAGTATTTAGCCGTGTTTGGTCACTACTTTTTGGCCATGTGACACCTAAATAGTCGTTTCCTCACCTGAAGTGGCTGAAGGGGAAATTTCACGTTTTAGGTATGCTTGGCCAAGTGGGATTATGTACCAGACTTTTCTAATGGGTATTTTCTTTTCTTTTTTTAAGATTTGGTGTTACCTGGATGAACGGCAGCCTTTAACTTGCCTCAATCCCTTCCTTTGCAGTCCCTGAAGTCTCGTGGCTACGTAAAGGAGCAGTTCGCTTGGCGCCACTTCTACTGGTACCTCACCAATGAGGGCATCCAGTACCTGAGAGACTTCCTTCACCTGCCCCCCGAGATCGTGCCTGCCACGCTTCGCCGGCAGACCCGGCCCGAGACGGCACGGCCGAGGCCCAAAGGTGAGTTGCCGTTCTCCCTCTGTGTGAGATCGGCTGCACTGGCGGTGATCTTACCTGTTGGGAAATTCTGGCAGGGGTGAGCATACCTGTAATGGAACTCGCCTTCACACGCGCGCCGCTTCAACCACAAAACAAAATGATATATAGATTAACTAAATATGTGCCTTCTTCCGGGGTAGTGCTGGTGGTTTGTCGTTTAGCTGCATTCAGTTATGATGTAAAAATATGTAAAAAAAAACGTATTAAAAAGCCTTTTTTAAAAACTGTCAGTTCTAGGCTAGAAGTCTGAACTGAAAGCCACATAACAAGCTTTGTGCGGAGCCTAAGCCTACTTTCCCAGCACAGGCAATAGTCACCTGTCAGACACTGACTCTCGGTTACTTACTCGGTTACTCGGTGCCTATTGTCAGTTTCTGGTATCTTGCAGTCCTGTACATTTTATGCTCCAAGCCTGTTACTGTAACAGGTGCTTGGTTGCTTTTTTGGAGGCACTAACTGAATCATCACTGACTACCTCTGATTCTCGTAGGGAGATCATTAAAAAGAAATGTCTTTCTGCATATGTAATATTACGTGGAACGCTGCAGTCTTGCCGCAGTGCAGCCTGCTGTCTGGCAATTCAGAAATTCCAGTTTGGTGCAGATCACAATGGGAAAAGCAGACGTGCACAGATCCACCGGATGCTGGTGAAACTATTGACAGGATAGATTAATGCAGGCTTTTCTGTACATGCACTGGCATCCATTCTAATTGCTGGGTTAAAGTAAGAGGTTTTACAGGAGGTTTTGCCTGTCTGTGGCAATGAGGAGAAATGCCACATTATGTTCCTCACCACAAAAATCCTGCAAAAATTAAATGTGTTGCTTAACCTGGTAACTGTAGTGTTTACAATGGTTTCTGTTTTATAGAGAAAATATATAGGGCTGCTCGTGAATTTAAAAACATTCATTTGGCATTAATTCTGTATTGGGGTGCAGCTCCACAAATATGCCTGAGCTGCTTTATACCGCTGTATTTATCTCCAGATAGATGTGTGTTTTTTTAATCTTATGCAGCAGATTCTATCACTTCTGCAATATTCTGCACTTTAGGATTAGATGCCGAACTGCATTCGTTCAAGTACTTGTGTTTCGTGCTTTAATAACAAAGTTAAATCTAACATAAAAAACGTAATGCTGGTTTATTTGCACGATTCTGCCGGTTGGTGAGGTATTGTGATGTCTGTGTGTGAGTGGCATCTGTCGGCATGAGAATCGGTGGTTGGGCAGAGCCTTACAGCAGACTGCTTGTGTTGCAGGACTGGAGGGGGAGAGGCCTGCTCGGCTGGCACGTGGGGAGGCGGATCGCGACACCTATAGGCGTTCTGCGGCCCCACGTAAGTACACGCTGTCGGAGATAGGACAACAGTTGGTGTTACGGTTCTGTGTTGATCTCCAGGAGGGGAGAAAAGGAACTGAAGAATGAGAGTGCAGTGGCAAAATTCCAGTTCTGCGTTTTCAGTTCAGTTGTTTATTTGCCACACGGCCAAGGCCGGTGGAATTTTTCGGTACAATACATTACTCTGCGCAAAATACATACAGGGACCACAGCAGATTCTCCACACATTTATCAACAATGTACAGTGATACAATACACCCCAAAACAATGCGGTAGTGCAGTATCGCACACAACATGCATTGGATGAATGGGTGAATAGTATACATGTTAATACTGTGTGAGGAGGGAATTAGAGGAATACAGAATCCTGATGGTCTTAGTGGGCTGTGACCTGCAGCTGATAGAGATGGTGAGCAGGAGGGGTTGGAGATGATCTTTGCTTGCTGTAATGTCTGCTGAGTATATAAAGATTCAGAGGGGAAGTGGGTTGTACCTCACCATCTGCTGTGGGTGTTTTTTTTACTGTGATTTACTGTCAGAGCTGCTGTACCATCCTGTAATACAAGAGGTGACTCTCATGGGTGTAGTGAAAGAACACTTTGACTAGTATCCATATCAAGTGTTAATTTTATAACCGGCCTCAGTTACAATGCGCTACTCTGCAGACCAAATCCTGATGAACGTTGATGTCCTTTACTGCCCTTGGTATTAAGTAAACAGAATCAGGTGATAAGGTTATGGAAGAGAGTCAGAAGGCTGTTTGCTTCCTAAATGCACACGTGTCTAAAGTTTTTAACTAGTCACATTGTCAGTTCTCTTTCATATTTGCACACACGCAGTAGTGAACCTACAGTGGACCAATACAATGTCGGCATATCAACTGTAATTCCATGATCATCGTTACAAAACTAAATCTAATGTAATATGCAAAAGGGGCTAATATAATGAATAACAAATATTAACGTTGAAAAAGTAGTTTTACAGAATTTGGCTTTTATGGTGAGAAAAGTCTAGTCATTTTGCCTGAGCGAGACGCACAGTGGTGAAGTGTGCTGGACTCGAGTTATTTTTCCTCTTCCTCCTGTCTGTAGCGGGCGCAGACAAGAAGGCTGAAGCTGGGGCTGGAGCCGCCACCGAGTTCCAGTTTGTGAGTACCAGTTCCTCCAGCATTTTTCTGCCTGCTCACGAAACCATGGCGCCTTCTCTGTGCACAGTGGCAGGCGTCCGCCTTACCGCGCTCCATGTGTGGATTATGCACTAATAAGGAGAACTGTTATTTTTTCCCAAGTGTGAGGTGCAGCAGTTCATGCCTGAATTTTATTGTTTCTCTTCCTCATGCAGAGAGGTGGCTTCGGACGTGGGCGAGGACAGCAGCCTCAGTAACGTTTCTGTAAAATAAAGTCTGAGCCAATCTGTTGTCGTGCCCTTGGTCTGTTTTGTGGGAGTTACGGGTGACTGCTTTATGCATTTTAGACAATTTACAAGAAAACCTAGTGCTTATTTCGTATTTCAAGAATGACAGTGTTACTGAATTTGACACGTGTGTGTTACAGCTTCCAAGCGCAAACTGGTGAAGCTTCTGGCTTGGTTTCTCGATGTTGCATTCCTGGAGTTAAGGTTTTTAGTGATGTTGCTCTTTTGGGTGGAAGGTAAGATTTTTCTGGGTTGGTTTGTCTGTGATATTCATCTTCAGGCGGAGAGGCCTTTTTAGAGTTGTGTGTGTTTACCCCTGAGTGCACGCAGAGAATGCATGCATACCTGCAAATACCTCCCTGCTTTAGATCAGTTGTATAGAATGGCAGATAATGTTCTGCCAGTGTTCAGTGGTTGCTTTGCTAGGTTCACCTCCCCTGGCAATTTGCTCTGAAAACTGCTGCTGCTGTACTTATGGTTTGCTTTGTCATTCTTCTCTGTCCTCGTTCATGCGTTTTGCACTATAGCACTACTGTGTACTGGGTGTTCCATCACACTGTTCTGTTACATACTGCAGTACATGAAAATTATGGCATGTTCAAGTTCACCTCACGAACACAACTTAAGCGCTTTGCAGAAATATAATGAAACCTACATGTTCTGCCTGAATGTTATTTTTCTACATGATAGTTGCATGTGATTGGCTGTTCGGATGATCATGTTGCACAATGTTATTGCAGAAGACTTGACATTGAAACCCACGGTGGGTGTGGTACTGGGCATGTCAATCAAGTAACCAAATTCCTATTGGTTACTGCCTTTGGGTCAGATTCTGATTGACAGACTATCCATTTCAATCACAGAAGTGAACAGTCTGAATTTGGCCAATGAAATTAATCTCTATAAAACTACTAGTGAAGTGAATGGCCTACATGGTGGTATTCAGGTGTCACATATTGTAACACATACTAAATCAAGGCCTTCGATGAACTTCAACTGCAGCCATGGTGACTGAATGCTCAGCTGCCACCCCCCTCCTATCATGTGCACACACAAGTCAAGTAATCAAGGGATTTATAATTAAACATCAGGTGTTAATCAAAATGGGATGAGGTCAGATGGCTACATCGACTTCTAAAATAAACCACTACTGCTGTCTACAGTTGGTCGATAAGGGAAATGAAATGACGCTGGCAACTTCGACACCCAAATGCATCGTCTCAAACCCAGCAGATTTCTTCACCGGTTCGTATCCAGTGAACATCTTGATCGCGCTCACCCTGGGTATCTGTCTTGACTTAATCCATTTATGGTGAAATCTGCAGCCGCTACTGTAGTGCAAGTAACAGACCCAGAGCACCAGCAAGTTTAGATAGAAGGCAAGCGTTTAAACAGGATGTCGTCAGGAAACACAGGTGAGAGGTGAGAAAGGACGGGGCCCCAGAGCGGCGGGTGTGAAATACTGGCGTTTATTTGTTGGCACATTATATTACAATCTTCTCAAAACTGGTTTATTCCATGATTCCCAGTGAAACCACTCCTGTGACAGATAATCAGAGAGACCAGTAAAAGGGCATCGCTACACAGGCCACTATTTGGGATTATAAACTGTGCTCAGGGCAGACGATCGTCTTTTTCTATGTGCCCGATGGCTCAGAGCATGACTCCGCTTTAGCGGGGAAGGTAGGTGGAACCTCCTGGGGCCACCAAGCTGTCTCTCACATTCAGCGGTGTGCGTGTTGCCATAACTGGCTTTGTGTAAAAAAAAAATATATATATTTATAATAAAAAAAAAAAAATCAGAACTCATTGTTGGCAAAAAGATGGAAAAAAAACACTTAGTATTGGTCTTCCAAGAAAAACATTTGGCTCTCAATGAGATGCGAGAGGTGCTAATTTTTTTTTTTTTTTTACATTCAAGATTTTAACATTAGTTGAGGTGACAACACAAAATTAATTGCAGGTTTACACTCTACAGCAAAGCCTCCCAGTTCTGGTCCTGGAGAGCTGGAATCCAATGCAAGTTTGCAGATTTCCCTGTTGAAAACACACCTACTAAACCTGGTAATTAGCCGATTAAGATGTGTTTGTGCAGGGAATATCCGCAAACTGTCTTGGATTCTGGCCCCCCAGGACCGAAGTTCAGGAGCCCTGCCGTGCAGCCATCAGACAGATTACAAACTAAGCAGTTTCCCCTGCTCTGACTTGCATGCATGTAAAGTGCTAGAAAATTATCATAAAAAAAAATAACTACTGTCAACAATTTTATATAAGCCCTTGCACACCATTCCAAAAATCAAAGAAAATATTGTCTGGATTGCACGTGCATTCAGAACAGAAAAAAATAAACATTCATGTGTATGATTTGACAAGATTCTGGCAACATGCAGAACATTCAGCACACAAAGCTGCAGGATCAGGTGGATATTTTAGTAAACAAATACAAACATTGTCACACCCCCTCCCTCCCTCTTTTTTTATACCTACAGGAATTCAACCTGGTGGGGTTTCAGTATCAACAACGTGGAGAGGAGAGGTTACAGGACCACTGTAATCAGAAACTGCATACCAATTTCTCACAGGTTGTGGGTGTTCAAGTCCAAACCACTTAAAAATCCTTTTACTTTACACTTTTACATGCACACACACCCAGTGACATCAGTGACAAGTCAGATAACTCTGGACGGCAGCCCTATGTGAAGGTAGGGAACAAAAAATTAAATGAAATGAAATTTGGCATAGTAGTGAAACTCACCTACTGGCACCATAAAACGCAATTCGGGTAAGAAGAACAAGGCCAAAGTCGCGGGGGCTCCCCTTCCGGCTGAGGTGTGAGTGTCAGCACGCCCCCCCCCCCCCGGGGCAGCAAGACGGCTGGTGTGCCAGACACACCGACGAAGCATTCTCCTCTTCAGACAAGGCATGGACCAAACTCAGGACACCACTGCCGGGACAGAGAGCTTTCTAGAAACGCTACAAGCATTTCCAGCTTCACAATCCGTCGTGGCTTTTTCGATTTTCCTCTTGACCGTTTTATGGAGATCTATCCTGCCAACTTCAAAATATAAAATGAGTCACCCCACCCCCTCAAAAAAAAAAAAAAAAGCACAGATAAACTACGGAGTAGTGGGAGTACTGGGAGCCTCCTTTTTCTACGCTGCTTCGAATCCCATGCTTTGCAAGTCACTGTCCTTCCACGTCAGTCACCTTTGTCTTTTCATCCATTTATACCATCCTGCCATAACTCCCACCAGCAGAGATTCAATCACTACATCCATGCAGCCATAGAGCCTATAGTTTTAACATAACAGATAGCAAAGACTGACCGCGGAATGGGCCACCTTTGACTTATTCCCTCTCTTGTAGTTTCGAGGATTTTAGTTAAATACTGGTAAGTGAACTGTCAGCCAACACTGAGCCAAAGCTGTAGAGGACTCTGTGTTATACTGCACTCTGGGCGGTTTCTATGTTTGGGCAAGGCATTTGCGTGTCCCGACCATGACCTTGGCATCGTTGGGCAGGTGAGAATGCCTACCCCTCTGCCAATGGCGGATAGGGAGTGGGGGCGGCAGTGGCGAGCCGTGAAACCCGAGGAAGCCTGTTCTGCGGCACGTACAGGTGATCAGACATGGGGGGGAGGGGGATTCAGCAGACATTAACACAGTAGGTCACCTGAAATAGTAACAGGGATTCCACTGAACCGGAAGACAGGTGGAAAGTGAGGGCCTCCATTTCGGAATCGTTTTGTTGGGGCAGGTGTCAGGTTGTGGTACATGAGGAAACGTGAAAAGCGATGGAGATATCACTCTGAAAATTATCCGTCGCTCAGCCTCACACCGGGCCACTCCCCAGACTTCCGACAGGAATTGCCAATCACACGTGGCGTTGGATCCCGGCACCATGCGTGGGCTCACCATTAACCCGTGCAGAATGTCCAAAAGGTCTTTGAATGGGTCGGACTCCATTTTCACAGAATTCAGCATATAGCCATCTGTTGGGCGCATCCATTGTGACTGAGAAAGCAAAAAAAACTGCCGGATACTTATGATCAGAAAACAAAAAAAAACCTCAATACTACATTAATATGTTAAAAATACTCTTACTTGTACAAGGCTTAAGTCCTACAAGTCTCACTAGAAATTTTTAATTCAAATGTCAAACAGATTCAGAATGTGTCGAATTAATATTCATGAAAAGCTCAAGGAGACACAAAAATCCTAATTCAAAAGTGCTTTTCAAAATATACCGTAGTCTTAAAAAATAAGAAATATCCAGTCCAGTGTTTACTTGAAGGTAGGCAAACGGTATGGATACAGTGTAAACATCTTCTGTTCATGAATTTTAACAGCCTTCTGGCTGATGGGGAACTTCACAGTCCACGTTTATAGTCCAGGAACTGGTAACGGTCAAATTCCCCCTAGGACCCCCACCTTCCCCAAATGTGTTTGACTCCTGGGGCCAGATGAAGACCTTCTGGTGACAGAGCCCATCCGCACAGTGACTGCTCACTGCAACAGGAAGAATTAAACGTGCCGGACAAACTAACTATATCCTTTCAGGTACCAATGGCAGCGTTTCTGAAGGCAAGCGAAACTCCTATAAGCTCTTTGGGCTCCATTCCAACAAAACTGCCAAAACCGCAGAGCCCGTCTGGGAATTGATCCCAGTTTCCTGGTCCCCAATCTAGATGGTTACAGCCAATTAACCCTTTGACCATTTCGCTGTCTCTCTTTATCGTACACTGGGATTCCCGTGCCTGGTCTGGTCGGGATTCGTCACTGGCATTCGGGTCAGTTCAGAACTGAGGGCATTAACTGACAAACGTGTTGTGTCCTGATTCCAGTTAGAAAAGTAGAGTTGGCTTCCCGTTTTTTTAACTAAACATTTTACGAAGAACTTGATCCATCAACAGCTACCCCCCACCCCACCCTGTACAATTCACCCCTCCCCTCATCCCCACCCAACAATGACTATATCCCACAATGCACAGCAAGCCAGACTCACACAGACCTGTCTGTTGAGACAGGAAGGTGGTATTTCCAATATGGAAGGGGAGGGGCGTATGCATACAGACTAACACACACACACACACACACACACACACACACGCTCGCACGTACACACCCACACAAAGGAGGAACAGAAACAAAGGGGACATTAAAAGACCATTGGAGGCCTTTAAGAATTAGCACAAAGTACATCCTTTACATCACAACGGTAAAAAGTAGTTCTTGCATTCCATAAACTTCATATAA
>JAODJX010000129.1:19284073-19300347 GCA_026776945.1 Isichthys henryi | reverse complement strand
CACACACACACACTCTCTCACACACACACACTCAACACATATAATTTAAAAACATTAAATGCTCCATAATAAAATTAATTTCAAAATAATTTACTCTACAGTATTGTAGTGAAATGACGGAATATATTTTAAAAATACTAAACAAAAACCAGGACAAAGTTACAAATAAACACAAATACAACCATTAAATCCATGTGCGCCCCACTCTCAAAGGCATCTGTTGCTTTTCCCATCCTTCACAAAGCGACATTATCCGCAATTTGAGACTGGACAATGATTCTATTACCAAAGCGCTGTTTGTTTCATCCTCAGATGTAAAGATATCAAGACATGAACTCTGCATACGATACAATATAATGGAGGTGGGGTGCTCTTGGTATATCGGAGAGCCATTGAAAACGTGTTTCTTTATATCGATTTTTACTAGTGTGCCATGGATTTCAAAATTATCACCAGAACTAAAAACACAATAAAAACTCACACCTCCAAAAAGCTTAATGAACAAGGAGAAAAATACTGGCAAACGCTATACATGTTTTACATCTTACACCATGCTAGCGGAATCCACCTTTGCCACCATCCTCAATTGTACTATAATTAAACAATTATTAACTCTGGGGTGTAATTAACTATAATGCAGTGCGGCGTATTGTTTCCCGGTACAGTGATCAGGAATACCAGCCTGGTGAGAGTAAATTGGGGAAATGAGGGGATATTTATTGTTAATTACCGCACCTCCCGGGCCAGTGACAATGGCAGGCCTGTGACATCGGCGCAGAGAGCGGGATGGCGACGGGGCGACACCACCGGTCTGCTCCCTCTCCCCCACCGGCGGCCCCCGCGGCCGCGATCGGCCCCCGGTAACACCATATGACATACTCACGCTCACCTGGCGTGGAATTGCACGGCGCTAGATGACAATCTGAAATTTTTATTCCCCCTCCCCCCAATCTCAGCATCATCATCATCTTCATAAAGTAACATCGTGATCACTTCTTTGGACCCCCGCCCTGCCCCCCAACATCCCAGTCGCTCGTTTCCAGGTAAGGGGCTGCCGATAATCCCATGCCACTGCCTTTATTCTCCGTGGCCCTGATCCGCCCCCCCGACCCCGCATCCTCGGCCTTTACCTCCTCCTCACTCTCGCTCCTGAAGCACAGACAGGCGGCCCGCTTCTTATAACCATCCCCATCGTAGGTCCGGGTTTGGTTCGACTTGAGCTTCATCATTTCGGGGGCCTCCGGGAGACGGCACGTCGAAGCCGGAACAGTCTTCGGAAACGCCGCTTCTCTCGACGAGGAAAGCCCGCTGAATGAAACCGCGGCGTTTGCTTAGAAGGAATAACTTCTCCTCCGCTTCATTTTCCCTGAGCCAAGCGCATCTTCGACACAGACGCCATTACTAACAGTGCTACGCAATTGGCGTCACTTATCGTGCGGCCGACTGGGCTACGTCAAATATATTGCGTATTTTGCGCAGGAGAATACGACGTTAACCCGAGGAAAGAGCGCAGCAGCGATTACCCTACGTTTATGACGCCGCTGAAGTTACGCAGCAATATGAATAGATTGTGTAGAGATATAGAACTATTTAGGAAACGTTTAGCCAGAACAAGTCAAAACTCGCCCTTTGAACTGACCATATTCTAAAGTTCTCTTCCCTTTAGACAGAGCAGCACTACAGGATGCGAGTTAAAATACAGGTTGGACAGCCTAAGCGAAGCCAACGAAGAAACTTGGCCTCATTTGTTACAGTTTCCAAACTTGCCATCGATACTGCTAAACGCTCGTCTAAACAAATTCACTCTTTGGGTAGGAGGTAAATAAAAAAGGAGAAAAAGGGGAGAAAGACGTGGCACCATTAAACACCTTATAATAATCGATGACACTCCACCGTTACCCAGCGCAGAAAAGTGGATCAAGCGCGTCGAATACGTTTTCCATCACTCATTATTACAGTACTAAACTGGACTTTTATAACAAAATGTAATGCAGAAATCTTTGCCTTGGCAATTCCTATTTTACTTTATAATTTAGGAGCGCATCGAATTAATTTCCCTGAAAATCGGTATGTTTGGTTAAGGCAAAACAGCTTTAATGCACCACGTTAGGCTGGTTAAGTATTAAAAAAAATCATTGGCACTCGAAAAATTCCCAAGTTTACTAACATGGTGAGGAACGATGCCTCGCCCCGGATTTACAGCAGTGACTCGTGATTCACGATGGAAAATGTTAGAAAGCTATGCGATTGTTAAAACGCCTTAAAAGATTGCAACGTAACTAATACAGTTTGTCTAAAGAACTACTAGTTACCAGGTGACATATGTGTGAAATGGAGAACAGACAGACGTAATTTTTCTAATTGTATTGCTCATACTGAATTTATATATTGTTTGTTTGGACTGACATTTCGTAATTGACGCATTTATCTAATTAAACAGGCCTATATGTTTGGCAATACCATGACTTAGCTAGGGTTGGGTAGGATATTTCCTCAGATTTCCAGTGCAGGAAACCAGCAGCTTGTTCGCGTGGCACTTTCATCTACAGTCCTTCCAACTATAATGGAAAGACGTGCTTTGCAAGTCAATGGTTCACTATAAATTGTGGAAGCTATATAAGGCATACAATTTTTATCCTTACGGGATGGACACCGTATTGCAGCAGCCATGGCTGCATAACTTGATGGAATTGTTTACTGTGAAAAATAAAAATGAAATTGTTGCGCCGAATCTGCAATATTTTCAAATTTTCGCACGAGGTCGCTATCCCCCACATTTACATCAGTGTTTTATGTGCCTCGTGTCCGGCGTTTTTTCCTGGTGATCCAATATTGTTAAAATTATATCCATATCCAGTATCCATATTTTGATTCAACGTAAGTGTTTTAATAGAGTAATGTTTTTGGTTTATAACTAAGTATGATTAAACTTGGATTGACAGCTTGTATGTTTTATAAACCACAAACTGAATGTAAAACCGTTATGTTTAAACAAGATCTTTTCTGATGAGGAAGAAGAATGATACTTTATTGATCCCTGTGGGGAAATTCTCGTTTCACCTACCCAATCCTGCACTCCAAGACGCACACACAGACCAGCCCACACTTGGGGACCACTGTGAAGGGCAGCCACCTAAGCGGCATCTGTACACTGCCAGAAAAAAGGGCATAGCTCGGGTACAATTTTGCTCCCAAAGGTACAAACAACATTATTGTACCCAAAATGGTACAAAAGTGTTTATCAGAGTTCATTTTTGTACCTTAAATTAGACTAAAAGGTCCATTTACCTAAAGCTGGGGTACAATATCCAGACCCTTTAGAGTTGAGCCCCAGTGAGTAATTGTAACTTCAAAGATACTAATTGGTCCTTCTTTTCTAACATTGTGCATCAGTGGGTTAAGGGTTTTGCTCTGGGGACAACTGAAGGGCATTAGTCAACGTTCATCATTTAACCTTTTAAATGCTAGTTTAGTTATCAGTATTGCTTTTGGTATGAATTTGTTGCAGGATGTCAGTAAGGATTACATAAAAGACAACTACGCTCGGCATGTTCTGAAAATCATTGTGACGATTCCGGCTGTCAGGGGGCGATATGGTGCCAGGCGATCCCCGTGCAGGACCTCAGCCTCAGTTGCTCAGGCAGCCGTCAGCGGCGAATCACATTGGAGAGATGCTCATGGATCTCACCGATCCCACCAATTGCTGTCTAGATTAGGTGTTGTACACTCAAACTGGGTCCCTCATGTTAATGTCCTGCCCACAGCTGTGTGCACCATAAGCATGCTTCTGTGGGCAAGCCGTTGCACCTTGGTGTTGCTAGGCCAGCTTGAACACCCCCCTCAGATGCTCAGGGATGCAACACAGGAATTACATACCAGGCTCCCTTGGTATCTCCAGCTCTGTGGGTGGGTTGAACACCAGTTCCAATGGTGAATGCAGCTCCCACCTGAACTTTAATGTGGCTGGCATGAACCAAGTGCTCTACTGCACCTCCGTTCGATATTCCCACAGGACCAGGGGCCGGTGGCAGTCTGAGTCATGCTGGTGGTGGGCGACCAGGATGGTGAGCTGTGTGTCGAGCATGCGATTAAACCTCTCCACCAGCCCAGGAGGTGGTGAAAGGAGGAAGTGTGGGTCTTCGCTTTGCCCTGATGCTTGTTGACTTCACCAAACACCCAAACCTTGAAGTTGTGACTCGAGTCCAGTTGTATGTCACGTCTTTTGACTCCCTACCTATGTCAGTTTTCTTACCTTCAGTGATTAAAACCCACCACAGTATGTCATAGGATAGGTTCTTCAGAGATAGGTTGAAAAGAGAGTGTGTACTCACGGTTGTCCTCACACAGTTTTTACATACATATATATGCAGGGAGTGATGCATCTTTCCAACAAACTATCTCAGGAGACCTTACATTCAGCCAGTTGAAAGTGCAGACAGAAGAGAGTAAATTTACGCAGAAATTACAAAATTTACATGGTGGTATGCAGAGGGGGGTCTATAACCTCTTCTCTTCAAGTCATAGGGTCCAAATCAGGTCCAAGTCTCAAGTCATTGCCCTCAAATCCAAGTCCCTGCATCAGTTTTGTTGAGTCGAGTCACAAGTCATCAAATTTGTTTAAGTCGAGTTCTGAGGCAGTGACTCAAGTCCCCATTCCTAGCATACAGTTCAGGTGGAGGCCGCGCTCTTGGCTTGACTGGCACACTTGATAACATGGGGACAGAGGTTCGTCGGTGGCCATAGCAAGCAGTGTGGGGTGGTTGGCGATCTGTGTGATGTTATGGGTGGGGACAGGATATCCTCTGCTCTCCCCACCTTTGCTCAGGGTTTTAGCGAGTGTTGGTGGCACCCTCAGCTGAATATTGTTTGCACAACCACTGCCTTGACTAAGGTATGGAGAGCCAGTTTATTTTGCATGGCACTGGGGAAGCACAGGTAACTCCTGCATGCATACAGGCGGACATCCACCGCAAGCACCACCAGGGTCTCGAAGTTAACCTCTACCAACTTGTCAGCCTCCCCCTCATGGTTTCTTCTGATGAATGCCGGCTGAATCGCTGCTCCGGTACTGCCACCAGAGCAGCGCAGTCCCCTTGGTCCTCAGTGGTCAGGGCTTGGAGCTCTTCCCCTTCCAGCACCAGCGATAGGTGAGAGGTTCATTTCTGCACTGCTCCACAGAGTGTGCCAGGTGCACTCGTACAAGGTAGGGCTCCAGGGACTCTTGTCCGCTGTAGTGGGCAAACATGACGCATGTCTTCACCCTGTTGCTCACTGTTTTTAACTTGGCGATGCATCTTCATACGGAACCTCAGCTTTCTTCGCTTCCCAGTGTACGCAGTGCAGAGGATCAGTTCTGTTCGATTGCCCCAAGAAGGCAGGGGATCAGCTCCATTCGATTGCCGCCGGAAGGCACAATGCTCAGATCCCAGGATCTCTTTCTGTTAGTGGATCAGGTCATCAATTTTACTGACGATCTGAAATGCCATCACCGACACAAGTGTAGTAAGTTTGGTACAAGGCATGATATGAATAATAAAGAGCAGACTCTTTATTAAAAAGTTGCGGATCTATTCACAACACGCTGCCAGAGTGTAAATCACACATTTATATATACGATCGACATCATGGAAGGTATGTTGGTAGTTGTAGTAAACAGTACTTTGGAACCAGCCTTGCAGCAAAAAATTGCTGTAAGAGAAATGAAGGGCAATTGGTTTGCCATTAGCTTAACTGCAGCTTAGAGTTTCTTAAGTGATTTCATCATAATGTTCATTAATATGTCTTCTGACGTGCATTTTAAATCGCAGCTACGTTTTAAATTAAATCCGGTTGCTGTGCCTCTTTAAAAAAAAATCACCAATCTGCCACTAGAGGTCATTTTTCTGCAGGTTATCTTAAACCTGATCTGCACATGGTTCAGATGTGATTTAAGGAAAGATGGTCGTCTTGCGTTTGCTTTTGACAAAATGTAACGTGCACGTCATCTAAAGCAAATTTGTCATCAACTTCATTTCCATAGAAGTACAGATGGGGATTATGTGGAAATTAAATGGACATAAATATTGACGGCACTCTTGTGATGATACTATTTGACAACGCATGTATAGGCTAACCGTATACTAATAAAAGGAATCATTACGGTGGTCACAGAATTAATGCCCATCACTGTACTTAACCATTTTTATTGATCGCTGTTGGCCTAAATGGAAGTGGACTGTGGGAAGACTAACATTCTAATTTATGTTTTAATGTAGAAGAAGTTTTTATAATCTTTTGATGGGTTCATTTGTATATGTCTAAAATATTGTATATCTATTAACTATTAATAATATATATTTCACAGAACATAAAGTGCAATGAAGAAATTTATAAACCCATAATTCAGTGTCTAACGCAGATTTTGTTTAAATAGCAAAAACTCTCGTAGCCTTTTGCAGAGTATTCAGGTTTAGCTTAAAACGCTGCTGCGGGTGAAAAAATAAAATTAACTGTCCAGCTGAACTAGTTTAAAACCACTGTTAAACCGCACCCAAGACTATGAGAGAGCAATTCCCCCAGAGTCTTTGATAAACATCGCAAAACTAACACGCCGCAAAACATACAATTCATCCCCACAAGTGTTGTTGTCGTCGCGGGCCAAAATGCTGACCACAATACTGTACAAACAAATATTTTGAGTCTTTCATAATATTGATAATGTGGCTACAGTAATATTTTTAGGGATTTTGTCGTGTCTGTGTATGTGTGTTATGGTTAGGGTTTTTTTCCCCCAGTTTTTGTTTTGTATCGAGATCCAGAAAAAAAAATCTTGATGACCTCATCGTCTAGAGTACTGATTGGTGGAAGTGCTCCAGAACAAAGCCAGGATCACGTGATTCGTCTTTCTGGGAATGTTCCTGGAAAGAGGTGTGTTGGAGTATAGATGGGCAAAGCCGGAGTCCACAGAAGCGGGGACGTGCGGGAACGTGTGAGGCCGAGCGACAGGGGCCCGACAACAGGCACGAAACTTAATTAAAATATCAGTAATTATTACGTCTTAGTCGGTGTCTGTTAAAAAAAGAAAAAGAAAAAACGAAGTTAAAAGAGAAAGCGAGCTCGCTTTGGAGCCCATGCATCCAAGTCACTTTCGCTCGAAGGGAGGAGTGCGACGAAAAAGCCTGACTTGCCTTTCGCAGCTACCTACGTGAACACTGACAGTTTAGCGCTTATATATTTACTCTTTTTCCATGCAAAACACTGCCTGGCTTTGTCAACCTGTCGGCTTTAACCCATTATATCCCCCCAAAATTCTCTGTTAATTATTATGCCTACACTCACCTATTTAATTCGGTTTTTATTACTCGCGTCGTTTTTGTGGATGTGAAGAAAGAAAAGAGACAAACCATTTTTGTAGTACACTTGACGTCCCACGGTGCTTGGACACGCCAGTCATAGCATTGACTAGAGTGAAGAGGAAGAGGTGAGATAGTTATTTTTGTTGAAAGTTGGGTTTCTTATTTTAATGTAACTATACTGATCTGCAAGCCTACACAATTAGGCTTTAATACTTATTATAAATAATATAACATAATAAGTTAGTTGCGGATAATTGGGGGATTTCCAGTGGATCTACATTCTGATTTTAAAAATAATGTAATATTTGCGGAAATGCAGGCTCGTTATGACGGGTCAAAGCGATAGAAATACTGAAATGATCGGCGCATCGTGTCGGTCCCAGTGACGCGACCCTGCGATCAGGAAAAGCTCATGGAATTCATTCTCTGAAATGAATGTTATCGTCTGCATTAATGGTGAATTTGGGACTCTTCATTGTTATGCACTGTCTGTCCTGCTGAGATAGTTTAATTGGTGATTAACTGATCTTGTTTTTAAAACCCATCCCTTTTAACACAAACACCAACGTTAGGAATGAGTCTGAATGTATATCGTCCTTTTTCAGTAAGATTACCTAGACTACACATGTCCGTTTCACAATATTATTAAGGATTCTGACAATTCTTTTAAGTACAAATGAAGTACAAATTGGACATCTTCGTAATTGTACTATAAGCTTGTTATGTGTATTTTAAGTGCAGTCTCTTTTGGTGTACTAAACGCACTTTGCTCTAAGTATTCCAATATATTTTCTTTAACTATACATCAGCAATCTACATTTGACACCCCCCGTTTTGCAGAGGTAGTCAGGTATGGGAATTGGTCAGTACTGCCATCTTTTTTCAGTCATTGTGACAGCTCGTCGTGGAATATTAATCTGGTTTAATAGGTGCCGTTAAACATTTATAATGGACTCTGCAAAGTGCGTTAACAAGTCCAGAAGTCTAGATTACGTATTATGAAGCAAAATAGACTTTTTCAACATTTGCCCAGTTCTAAGG
The DNA here is from genome assembly GCA_026776945.1 of Isichthys henryi. Classification (NCBI taxonomy): domain Eukaryota; kingdom Metazoa; phylum Chordata; class Actinopteri; order Osteoglossiformes; family Mormyridae; genus Isichthys; species Isichthys henryi. Next base: position 19,291,972 of record JAODJX010000129.1, on the reverse strand, counting down.
AAATGAGGGACACTTCATTTCCCTGAAATTGTTACCCCACATACCACATACAATGAGTTCTAGCGGACATTGGAGAGAGAGGTTCAAATACGTTAAAGACTTCTAGAGGTTTTCAGTGGAAGGCGGATAGGGGATTTAAAAAATAAAATAAAATAAAAATCACCGGTAGTCCTAACCGTAGGTGAGAAAAATCAAATGAAATTCTCGAAAAAGCCCCAACAGCACACTCCATAAATTTGATATTTCTGCTTTTTAAACTAAAAGTCAAATAAAATGGAGCGAAGCAGCCTGACTGGGTTCAAGTTTTAAGGCGGCATAAGCAGTTTTGGGCAGAATGAGCGAAAACGTCCGTAACCCTCGCGCATACGCGAATTTAGCTGTTTTAATACGCTATAATTGATAAATGCAGAGTTTTATTGCCCAGCTTCCACAAGCTGTTACCAGTTTCAGCAGCCTTTCCTACTTGGATCATCTTCTTTTTGTGGCATTTGTGTGTGCTGGTGGTGGTGGGGTGGGGGGTGTAATTGAGTCTTTTTTAATATAAATTGCTTTCATACAATCCCGCATTTTCATATGCATTCAGTTTTTATCTTTATCTGGAAATGTATATATTATGGAACTTTTTAATGGAACATTTCACTACAAAGTACATTTCACTAAAATGTACTGGAAGTATCTTGCTTGTTACATTTTTGTTTCTAATATGCTACATAATAAAATATTATTATGCACGGACAGAAGACAGGCAATATAAAATAAAATATTACCTATATTATTAGTCTTTCTCTAGTGTTAATACAGGTGTGACACCGACACAATATGCTTTGGACAAACTTATATTCTTTACATTTCTTACATTTTTGTGTTTGTTTGGGTGGGGAGACAGATTTTGAATGGGTCACACGCAGTGTGTTTCAAAAACACAAGAGGCTGACATCCAGACGCTACAGCGCCGGAAAAAGGGACCGGTCCCAGTCGCCGCAGCGCCCACCAGAACGAACCATATGATCTTGCCGGATGCCCCCACGAATAAGACCGCCGTCCCGGTTCGTTTTAAGAGCCTGGCCCCGGGAGTGACGTCAGTAGATCCCACAGAGGATGCTGACCGCGTCGAGAGAGCGATGGGGCACCTCCGGGAGTCCGGTAAGTTTCCTGCCAAGGAGTCCGATGTCGGCAACTGTGGTTCTCGAGATCCACCGCGATACAGATTTTAGAATATATTAAAACGTGTCTCCTTTTCACAGCTTAGACACTACCTTTCTCTTTCCACACTTTTCACACCTAAAAATTATAGCGGTTTCTTATTAAATAATGGAAAAGTACAGTGATGGTATTGGTGATTTTGTATTTGTGTGTGTGTGTGTGTGGGTTATGCATATGTTACATTATGGGGACCAAATGTCTCCACAATTTGACACAAATTTGTTATTTTGACATTGTGGGGACAATTTCCGTCCCCACAGGGGAAAATTCAGTTTAATAATAATCTGTGTGTGTGTGTGAGATATGAATACAAACGTATGTGTGTATCTGTGTGCAAATTATGTTCCATGCAATTTTTCTTCCTTTATTTCTGTGGGGGGGGGGGGAGTAGAAACAGAAAACCTGATTGGACAAAGTATGTTTATGTGGGGGGGGGCTGCAAGCTCAGCCGATTTCATTTCTCATTCCTCTGTGCAGTAATAGTTTAATATTACCTGCTGGAGTATTAACAGGGCATGCTGGCTGCTAGGAGTGTGTGTTCGAGGTGTAAATTACCAGTAGGATGAATGGTGAGATAGCCAGCAGACCCTGAAACCTCGTGGCAAGAATCCCCCCCTTAAAAACTCATGTTGCGTGACAAAACTGGAATAAGGGAAAAATCAGGTTAAAAATAGTGGGGAAGAGAAACAAAAATACACGGTGGGGTTTCCAGCTGGCATGTACGTCCAATTCACCACGTTCCACAATGTGACACAATCCCTTTTTGCATTTTTTCCAAAGGCTGTGTGACTGTTTAGTGCATTAGTCCAGTCCTATTTTCCATCCTGAGTCCCCACATCACACACAGCCTGGAAACCTAGAGATTCCCAGGATCAATTTTCTGCTTTTGCGCTCATCTCGTTAAGAGGACTTTGGTTGTTTTGTTTCCTTGTTAGGAGGTCATCATTGTGGAAATGCACTCTGCGGTCCTTTGTGTGTCATTCATTAGGGCCGTGGTGATCTGCATCCTGTCCCTCCATCTCTGACTCAAGTCTCTGTCTGCCCCTGCCCCCATCCAGGCTGGTACTGGGGCTCGCTCACAGCCGCCCAGGCCAAGCAGGTCTTGAGCGGGGTGCTGGAGGGCACCTTCCTGCTTCGAGACAGCTCCAACCCAGGGTACCTGCTCACGCTGTCGGTGAAGACCAGCCTTGGCCCCACGCACCTGCGCATTGAACATTCGGCTGGCGCCTTCGGCTTTGACTCTCTGGCCGTGGCACGTCCCCGGTTGCGGCGATTCTCTGGCGCGGTGGAGCTGGTGCTGCACTACGCCATGGCGTCCCAGAGCTCAGCGGGGGGCGACACATGGCCTGACCAGGAGAGCTCGGACGGCAGCCTGCAGCTGCGTCTCACCCGCCCCCTTTGCAGGGTGGCCCCCAGCCTGCAGCACCTGTGCCGTATCACCATCAACCGCCACTCATGCAGCCCCCAGGACCTGCCCCTCCCCCTGCGACTGAAGACTTACTTGCAGGAGTATCCGTTTTCACTCTAGCGCACCTGCCCCCAAAGAGGACCTAATCTTTTCAGAGCACTTTTCAACTGCTGCCTTGTGATGACTCACTGGATGCTACGAGCCTTAGCCGGGACGGGAAGGCTTGTGGCGTCCTTTATTTTATTTTTAATTGTAAAATGCAGTTACATGAAACCTTCCAAACCGGAGGGGATTGCAAGACTTCTTTTTCATGTAACAATTGAAGTTACAGATCAAGAGAAACTTCTTTTCAGACAAAACAGGAATGTGTTACTTTTGTGTACTTCTTCAGTTTGACCAGTGGCATCTCTTTGAATGGACTGTAACACAATATACATAGTAAAATTATGTGAACTCCGGGAGAAAATAACTCCTGCAGTGAGAGGTTTCGCGTGGAATTGCAAAATTCTGGGTGTTTTGAAAGCAGTTAATCTACCACAGGAATTTTGTGGTTAATTTCACAGGGTGTAGAAACCTTTGGAATTTGACATTTTAATATTTGAGAATGAACACCCCCCCCCAGCACTTTCTATAAGTTACTTTAATATGAAACATTTCTAAAGAGAAAAAATAGTACTAATTTAAAAACTCATAAAACATAAAACATCACGTGTTAGAGACTATGCCTGTCACCTAGGTAACAGTTCAATTCATTACAATTTGTGATTCTAAAAAAGAAATTAGGCTGTACTGTGTGGGTGTTTCTTAGAATTAGTCACAAGGTTGATTTCTTTCCCTCGAACTCATGCAGCTGTGTACATTTGTACAAACACTTCTGTAGTTAACAGTTACCACCGTCCACCTTGTGATCACTTGTCAAACCAAAGGTAAGTAACATGCTAAAAGTCTCGAGAAATCTTTACCCCTTTAGTCATTTGGTTATATTTATGAACCTGGTTTACAGCCATATACAGGTTCCCTTTTGTATGATTATACTAACATGCATATTGAGTTTTTTTTTACATATCACTTTTGCAGATTTCCATAAGGTTTCGTGAATTTTGTTTTTTCAGTTTTCTTTGCAACCCTGGTTCATTACAATCAGTAAGCAAAACTAAAATTAAAGCATTCTGTTTAAATGGATTGACTTGTGTTTTTATTTATTTATTTGGGTTATTTTGGGTATTAAAGGAAAAATGTATTATGTGTTTAATTTTACAATGGGCTATATTCAAATTTGGATTTTGCAAAGTAATATTTTTGCTCAATAAAAGCTTGCATGCCTACAGTACAGATTCAATTCCTGTAGTCAGAACATGAGTGTTTGTCGGAATACATTATTACTAAGAGGAAAATTGCAGAGCCCAGGTAAATGCTTATGCTTGACTAAGACTTTTTCAAACTTCAAGTGGTTAGTTTTAAAGTCATCCCTAAAAAACATACATAATTCGACACAGTAAAACATGTGATCATAGAGAATATTTGTTAACCGATTAAGATGCCATTGAAAGGCAAAGGTTACTCTGAGGACAAAGTTCACTTTTATCACAATGTTTACAATTTGATATCTATTTACCAAATAATAAACATTTTTCCATCTTACTGTAACAGGACTGCCATCCTGTGCAGGGAGAGGCACAGAGATTGCTGGGTGAGGATTCAGGCTCTTTCTGAATCTCTATACTACTTATGCAGTATGTGATAGATCACGAGATAGAATATTATTATTAACATTATTGGTGCCACTTTACAATAGAAATACCCATATAAAGAGTTTATGAATGGTTTATAATCTGGTTATTAATTAGGTTGTAACACCTTGTAAGTTATTAAAAGACAATATTAAACAACAAGATAAAAAGACAGTTTTCTTTTTATTAATGAGCTACTATCATTTAGAAGTGGCAAAAGGGAGTCTTTATGTAGTGGTCCCCCTTACAGTTATTATTATTTCATTCCCATGCCAGCACACGTACCTCTGACACCCCAAAAGTAGTAAAATCTTGTTTGCATACTTCCAGACCCTGCTGCCTCGACGACAACCGATACTTTTATTTAAAAAGTGGGTGAAAGTTTGGCCAGATTATGCTGTATTATATCACATTTCCAATATCTGATTGCGCTCTGGACTGGATATTTTCTGTCAGGCGTGTTTTTCATTTACAAATCTCAATACATGTGTGACAAAAAGACACACACACACACACACACACACGCCTGGACTGAGAAGGGTTTTGAAGAACAGCTAGAGAGACATACATTAAAATAATTATGATAATAATGGATTGTTGAGAAGTAGGACGAGCAGGGCGACGAGGCCCTGGGCGTGTCTTCAGGCCAACAGGGCTTTGGCACATAGCTGAGATACTTTGCTGTCACTTAACAGATTTTAATCGCTCCCTAACCCCAAGCTACCCAGATCCAGCAGAGGGTCCTACATTTCTAGGAAAAGGGAGTTTTTTTCCATTTTATGTGTGGAACTCAAAACAATGCATATGGTCTGCAACAAAAGCACGAGGCTGAGAGGGACCGAGGCGGGGGAGGAAGGCCAGTGAGAGGCAATCAGACGGCCCTTTTTATGCGTTTCTAAGAAGAACAAACAAAGGCCGATACGCAGAAGCGCACCGGGTCTGCACGCATCCCGGGTCACTGGCACACACAAACACGCTGCTGATTCACCGCCAGCACAGCCCTATTCAGCTGTTTAATGTGGTAACCGGGGGAGAGATGGACACCCCCAGTGTTCAGCACGAAGGTCGTGCTTTTCTCAATGAAAACGGCCGACTTTTTAAATCCATCTCCTGCCGTTATAGCGTTCTGTGTGTGTTATTCCCAGAACTGTTTTTTTTTTCGGCATTAATTGTCCGCGTAGCGTATAAGGTTGCTTTCACTGCTGGTTAATCAATGGAGGCAGTTTCCATTTTGGTTTTGGACTAGATGATGGAAAACTGCAGGGGGGGCAGTATAGAGGTTAAGATGGCGAGGGGGAGGGGGGGTGTAGTGTGGAGCTTCAGATGCCTCCTTAAATTTAAAGCTTGACCTGTTTAGCTGTCTGTTCCTTTAATGCATCCCCGTCTATCTTGAGTTTCCCAACACTAATCTCTGGATCTACTTTATAAAAGCACAGAATATCCAGATATAAACATAAAACTATCATATGGATTACATTTTTGTTTTTCCAAAGGTGGAAAGTTCAGGTTCAGAAAGTAAAAATCCAGACCAAGATTTTGTTTTAACCGACAGCTGAATACTCTGTGACTGTGACTCTTTAACTGACTGGTTGAAACAAAATCCCGGTCTGGATTTTTACTTTCTAAACCGGAACTTTCCACCTCTACTGCTTTTCCTGTGTTTATAGGCAAGTATATATTTTATCATTTACGTTAGAAATAAATATTGATATGATTTTATGAGCTAACTGCCCAACAGTCTATAACAATGAAACAATTTTAAAAGATCAAAGGGTATCTTTGTCATATAATTTTGAAGTATTTTTGGTTGAAGTGGTTGAGGGGGGTTAGTTTGTTTTAGAGCGACATGTAAACGCCTTTCATGACAAACATTTTTTCTTCTTTTCACTCAATAGCTGCAGTTTGCTTAAAATATTACTCATATGTTAAAGTATTTAACAGAGGTGGTTTGATAAGGGTTTTAAATATGAACTGTTTAGTCACATCATCAGCAATTTAAGTGGAAACAAAAAAAATCAGTTACTCCTTTTCCTCAACAGCAAGTTTGCTCGATATTACGTGTGTAAGAGAATTTGTCACAAACATGCAAAAAACTCCCCTCCCCCCAATCAAATGTAGACCTTGTGTGAAGTGCTTACATGTAGACATTAATTGTTAAAGCATTTCTAGATGCTGCCCTCTTTGAAGTGGATACTTAACATCCCACCCACGTCTTCATGTGGAGTCGCGTCTCCATGGTGCTGCGTGTGTTTGATGTGTGTGTGTGTGTGTGTGTGTGTGTGTGTGCATGTTTTCAGTTCACTGGGCCGATTTCTGAGAAATGCAGAGTGGTTCAGAGTGTCACAGACTGGGAAGGCCCCTCATTCCAGAGCCCCCTGTCACCCTTTGTCTGATGCTGTAATGGAAAGAGAGGTCACTGGGTTCTGGTGAATTGGGGTGAGGGGGGTGTGGGGGGCTGGTTATTGAGTATAAGAATGACTTCTGCTCCAGCTGGTCTCCAGGTGGCCATTAGTCTGATGTCAGCGTATGGCTGTAGGAAAAGAAGGGGGTCAGGAGCCCCTGCATCAGTCCCAATTTTATGCCAAAAAGATAATCGGCAAACCAACACTTGGGTTCTCCTTTTAGTACTTTACACTTCACTTTGCTTCGTTTCACTTCACTTCACTTCGATTCAATTAAGTTTCAATTCAATTCAAATCAGTTTTATTTGTATAGTGCATTTTCACAACATTACATTGCCTCAAAGCGCCTTACATTACGCCTGCCCAAAGCACCCAGTGAGCAAGACAAAGGCGACAGTGGCAAGGAAAAACTCCATAGAAGGAAGAAACCTTGGGAGGGACCAAACTCGAAGTGGGAGCCCATCCTCCAGGGCCCAGCAGAGGAAGTCAAATGAACAAGGTGGCAAAATCCCAATTTAGACAGTGCGAATTTTAAGATTCGAGTCTAAATGTAAAGGGCAGGCAGCTGATGGCAGGCAGGTGCTGGTGCTGCTTCCGACAATATGATGAACCGTGATGCTACAGCAGGGCAGGCAGGACAGACAATCCTCATATTTTCTTTTTCTGTATGTATTCAAATTGTGCTGAAAAGCACAAAAAGGCTGCAGACATTTGGTGAAAAAAATCAGCTTATATAGGTTAATCAATAAGCATGTATGTATGTCAGATATACATCCCATATCCAGGCTGCACCCCAGCCTTGTGCCCTATGCTGCTGCACAGACACACACACACACGCACACACACACACACACACACACACACACACACACACTCCACACCGCTCTCTGCTGTGACTGTGACCCTCATCTCTAGCAAGCAGAGCCGGTTTATGATGACGTTGAGCGAGGTGTCAGGTGAGGTCGTGAAGGCGCAGCGGAAACGCGAATCCCCACACAGCAGTTTTTTGCATAAGCAGGTCTGGGCCGCCCGGATCAGGTTTGACTGGGCCTTGCCTGGCGGGAGATGGATGGGGATGCGTTTCGGTTGGGGGGGAGGGAGTGGCTGTCTCAGTCGCCTGGTGGGAGCTCAGAAAGGAGGAGGTCTGTGGATGTAC
>JAODJX010000129.1:19265266-19275970 GCA_026776945.1 Isichthys henryi | reverse complement strand
GCCCATTGCTTCCGGGATAGGCTCCGGACCCCCCGCGACCCAGTAAGATAAGCGGTTTGGAAAATGGATGGATGGATTTGTTGTTATTATGTTCACAACATAGTGAATTAGTTCCTCCATAATGGGATGGAACCTCAACACTCATGCACCTTTTAAGAAGACGGGGAGAACATGCAAACAGCAGACACAGCTAGGGATGCTAACGACACCCCCAGCTCTGGAGGCATAAGGCCATGTTCCTCCCCAGTGCTTGATATCTCCTGAATTTACAGACAGGGACCATTTTACCTCTAATGTGTCATTTGCACCCAGACTGACCTTTTAACTCATGACATGACCTTCTTACTGTAAAGCTTCCTGCATCACGGGCATCTTAAAGTCAGTGAGGTCTCTTAGCTGCATTTATCCACACAGGGCTGGCAAGGAGGAACAACACAGCGTCATCGGACCTGGCAAACAGCCAGACTTCTAAACGCAGCAGGGGTGACGGAATCCTACAGAGAAGAATCTTAAAATGTGACATAAGGAAAATGAAACATGCTAGGTCCTACTGGACATGAAGTTTAAATAATCACATTGTCACATATGATCATAAAACATACAAATATGGGGGAAGTTAGTCTCTCTCAATCAATCAATCAATCAATCAGTCAGTCAGTCAGTCAGTCAGTCAGTCAGTCAGTCTGTCTGTCTGTCTGTCTGACTGACTGACTGACTGACTGACTGACTGTCTGTCTGTCTGTCTATCTATCTATCCACCTGTCTATCCATCAATCCATCCTGGGGAAGATTGCAGCTACATAGATACTCAATATATAACTGCATGGAACGGCGTTTGAGGCTGTGACACTTCATTGATAATTTCCTTTTTATTGACAATCTGTTAAAATATCCAGCAGACCAGCTCATGGGCTTGAGCAGGCCTATGCTGATTAGTACTAATTACATCTAGGAATATAAATAGGGTTTGTTCAGATAATAAATCATGGTACTGTATGAAATACATTTTTATAGTCGTTATAAAATTATAAAATGAAATTGTACAGTGCTTGAAAAACAATTTATGACAGAATGAGACAAAGCTCAGCAATCAAAGATCAGAAGAGAGAAAATCACAGTGCTGCAGAGGTGACAGTGGCCCTGCAGTCTGTCACCGAAAGCTCAAGGTCTCTGGCAGGTATGCAGGTCCACTAAGTGGCACACAGAGCAGAGGTGGGATTTAAACCCACAACCTAAACATGTGACGCTAATATGCTTAGTCTTCTGGTCTGCAAACTAACATTAAGGTTTTCGGTAAGCTTTTGTTTACCTCTTTCATCTTCAAATCCTTTGTGAGATATTCATTTTTGATTCTTCATGTGTAGCTGGTTTACCTTTCAGTCATTCTGCAGTCTTATTTGGATGCAAAAGATGTGAGACCTTCTCAGAATGCGATGCTTTCTTCCAATACAGCCAGACAAATGGGCAACAGTCTAATCTTCCCTCAGTCCTGTTAGGAAGAGCAGTCATGAGGCAAGGCTGCCATCTATTGGTTGTTTTTAACAACCCCGCTATGAAACCCTAGAGCCAGCAAAGCCCAGCGTCGTGTATGTCATCCTCCTATATAATTTAGATGCAAACCCACTCATTCTAAGTTCATTTTAAGCAATCAACCAAGCTTAAACGTACTTGAACTAGATAATAGATGGTATTAACAACATAAATTACATTCCAGAAACCATCACCTGTTAAGATGGTAGTGTCTATTTTCACAAGGAATTCACCATATATATATATATATATACACACACACACACACACACATAAACACACACACACCATTCTCCATTTCGGGGTGAAAGTTCTTTTTTCCTTTTTACAAATGTGTTAACTTGATGTAAGCAACCACAATATTTACGCACTCTTCTTTCACCCAAGATTTTCATTTTATATGATTGTTTCATGAAAATCAAATATTAAATCTGTGTTTATATTGTATAGACTAGTATTTTCACGATCGGCCGGGGAGCGAGTGGCGATCGTGCGGGCAGGCGAGCAAGCAGGACGCAGGCAGGCAGGAATACGGGGTAAATACGGGGTTTATTACCGGGACAGACAGGACAGGAGCACGGACTACGACAAACCTCACCATACCACAATGACGGACAGGGGAAACAAGTCAGACCAGGACTTAAATACAACAAGACTAAAGCAAAGCAATCAGACAAAGCTGGAGACAATCAGGGAATCACACGTGGGTAACTAGGGGGGCGTGGCACACACGAGGAACGGACGAGCGGTCATGACAAGTATAGTTTCATTTATAGTTTTTCTTGATTGTTTTTTAGTATTTCTCAAATGAGAGTTTTGCAAAACACTTGTAATCCCCACACCACAATGTCACTTCTGCACAACAGAACATCATTTCTCATTGCTTCACGGAAATTCCCAAATGTTTTAGTGCATATGTGCAAATGGTGCAACTGTCATCATTCTACACAATTTTCAGTTGTTTTAATCTTGATGGTCAAAATAGAATATGTAGTTTCCCATTGTGATAATTCCATCCATCCATCCATCCATCCATCCATCCTTTCATCCATCCATCCATCCATCATCTGCCGCTTATCCAGGGTGGGGTCGCGGGGGCAGCAGTCTAAGCAGGGATGCCCAGACCTCCCTCTCCTCAGCCACCTCCTTCAGCACCATCAGAGGAATACCAAGGCATTCCCAGGCCAGCCAAGTGATATAATCTCTCCAGCATGTCCTGGGTCTGCTCCAGGGTCTCCTCCCGGTTGGACATGCCTGAAACCCCTCCTCAAGGAGCCGTCCACCAGGCATTCTAGACTGATTGCTGAACCACCTCAACAGGTTCCTTTCAACGCGGAGAAGGAGCGGCTCTACTTTGAGTCCCTCCCAAATGTCCGAGCTCCTCACCCTGTCTCTAAGACTGAGCTCAGATACACTGCAGAGGAAACTCATTTCTGCCGTTTGTATTCATGATCTCATTCTTTCGGTCGTTAACTGTAATACTGTAATAAAATTGCAATAATTTTACACCCAAAACAATATATGTGTGTGATTATTGTGTAAAGCACCACATGCAAAAAAGTTAACCAAGTTTTCAAAGTAATTCAAAAGCATGTCCAAAAAAAAAAGCCACATAGTTTAATAATTAAAATATTTAATATTTTGTTGGACCGCCTATAACTTAGTTTGTGGTGCCTGTCAATGGATTGTTTCCATAAGCTTATGCAGCATCTCCAAAAAAAAAATTCATCCAGATTTGCATTAATTTCTCATCAAGATCTTGTATTGATGACAGGTCAGTTGAGCCACTCTGTAAAGTCGTCTTCAGCACATCTCAAAGACTTTCAATGGGGTTAAAGGTCAACACTCAGTGCTGCCCAATTCACGTGTGAAAATGATTCCTTGTTTCCTAAACCACTCTTTAACAGTTGGAGCCCCATGAATCTTGCCATTATCATCCCGGAATATGCCCAAGCCTTTGAGTAAGAAAAAAATTGATGGGATAATCTGGCCATTCGGTAGATTCATGTATCCAGCCGATGTCACCTTATCGCTGCATAACACTGCTAAGCTTTAATAAAGATGCTATCATTGGCTTTTAAGTACCTGCTGATTTAAATTCAAGCAGTGACCTTTTCTTGGCCAGGCCATGTTTTCCAGAAATTGCAGTGATACAGCATTGTTGTGTTTTTGCTTCCCACACTGCATAATTTTGTTGCTCTTTTGCAGCTGTGTGTTATACAGTGCTGTACGACTTCATTATTTGCTATTGTACTGTGTTGTACAATGGAATGCCAATATTTCTGATGCATAAACGGGCTTTCTTGAACTTGCATTGTTAAGATACATTCTCGACATTGCTTGGTAACAAACCTGTTTCTAAGGAGTGTACCAGTGCCTGCATAATGTTGATTTTTTCCTTCCAATTTAACTGCTTAAGAAGTCAGAGATGTGTCTAAACAGACTAGGGATGTGCAGAGAGCCCAGTATTTGTATTTGTATCTGAATTTGTTGAGGTGGCAAAATTGCTTGTATCTGTATTCAAATAAAAGTGCAAATAGGTGTAAAAGTCCGGTTTTGGTTTTATTTTAGGCATTAAAGTATTATTGTAAGTGTTCTTCAATTAACTATTGCTATATTTATGAAAACCGTAAACTAATATTACATTTAAGTGTTCATAATGATTATCATGATCATGTATAACCATAACATAATTAAAAAGAAAATTTTAAACATAAGATTCAGTTCCTAATCCACATTCAAACCAATAAACTGAACTGTGAACCTGGGATGGCCAGAAAGGGCCGCTGTGTGTGCAGGTTTTCACTGCAACTCCCTAATTAAATTACTAATTACTATTGGCTGAAGAGTCCTCACACCTGGGTTTGAATGGCTGCCCTAAGGGTTATCTCAAAAACCTGCACACACACTGGCCCTTGCCAATGAGACTGACCACCCCTCGTCTAAACTAGTAAATGCCTGTCACACCAATCCTCGGGGACCCCCAGACAGTCCACATTTTTGCTCCACAAGTTTAATTCCATACACATCCGGGGTCAATTCTGTCCAAAAGGACCCTATGGGCGCATCATATACACACTATACATGCAGCACATTATCGATATACCGTACGGCACACAGTATATCAACACTGTACCTGTACTCCTTTAAAAAGCTAAAATACTTTATACCAGCGAATACACATTCAAATATTGATAAAATGACAGTAAATGATAAATGGATAAAATACATATTTATTATCGCTGTCAAGTATTGTGGGTAAGTTTGATAGGCTGTGTGCTGTACCATTACATGGCAGGCAGTGCAGTCACTTTGCAGATCTGTGCTCTGCAGATCTGCAGAGTACATCGAAGCCCCAAAGTAAAGCGCACTGAGAATTAGAGCATTGCGTTTCTAACCATTTCACTGTATGTTGTACCTTCTGAGCACCTGATGGAACATTATGTTGCAATATAAACATTTGACATGTTTCCTTGGGTGAAGCATGATTATGAATGCACTGTCCGCGATGTGCTTCTCATATCTTTTCCCCGGAAGGTCTCCTTCACAAGGTAAAGTAGATGTTCTGCATGTGTGAGTCAGGGGTACCTCTAAGCTGCAGATTTCACCTCTGAAGACATTCAACAGGAAGAGAGAGAGAGAGAATGACATGTTGCACCACATGCACTTTAGCTGCTAAAACACACCCAGCCAGGAAGAAGTAACGACCATTTCGCAAAATTGTTTGAAATGATCATTCTGATTTGGTGACTGTAGTGGGAGGAAATATGTTTAAAGGCACCCCCTACAAGCACAATCAGACACGTTGTACAGCAAATAAGCATGTGTAGTGCACAGATATAGAATGCCTGTCTCACACCAAATGATGATGTTGAGAGAACGTTGTGAAGCTCTTTGCATTTGGACGTGCTTGCCTCTGGCTCGATATGCCTTGTTCACAGCACACGACTTGTTGACAACTTTTTAAACCTTTTTAACACCTTTTGGAACTCCTGCCTCGGGCTTCACCTCACCCCGTGTCTTGCGCTCTCATTGGCTGTAACTCCGATACTTTTCACACCCACAGGATTTGGAGTCACCGACTCGTCCAGATATTTAGCCTGCTAGGTATCTGGTAGGTGTCGGCAATGGATCAGCCCCTCAGCTGGGTCGCGTCTTTGAACACACGCAGTGATCGAGCACCGATTTGCTAGCTCCGACTAAACACCGATTTGCTAGCTCCGACTGAACACAGATTTGCTAGCTCCGACAGATCCTCCGATCTGGGCGTCTTGTCGGTGATCTTCGAAAGGCGTCCCTCATTAACAGGGCATTTTCCACAGAACCGCCAGACTGCATTTTTTGGTTTTGTTTTCTGCACCATTCCCTGTAAACTGTAGACACTATAGGGTGTGAAAATCCAAGGACGGAGGCCTTTTCTCACGTGTGTGACATCTGGCACCAACAATCATACCATATTCAAAATCACTTACATCCCACCTCAGCCATTTTGATGATTAGTTGAACTCTTGACTCTTTAACCTGTTTGCTGCATGTATTCAACTGTAGCAACAACTGCAAAGGAGCAGACACTATCATCATCAAGCAGGTATACCTAATAAACTGGCGCAGTGTGCATGTTCTGGTAATTCAGCTAGCAGAAGCAATGAGGGAGATGCACTGTTCCACTGACCTGCATACTGCAAAGGAGCCTGGACTCATTTTGCCGGCATGCACAGCAGGGCACAGTTGGGCAATTGTAATGATTTGATTCCGCTGCAGCAGGTAATCCAACTATTAAAAACACACACACACACACACACACCATGTTACTCATTCTCCATTGTTACAAATAAATTGGCAAACATTACAGAAGCTTATACCTTGGCAGTTTAAAGAGGAATGCTCTCTCCTTCGAGCTGGTGTACTAGACAAAACAGTCACGATTGGCGAAGTCCATTAAGGATTCATACTGTACATCAAGAAGGTGTTTTAGTGACGAAAAGTATGTTAAAAGCATTTTACGCCTTAGCTCTATTCAGTCAGTTTGAAAGCCAAAACTCATTTGCGTGGAAACGAATAACAGCCAAAGATAAGAATCACAGCAATTAATTAGCAAAGTAAACACATTTGAACTCAAGAACTCTATGTCAGACTCATTTAAGAGAAAAATAATTGATTTTTTCCTTCACAGAGAAGCATATTTTAGTTCACATGCTTTACAAGCAGATAACTTAAAAAAAAAAAATTACTTTAATGACATTAAGGGACTGACACCTAGACCAAAATCATAATTATTAGAGATACACCGATCTAGACCTATTTGACGGGTCGGGTATCGACCATATGTGCCCGATACACACTTATGTAATTTTTGGCAGTCTGTAAAAAGATAGCTATTTCTTGTTAAATCTATTCGTTCAATGGCATGACAGCTCTTTCGCACTTTAGATGTCCTTATTGCGGCATGCATGCTGAACGCTAATGCTGCCACTCAGTTTTTTGAGCGCAGTGATTTCTGCCTGCCGTGACGTCATGCGCAAACCCTTCGCAATAGCAGGACCGAAAGCAGCAGCAATGGATGGATTTGAAACATGCTAGCTTGGACTGATTTGCGACCTCGCCGTAGCTTGCGATACGGGAGGGGTACACTGCTGCTAGCGCGACAAAACTTGTGGGGCACGTTAAGCATTCGATACTTCTATGTACTCTCCTGGAAGATATTCAAGCTGAACTGCAAATGCACCCACAAGTAGAAGCACAAATGAGATATGTTATGTGTTTCCAGAGGCCTACTTCAAATTTATTTTTATGTTTCTTTTATTTGTATTTATTAAAGTATATAATATATATAAAGGGTGGCATGGCAGGGCAGTGGTTAGCACTGTTGCCTCACGGCTACAGCAGAGGTGAAGTGTTAAGGCCATTGTAGAAAGGGCTTTTTGAAGCACTTGTGAGAACGTGGAAATGAATACTTCACAGCCCTTAAAAAGCAAAATTAGCTTTCCACTGATGTCACACAACTTAACGCAGAGGACACATTTCAGTTGTGTGCTGGGATGGCAATGACAATCACTTATGAAGTAAGAAAAAGCCTATCAAAGCATTACTCAGCAGCTACTTTCTAAAATGGTGTGTAGCGTAGCTTAAGCAATACATAAGGAATAAACCAGTACTAAAAGCCTCCCTCACCTTGGCATGGCAGTGAAAAAGTGGGAGTAGCACAAGAGAATTACTGATGTTTTCTGAAAACTGACTACATAAGTATACATTAAGGAATGATGTCCTTGCAAAGTAGTGAATTTGTACGTTATATAACACACGACAAAAACTAATGAGCTATTCTTTATTTCACACATCAGTAAAAGAACATTTCAAATTCCAACCCATTAGAGAGATTTGATAGTGAAAAGGTCATACAAAAAGTCAGCCATTTAGTTTGTTTAAACAGATGCGGGGAGGGTTACATCGAAATTAAGATGTGGGTAAAAGGTCTCTGGGACAAGGAGACCGGGTCTTCAGCCAGTCCAGTCACTCCCACGTCCCTGCAGCCTGTCTGTACATCAGTGCTTTAACCAGCCGACCTTCCCAAATGATCAGCAGGACAAGCTGGAGGTACAGATTGAGGAAGGACAGGGTGCAGGCATGCTAACCTGTGGTCTCTCGCACATCAAAACACGGCATACAATTCCAGCGCGTGGGAAAAAACATTCACATGAATAGCAACAACTGCACCATGTATAAAAACCGGTTAAAAATATGCAACCTAAAACAGGATGTGCACAAGATATCTAAGCCCACAGAAAGGGCAAAGGGAACAGGGTAGAAAATGACAAAAGCAGATAAAAAAAAAAAAAAAACACACCCACCTAAGAGTGCAGTGTTAAGAGGATGGAGTTAAGCAGACCTGCCATCTTGTGAGCACAGCACGGCTTTCGTAAAATGCACTCCAGTGGGTGGAAGAGCGGAGAATTTTTTTTTTTAAAGAATATCTAAGGTGACGGGCACGGCGGCATCACTATGCCTGGTGACCATGATCAAACCAACGGCTGGTCATGAGCCAACATGGCGCTAAAATGCTAACCAATCCAGACAAGCAGACCTGCAGGAGTCACATGAACAAAAGCATTAGGGGGACGGGGGCAGGATTAACTACTGTATGCTAAAAGAATTAACTAAAAGGACTTCCAATCACGATATACCCACTACATGTGAGAAACAAGACTGAACATTTCATTACTGGTTAAAAAGAAAAAAAGTACTTAACTGATACCGTCATCAAAATACAGAAAAAAATCCACAGTGACAAAAAGATAGATTTCTCCCTGACTTAAGCGTCCGCGCTCCTTTGAACGCTCCGCACACCGATGGAGAGCAGCACGAAGTGAGGCGCGGACGTGTTGAATTCTGCATGAAAGAACAGAAATCAGAGCGGCAGGCACACAGAGCAGGAGCTGCGTTGCGTGCCCCCACGGCACACGTGGCCCCGTTTTCTCCCTCTCCCCGAAACGTGAGGAATGAACCAGTTTACAGAGAGGTTTGTCATGAGGTATGTGAAGGACCTTGCAGGCCCATTAGCAGTATGTCTGGCAAATAGTGATGGACCAGCATTCTGTGAGGGGAGGGGGAGACGGGGGACCATAGAATTGGGACACAAGAGTCACGCGAGGACCAGAGAAGTTCAAAAGCACAAACATCTGTAATGTACTGCGAACTGAAATACTGAGAAATAGACTGCTGTTCCCCTCCCCACTTGCAAAGGGAGAGCATCCATGACAATCGACCAACGCAGAGGAAATGTAGTAGCTTCAGCAGGAAGTGTTCAGGTGGTGGAATAGGAGAGCTTTCTTCAGTAGGCTCTCTCCAGGTCGACAGACCTGAGCCCACACAACTTCGTGACAAAGCTGAAGGTAGCCTGCTCATCAAGCAGATTCACGGTCATCGTTCTTCTAAACGAGCCATCCACTAGGTTCACTGACAAAGCCGCTACATATTTCTCTCACATCTTCCATATCTCAGAAAGCAACACTGCCAGCAGATACGGGTTCCTTGAGTTCTTACAACCACCTCATATTTCGTACTGACCACACAGGTCAGACTGCTCCACCCAGGAGTGCAAAGAAGCTAATGATGGCACTAGAGCATATTTGACAGCATCCCAGCACATCAAGACACAAGCAGAGCAGATAGTGGGGTCGGTCAATGTGGAACCAAGTCTGCTAAACGTCCTAAAAACCACAGTCGTGATGGGACAGTGCTTTCACTTAGCACTCAAGTTCAGGAAACACCAAAACGGTCGAGAGAACCATAAAAATATGGCCAACACTCAATCCTACACAACACCTTGACTCTCATGCAAAGTTAATGATCCCAGTGCATTTACATGTGTCACTGAATTGTAGAGCGGCAGTGTCTCCCTGTCGATGGACACTTGGCTTTTCAACATGACCTGAAACAAAACCTAGCTGAGAACTCCGGGTAAACAAGTTAGTTGCGTATAGTCAATCCCCACTAGCAGAGCTCTAGTGAATCCAGTGATTTACATTCCCACAACAAAAATACTGAATCATCTGTTAAGGAACAGATCAGGTGATCCCAGCCCTACGTCATCTTGACCGTAACAAAAAAAATAAAATTTAAAACCACAGCCAAACCCAAATCTCAACTGACAGCTTGTCATTCACACATCTAGACTTAGGAGTGAATATCCGAGGCAAAGGAACCACTACGACGAGAAATCAATGCACCCACTAAAAAAGAAAAAGTTAAAAATCAGACTAACTTAGCATATCTAAAACTAACTACCCTGAAAGGGCCTTTCAAAACTTTGCGTACCACAAAGTGAGGGGGGAAAAAGACCTTTGTCTAGTATAAAAGACCATTTTCAACATCCAGAAGTCATTACGAAAGACAATGGGTAGCCAGTCACCAGTTAGTCATTTTCTATACACACGGACATAAATATGGATATGTTGACTGTTGACCATGTTGTATAAAAAGGTCCTTACAGAGCTAGCTGAAACAGCAGAAAAGAAGATGGGTGAGAATTGCATACAAAACTTTCACTGGGGGGGGGTGGGGGCCAGCCCGGGGGGGGGGGCGGGTGGGGTGGTGGGGGTGTGGGTGGGGGGGTGGTGGGGAGGGGGGGGGGGGGGGGGGGGGGGGGGGGGGGGGGGGGGGGGTGGGGGGGGGGGG
>JAODJX010000129.1:19232766-19247271 GCA_026776945.1 Isichthys henryi | reverse complement strand
GTTTAGTTCTCCCCAAGCGAGCTTGATGGGCCGAATGGCCTCCTCTCGTTTGTATAGTTCTTATGTTCTTATGACATCAACAGGAGAACATACAAACTCCATACACATGGAACCATGGCAGAGACTTGAATCCCAGTCCCAGTCGTATGAGGCAAGAGCATTTACCACTATGTCAGTATACAAATGAACTAATGCATAATTATACAACATGCACTGATACTGTGGCGAGGGGATTGTTTTATTTTTAAAGCTAATGGATGTTGGTTAACAAATTCCATATCTGAATCATCCATACTATTTAATCTCAGCTTTGATACTTTTTTTTGTTTCAAATCAACTAGACCGGTGGCCCAGTCCTTCTCCTCGAGATCTACGCCGCCCCCCCGTAGAGCTGCAGCCGTAATTTAACACACCTGATACAGAGAATCAGGCCCTTCATTAGCATCTCAATATTAGAGCCAGCTATGTTGAAGCTTAGCTTAGCTCCAACACATTGGGTAGCCTTGAAAACTAGATGCTATTTAAAACTCTCCACACAAATTTTTCACAACATGACAGTGACCACGAGAATTTCCTGAGTCATTTACTGTTTCAGCACACAAGTTGAATGAGTAACTTACTCTGTAAACTTAAAGGATTTGAGTTACATGAACTCTCAGCCTATCCCTGCTTAATGTATATCAGTGGTTTTTGAACACCTTTTGAGAGCTTTATGTTTTTTGTAGACCTCCTTAATTGATGAGGTAGTGGTTGACTTTCCCTTTGGAGCGTGTTAGTGTGGGCCGTGTGAGAAATGATTTGTTTAGGGAACAAGGGAAAAAAATGAAACTTTGCATTCTGGAGACTTAAAATAGATGACTAGTGAGAGATTGACCATGAACTGTAAAACGGTTTGTTGTGTGTTACCACAAGCCAGTCCATCTATCCATCCATCTATTCATCCATCCACTGTCTGCCGCTTATCTGGGTCCAGGTCTTGGGGGCAGCAGCCTGAACTGGGAAGCCCAGACATCCCTGGTGAGGGTAAAGAGTTGGTCCAGTGTTCCACAACCAGGTCAGAATCCGCATTTCTCCTCCTGGATCCAAGGCTTCACCAACAGACGGACCCTCCTCTCCATAGCCCGGCATAGACTCTCCCACGGAGGGTGAGGAGTGTGATCCCCCTAAAGGTGGAGTGCATCCTCTGGTCCCCTTTCTTAAAGACTGAGACCACCACCCCAGTCTGCCAGTCCAAAGGGACTGTCTCAAACAACCAACCCAATGTCAACCAAGACAGCCCAACAACATCAAGAACAGGGGTGATAAGTCTTACCCAGAAAGGGCCGCTGTATATTTTCACTGCAAATCCATAATTAGATTACTAATCTGAGGACTGATTGGCTGAAGAGTCCTCACACCTGGGTGTGAACATCTGACCTAAAGGTTACCAAAACAAGCTGCTCACACACTGGCCCTTTGCGGATAAGATTGGGCACCCTGATCAAGAGGCTTCAGAATCTCTGGCCAGGTCTCATCCACCCCCAAGGCCCTTCTTACCACTGAAGAGTGTGACTAACCAGAAATAGGTGCGCATGGTAAATATGTGGCTTATAGATACGGAATCTTCACTGTGTCACACAGATTCCGATGTTCATTATAGTGTTTTGAGGTGTCAGTTTATTGTGGAAAAACCGTCACAAGTTAGTTAGGGACGAGCAGATGCTTTTCTTAGTCATGTAGATGTTTGTGCACATATATCCTTACATGAGCAGATGGCAATAAAGAATTTTGAATCTATTTCAACAGCCGAAATTATGTTGGAAATTTTAGCCCACAACATATCTTTAATATAGGTTTTAGAATTTTTTACATGCAAGGGAAATGAAAATAAACTGAATTTATTTATAATATACTATACTTAACATAAAATTTGTACAATGCATGCATAATGTCCCAGAACCTTAAGAACTTCACATGTAAAAAAACGGCAAACACTGCCATCTACTGTATACTGGTAAAATTCAGCATCTACTCCTCCATTTATCCTTCCATTCATCTTCCGGGTGCTTCTGCAGTGCAGGGCTGGGGGTGCTACCCACAGTAAAAAGAAAAAATGAAGATGACGGTAATGTTTTGTGTATGGGAGCCCTGTGGAATTTCATCCTTCTTGGTATCTTTTTCAGAGACAGGAGGGGAAGACAGTGTCAGGTGACTATCACTGAGTTCATTCACTGCACGTCTTGGTTTTTCTTGATAACTATCAATGTCCTCTTTTGCCTCTTTTGTGACTTCCTGTCTCTTTTACACCCACTGCTGAAATATGACTTTTCTGACATTCTCATCAAAACAGTTCCTTTTAATTTCTAGATAGCCCGTCTTTACTTTAATGACCCAGTTCCTCTTTCTCCAAAAAGGGAAATTCCCAATACACCCATTCCCCATCCAATTCCTGTGACAAATGACTCTGTCTGCTGTCCTGTCAGTGATTCTCACACAAAAGCACTACTGTCATTCTCTCAGTTCATCTCAGATAACCTGTCAAACGGAGCGATGCGGCCAAGTAACACATCCAAGACCCCTTTACGTTAATGTCAGGCTCTGCACTCAGCCTGTTACAAGCTGCGACAGCACAGTGCGACTTGTGATAAATGTAGTTTACTTTAAATATTTAAGCACAGAAGTGAGTAGTGTTTTTTGTTGGTCCTCGGGGACCCTCAGACAGTCCACATTTTTGCTCCCTCCCAGCTCAAATGTGGACTGTCTGGCAGAGAGCAGGGATGGAGCAAAAACGTGGACACTCTGGGAGTCCACAGTTGGGAAACACTGTGTACAGGGCTGTGGTGAGCCCTGTGCCTATCTCATGCAGCAAAGGGCCCAAGGCAGGGAACTGCATGTTGTTGAACACCACGTACACGTGATCAAGAACCAAATCAACAGTCCTGATTTCTTTCTGTAATGGATGGTTAGCATGTACAGGGGAGGTCAGGCTACCAGATGGTCTTGGACTCCAACATGTTTTCCTATATACCAACGAGGATTTTTTTGGGCAACTGCTGTAATTTTTACTTGTGATACTATTCTCGTTAATTCTCTGTCAAACATGGAAAAACCATGTTAGGAAGGGTGCTATGTTAAATTAAAATAAATCCCTCATACACATATAACTTTCATGCATCGACATATCATTTCTAGGTCACTTTTTATTTCAACATGATAATTACACGTGCCGGATGCTATACAGTATAAAGATGTTTGCGAAGGTAATTCCCTCCAATCAGAGAAGCAGGAATGGTGCATTCTGGGTAAAGTACATAAAAAAAACAAATCAGTTATAAATATTTTATGTAGCCTGTGTCATGAGTTCCATAGTGTTTTGTATAATACATCCATCTAAAATGCATATATCATGGCAATTTTGTACCTTAAATATGTTTTGTAGTTTGTTGTAACTTCACACTTGCAGCTTTACCAAAAAAAAATTACCTAGAAGTAAGTCACATACATACATGGTAGGTTGTGAGGTTGAGGCTCACCACACCTCAGATGTCTCACTGACCCCCTCTCCCAACTGACCCTCCCTGGGCCCTAAATCCTCCCAACAGTGTCACCGGAGTGACATGAGGACCAGGCCCTGCAGATCACAGGCTGCTGCATCCTGAAGTCCAACCACCCAGCAGCAGACTGGGTGCCAAATACCCCCCCACTCCGGTGCCTGCATTTGATGTCCTCGGTCCCTGTCCTGTGCTACATGATATGCTGCAGAATTATTCTGTCATAGTATAGTTGGCTATATATATATATATTATTCTTATAGAAAACATATTACCTGTACTATTAAACATTTTAAAAAAAAGAATTTAAAATGCAATAATTTGAAAACAAATCTCACGGGATATGCAGGAACAGGAAGTGGGAATGAAGACGATGCAGCAGCAAAATCTCCCCTCCAGTATCACACTCAGCGGCTGCTATGATACGCCGGGCTTCCCTGCGCAAGCGCGTTCACCGTCATCAGTAATCTGAACTCTGCAGGGACGAGCCGACTAACGAGTCTTCAAAGTTTTAAAAGTTAAAATAATTCCTTGTGACTGTCAGCACTTTAAGAACAAACTTCAGTGCCTAAATGTTAATATATTACTCAGCATGAATCTCCCAGAACAGGGGAATACTCCATTTAAGCAATACAGACTACTTTTAATGGATACATATATCACTGAAACGTGCAAATAATTTAACATCATGACAATGAAAGCATAAAGTAAAATTACTTACAAAATTCAATATGTCTATTTATATACTTCATTGTTTTATATATATTACTGATTTTTTTGAAAAATCTGTAAAATAACGTCGATTTACAATTTTAACATTTTATTATTGCTAAAATAAAAGCATTTCCACATATTCAGAAAAACTATGTTGGTCAAATACAGTATTCGTGTGAATAACCTCGGATTGCGCCGCTGGTATTTATGCAGGTGTTTGTGTACTCAGGATAACTGTTTGTCTTGTGCTTTTTAAAATAATCTTTTGCAATATTGTTTTAGGTTAATATATTCACAAAACACTGCGGGTTG
Source organism: Isichthys henryi (assembly GCA_026776945.1). Lineage (NCBI taxonomy): Eukaryota > Metazoa > Chordata > Actinopteri > Osteoglossiformes > Mormyridae > Isichthys > Isichthys henryi. The sequence continues at coordinate 19,242,715 of JAODJX010000129.1, read as the reverse complement.
CGCGGTTGGTCCGTATCCTTTACCACACCTGAATGACAGCTCACACTATTGTATGCCAGATCTTCAGTTCCTACGCACATCAGAACCGACAAGAGCGTCTTTCCCAAACGCAAACGTAGGAAGCAAAACGGGCATCACAGCCTCCGCAGGCAATTTCTCCCCCGCAGTTGACGCTCGCGCGGTACATTTAACCATCACATGACTCCAAAATCACGTGACCCCAAAAGCAGCAAATCACATGACTTCAACATGTCGGGAACCTTACGAAGTGGTGAAAATGCTTATGGTTTGACTATTTCGTATCTTAAACTGACTGTCTTTTTCTTTGACGTCAGAGCACACATAACGTCTGAAACAAGCATCCATCTGGAGCCGTTTTCCGTTGCTAGGGAAACAAACTGCGCCGTCCATAGACGCCTCTTTAGCTCCGTACATTATTAATGCAATATCGTTGAATTAGTACATTCCACAAGATGGCGATAGCTGCACGTTCATGAACGCATCTTTACCGTGTACAGAATTTTTTTTTCCAGAAAAGGGTAAAGAGCAGATGTATATACATTTGAGATGTGTAATATGGAAATTAAAAAGAAAATCTTATTTATTTTAAATTATCATCAGGGCTTCAGTATTCAAATAAGATTTTTAAATAAAATGTTTTAGGCTGAAAGCGTTACTCTGCAATGGCCTGGCATCATATTATGTGCTCACTGCACTGCTCTGAGCTTTCAACAATAATCGCAAATACCCCCCTAATCATCACTGTACTGGATGATAAGTTGGAAGACGGAAGGAAAATATATAGAAAGTCAATAAATGTTGCGGATCCCTCTAAAAGATATAATTGACAGTTCAGTTTTTTTTTTGTAACTGTCATTTTAAGTGACCTATTAAATTTGGACCAACAAAGCATAAAACCAGTAGGTTTTATGATTGATGACTGATTGTTCTTAGCAGATGAAACCAATTTATATAGTAATCTTGTATAATGGAGTCAGCTGCCAGTCTACTTTCCAAATCTAACAACTCATTTTATTTCAGAATTCTTCGGTCTTGAGGGGTTAGGAGCAGTGAGCTTGGGGGGTGGGGGGAGGGGGGAGTTGCCCTAATCCATCATTTCATTGATGTACACTGCAGCTCTGGTTCAGCCTACAGCTGGGGAGAATGGTTGGCAGGCATGACTGATTGCCACAATTGAAAAACAGTTTGGCTGGGAACACACACATGCATGAGCAACACCTTCACCCGAGTGATCAGGTCAGGTCAAGGCTTTTTATGAGTCAGTGACTCAAGGTCCAGGGTTGGGGGTCTGAATGCTGCCTCCATTCCGTGTTTCCACCTGCAGACCATGCAGCTGAGTGAACCGCTGTCTCTAAATTCATTTCAGTTCAATTCGATTCATTTTATTTTTATATAGCGCCTTTCACAACAGAGTCGTCCCAAAGCGCTTTACGTGGATGTGTTATGATACATAAAGTATGACTAGAGAGAGTAATTACAGAGCAGGAAAGAGGAAGAAATGAAATTAAAATTAAAAAGTCAGATGACAATGGAGGAGAGGAACCAAAGACTCCCACGTAAGGAATAAAAAACCTCTGGTGGTCCAAGGCCAACTGGCTGCCGACCCCCCCCCTCCGGGCAGACTAATACCGTTAAAGACAAATCCATCAATGAGGCCGTTATCCATGTTGGCCTGAATAGGGTGGCCAAAGTCCATCAATCAGTCTGTTCTCCACACTGGCACTGAAGGCTGCACCCACAATGATACAGTTCGTAGGTCCCATTCACGATGTCACCCCTCCATGGGAATGAACCAGGACTCCAGCTCAGGTGTCTCACCCCGGGCACCACGCAGTCATATGGGAAGGCAGAGAGCACGGATGGTCAGAACATGCTTTGACACATAAATGGACAAGCATAGTAGATAAAAATGGCATTTACAGCAGCACCAGCAGCCATAGTTACGGTGTGTTAGGTTGCGAGTAATAAGCTAAACTGACGTAATGGGTCTTCATTAAAGATTTAAAGACTGAGACCGAATGGGCATCCCGAACATAGACTGGTAAACCATTCCATAATACAGGGGCCCAATAGCAGAATGCTTTACTGTCCACTGTGACTTTATATGTGGAACGACAAGAAACCAGCATTCTGTGATCTGCAGGAAACTAAGAACAGGGGTTATGTGTTCAAACTTCTTGCTCCTGGTGACAATTCGAGCTGCTGTATTTTAAATACACTGCAAGGTATTTAGTTTGCAGTGTGAGCTCCCAGATAACAGAGCATTACAGTAGTCTGACCTACTGTATACAAAGGCATGTATCAATTTCTCTGTGTCTTGAATAGTAAGAAATCGTCGCAGTTTGGTGATTTGGTGTAGCACGCCTTCGATACTGCACTTACATGTGATTTAAATGAGAAGCTTGTATCTAAGGTGATGCCCAGGTTACGGGCTGAACTGTTGATGGAAAAGTTCAGCCCTTTGGAGAAGAAACCTCGTTTTTCTGAGCATTTAGTGATAAAAAGTTTTCCACCATTCAGGTTTTAACTTCGTTAAAACAATTAGCTATGGTGACAATAGATGTGGTGTCGTTAAATGTAACTGAAATGTATATTTGGGTGTCGTCGGCATAGGAGTGATAATTAACATTTTGTTTTCTTATGTTTCCTAAAGGCAGCATGTAGAGAGAAAACAATAAAGGACTAAGCACTGACCCCTGTGGTACGCCATATTTGACCGATGACATTGACGATGGAGTACAAGTATCTGACACTTGGACATATTGATAATGATTAGTCAAATACAATTTAAACCATTTAAACACTGTTCCTCAACCTCAAATTTAAGTCTTTGTAATAGGACAAAATGATCAATCGTGTCAAAAGCAGCACTAAGGTCCAGAAGCATTAGCACAGTTGCTAATTGTTTGTGTGTGCCCTGTGATGAGTCGGCATGCCACCCAGGGTGTACCTGAGCCTGGTGCCCTGTGACGGACTGGCCTCCCAACCCTGACCAGGATAAGGTTGGACATTCTCGGATCTGGACACCCACCTCTAAAGTTCTGTCATGTTCCATGGCCCCTGTTATTCAGCAATTTTACCTCTTTAATGGTGCCTCTGGGTATATGATCTTGATTCCGCGGAACTACTGTCTCAAGCAGTTAAACCTGAACTCTTGGAGCCTGGTATCTAGGGACATCTAGTGGTCTAATGGGTTATGGCACTCGAGGTTAGCTTTTCTTACTTTTGTCAATATAGCATTACACACTATAACCGCATTTAAGAAGGAAAGTGCTCGATAGCTTAACAATATTTCTTCTTTCCTTGATAATTTTTTCTTCTATTCCTTTAACTTTTACTTGTCATCGAGTTTGACTTTATTATGGTGGGTAAGTAATGATGTCTTGATGTGTGCAGTTGTATGCAAAAGTTTGAGCACCCCTGGCTTAATTACAAATTTAGTCAGTTATGTTACTGAGTTAGTTTCACTTAGTTGTCCTCAGTCAGCTGCTTAGAGGAACCCATGGTTGCTAAGTAACAACCCAGTGTTTTGAATGGCAGGGAATTTCTGCAATTGACAACAGGTGACAATTCCTAATGGCTACTAAGGGCAATTGGAGTAATTAGGGTTTATTAGCAGGTGACCCCCCCCCCCCCAATCCAGACCAAGATTTTGTTTCAACTGACCAGTTGAGTATAAAGAGTCACAGTCACAGAGTAGTCAACTAGCTGGCTGAAACAAAATCTTGGTCTGCATTTTTACTTTCTGGACCTGGACTACCTACCTCTGATGGGGAGAAGGAACAAGGTCCATCCACACTGATCCAAACGGCTTTTCCACCTGGGGCACGGCACAGATCACAGTTCACATAATTACTCAGCGGATAATTGTTTCTGCATTTCTGTTGTTCCCCATAATTATCTGGAGTATTCATTACCTGTTTAATTAATAGATTAGTGCTTATTTCCTTTTGCATAGCCATAGAGAAACTGAGAAAACTCCACCAAAACAGTTGGACATACAGACACTTGATGTGGCAATAGAATACCATTTCCCCCGACCCTGTCTGTCTCATTCCCTTTATACAGTTTCTTTAATTAATTCATCCCAGAAAGGTCAGGAACGATGTTCAGAGGAGAAAGGCTGCGGTGCAGGATGTAAAGGCTGTAAAGTGCAGGAAGAAGGACATGCGGTGTCACCCATCAGCTCCAATCAGGGTGGAGAAATAGCACTAAAGGCCTATGGGAGTCCTACGGACCTGCATGCCCTTTAGGAGCAGATTTTATTGGGGTATGAGGTCACTGTCTCCAGCCTGCATCCATCTTTTGGGGGCTGCCTTCGGGAGATGGAACCAATGTGGGTGATGGAGGTCAGATTGTCCGTGTTGGTGATTAAAGGAAAATCTGGGTTTATAAAGCGGCTGACAGATGCAAGCTATGACTTTGGTGTTATAGTTCTGCTAAGCAAAGCATTGGCACAGTGTTTGCTCATTTCCACAGAAAATTCGTAGGTTGGGATTGGTCTGCCTGCATGCCAGTCTCTTAAGCCAGTAACAGAGCAGTTAAAACTGATACTGCACATAGAACCATGAGCTGTTACCAGCACAGATGAGAGTATTCTGGGGTATGTACTGTAGCTCTAGTTAGGGCTCCGAATTTCGGGAGTTTTCACATCCACTAGAGGGCAGCACCTCTTAACATCAATATTTTTAAGAGATGTGTCCTGGTTTTTGGCATGGAATTAACTTTTTATGCAGCCCAGGAACCTTATTTCTTATTGTGTCTTTCCGACTTTCAAAGTAATAGCATTTACTTTTAGAAAATGGATATCACTCAAATTTATAACGAGAAGTTTTGTTCTACACGACAGTTACTAATATGGAACAGTAGGGGTTTCACATGCAAAATCTTTCATTTATTAGAGGACTCTAATTTGTATGGGATAAAAATTTTCTGCATTATCTATTTCATCGCTCTTGCTTGCTAATGAGGCATTTGTTTTGGTCTGGCTAAAGTAGCTGCAGCATATTAAAATAGAAGCATTCATTTCTGGCCAGCAACTCGTTGATGGATCATTGCCTGCCGTGATGATATGTGGCCATATTATAATAAATAAACGTGAAATATATATACATCAGTGGAAAATTAAATTAAATGTACATGCATTTTGTCAGGCTCACGGGGTAGACGGGCAGGCAGGAAGCGGGGAAGGATGAGGCAGGTAGGCAGGATCCCAGGAATCGGGGTTTATTCAGGGAACGGGGAAGACGGGGCAGACGGCGACAAACTAACATCAATGACAAGTTGAAAATAACGGGAAACAGCTGGGCACGATCGGGGAAGCACGCGTGGATGATCAGGGGGCGTGGGACACACGAGGATCGGACGAGCTGGGCATGACACATACATTTAATTCTTAAATTTGATGGTTACGAACAGCAGACATCAGAATTCGTCTGCCTAGTGAGAGGCTGAGTTTGCATAATAGACATTGTTGTTGTTCTGGTTTATTTGATGGAAGATAATCATGTTATTTCCCGTCATTCAAGCACAGAAGTAACTATCCTGTAACAAACAGCAATATAAGTGACATGCACTAATCTTGCACGTAAACTTCAGACATCTTGGTACTAAAGATGTCAGCAAATGAAGATTTATATCCAGACAGAAAAAATGATTAAAAGTTTGTCTTTAAGGACATTTCAAATTGTACAGCGATCTGCTAGGAGGAACACCTAAAGAGAGAAAAAGCACAAATGATATGATGTCTGAAACAGTGTTTTTGTTTGTTCTCGTAATATATTTAAATATTTCAAAGGAGATATTTTGAACACCAATATTAAAATAATTCATCTTTATAACTGATGGCAGAAGCCAAGTTTTTAAATCCACTGTGGGTGGAATTTTCTGTGCCCTGTCAATCTCTGTGTGGGTGAAACTTGCTGCTGACTGACAGCACGCAATAATCCCACGTAGCATAGCTTTTGAAGCCTCTTCTTCACAGTTTCTAGGACTTTTTTTATGTAGTCTCCTGGTTGTTGGTCCTTTTGCACATATGTTGTCACCGATGATCCAAGTTCAATGCCACACCAGAAGAACATCTTATAACTTCACATTGAATTAAGCTTGCAAGTCTTAAGCTGGAAGAATATAAACATATTGTAATAGCAGTTATATGTGATGATGACTTAATAGTCTGTCCATCCATCCATCCATCCATTTTCCAAACCGTTTATCCTACTGGGTCGCGGGGGGTCCGGAGCCTATCCCGGAAGCAATGGGCACGAGGTGGGGAACAACCCTGAATGGGGGGCCAGCCCATCGCAGCTTAATAGTCTGTCAAACAGGGGAATACTGATGAGAGATGAACAGAAAAGGGGAACGTATGGAAAAGTAAAATTATTCTATATGGCCAAAGTATGCGGACACCCACATTAATTGGAGAAATTCAGTTGTTTGGCCGCACCCATAACTGATCAGGTTCAATTAAGCACATTGGCGCAAACTCAGCCAGTAACAAACCCACGATAGCAGAATGGGTCGTCATACAGCAAAGACTAGCGACTTTTCGCATGGCACCATCATAAGATGCCATCTAACCAGCAAGTCAGTTTGCTGCATTTATGCCAAGCAATTGTGGAACGGAAACATCTGGGAGCAAGTTGAGCTGTGAAGGGGTTGGCCACGGGAAATCCACAGACAGGGACGCGGCATCAATACTCTACCTGAAAGGCAGAAAATCCCACCAGCAATGTTCCAACATTTACTGGAAAGTCTTCCCAGAAGAGTACAGGCTATTAGAGCAGTCAAAGGTTGGCCAACCTCATATTAACACCTTTGGATTCGGAATGAGACGATGGACAAGCTGGTATCCACATACTTTTGGCCATATAGTGTATTTTAATAAGTCAGAATACCAAATGGCAATTGCATACAAGATTGCAACTAACCTATGGGATGGGCACATATCTAGGATGTTAATGAGGAATATTTATAGATAAAATCTATTCTTAAAAATCATTCAGTTGTGTAACATCATATGACCGAACAATTTGTGTGCCGAACCAATGGGTAAATATTGGTTGCTATTTATAACTGTTTACTGATGACCACTCAGGGACTAAAAGGCAGTGATAAGAAGAGTCTTAGCTAGAAAAAAGCTTTACTTTGGGGAAAAAAATATTCTTAGAGAAATACCGTAATACAGAATAACATATACATTTTAAGAGACAAGATTCTTATTAACAAAACATATTACAAGAAACCCAACCCAAATTTAATTTGAACATAAGATTTTAGTATAACATCACAGTCTACTAACACTATGGCTTATGTTATTGTATTGTGATCACATTTAGTATTATATGTTCTGGACAATCACGGTAAATATTTTAAGACCTGTAACTCATTTTATCCTTGTAACTGATATGCGTGTTAATTTATGCTATATAATTTTTTTACCTTTCTATCTTTTTAACCACTTACAAATAGGACGAATCATAATTCCTAATAACCAAACCGAAAGACACGGCATTTAAGAAAAACAGATTTTGGATTTGATAATATATTAAGAGACAGATTGATTCAAAGATTTCTTGTACTTAGTTTTGCCAAATTGACTCATCATTAGAGATTCGATGTCTCTGTTTTCAGAATAGAGCACATTTCTAACCCTAAACTCTGAACTCTTCCTTGAGATGCTCCCTGCCTCAGTCCTCACCTTGCATCCTGTTACAAAGACTGTTTACATGAAGCATTTTAATTAAACGGCTCTCTGCTTGTTTCAGCTGCTCTGCCTTCAGCGAGATCCATGCGCCGCTTCAGGCATGGATATTAACAGTGATCTCAGTTTTATCAAGTTGCCTGTTTTTAAGCAAAGGTGTAAAGTGAGCAAAGCATGGGGGTTTTCTTTGAGGGGAAAACAACGATGTAATTCTGTCTGTTTCACAAGAAGGGAGAAACCACTGATTAAAAAAAACCTACGAAAGCAAAGTAAACCTAAACTGGTGATGAACTAACAAACCGTTACACATAACATATCACTCTGAAAGCATACAACAGCCTCCCTGATAAACTCATGGAAAATTCCAGTAAGCTGATTGTTTTTATTTTTAACAATTTGAGAGACCTGGGATTTATTAATTGAGTTTTCTGTAGCCAGACAGACAGACAGACAGACTTGCTGACACACCTAACCGCTACCCAACCCTAACCTTAACCATAAGTAACCAAACAAAATACGAGACTTTTGGCGTTTTTAGTATTTTAATTGCAGTCACAGATTTTTATCAAATTGGGTTTTCCCTTGTGGGGACGGTCCCCACAGCACGAGAGGCCCTGTCCAGCTACGCCCTGGGATCACTGCTGATTCCCTTCAGCAGCTTCACCTCCCCACAGCTGTTACACATGTTTACTAATTACTTCCCCTATTTGAGTTCATCAGACACGTACACTATGGATAAAAGTATGAGGACGCCAACATGTTCAACATTTCATTCCAAAAACAAGGTTATTAATATGAAATTGCTCAACCCATTGTTGCTTTAATAGCCTCTAGTCTTCTGGGAAGGCTTTGCATTAGATACTAGAACATTGCTGTAGTATTGCTGTTCGGGTTGTGTATTGATGTTGGGTGATCAGCTCCCTTTCTGTGAGTCTGTGTGGCCGACCACTTCACAGCTGAACTCGTTCCCAGACATTTCTACTTGACAGTCACTTCAATTGTGGTTGTCCAGGGTGGCCACCATCCTTTGTGGTATAAACCAACAGAAGGGCTACAAACCAACAGAAGGGCTACTGTAGCACAAATGGCAGATGATGTTGATGACGATCATGGGAATAACGTGTCGCGACACCCAGAGCATAGAGCGACACCCAGAGCATAGAGCGACACCCAGAGCATAGAGCCCTGTAGCACATGATGCTATTTAATCCTGGACCTGTCAGTGCAACATATACCATAGATGCTCAACATGTACGCGGCCATCCACATGACTCGACAGTAAGCAGGACTCATCCAGGTGACCTTCATCTATTGCTCCATGGTCCGTTTTTAATGCTTGCGTGTTCATTGTAGGTGCTTTTGATGGTGGACATAGGTCAGCATGGGCATTCTGACTGGCCTCTTTTAAACAGTCTGATGCAGAACATTTCAGGCAGGCCAGTGTTCTTTCTTATGTGATCTCAGGTGGTTCGGTCGCCTCGCACTGGAGTCCCTCTGGAATTCTAGTGGGCCTCCATTCTCTCCCAGTGTGTTTCCCTATCCCAAATCAATTCCGATGTGTTCCACCTGTGTAGTTCCCAATTTAAGTTAGAGTCTTCCCATTGTCTTTGTCTAGCATTTGGTTTGCCTCTCTGTATCTCAGATTCTGGCCCAGTCTGTACCCTATAAGCTATCTGTTTAATTTATGTGATTTTGTATTGGGTTCTCTGCTCAGGGCTGTATCAACTGGTTTGGTTTTGTTGTTTAATTACAACCTCTAAATTCGCACTTGCATCCTCTCTTCGGGGGTTCCTGTGTGCCATACCCTTGGCGCATTGTGTCCAAGTGCTCTTTAACCCCACCCTCTATAACAGTCTCTCCCGATCTGTTCCTCAAGGACCCACAGACAGTCCATGTGCGGCAGGGAACAAAAATGTGGACTGTCCGTGGGTCTCCAAGAACCATATTCGGAAAGACTGCTCTATACTGACAGATAGTAAGCCTTATTGTGTCATGATGCATATTGTAACTGAAGACCTTTCTAGATCCATCCATTTGGCAATTACTTACGAATAGAGGTAGTACGGGGGTGGCATGGTGGTGCAGTGGTTAGCACTATTGCCTCACACCTCTGGGACCCGGGTTCGAGTCTCCGTCTGGGTCACATGTTTGCGGAGTTTGCATGTTCTCCCCATGTCGTCGTGGGGTTTCCTCCAGGTACTCCGGTTTCCCCCCACAGTCCAAAAA
>JAODJX010000129.1:19216087-19226835 GCA_026776945.1 Isichthys henryi | reverse complement strand
CCCCATGAGTGTAGGCCTGGCCACCAGGCGCTCGCCCTCGAGCCCCACCCCCAGGCCTGGCTCCAGGGGGGGACCCCAGTAACCCGCGTCCGGGCAAGGGAAAACGTGGATCCAATTTGTTCCTCTTCATAAGGGGTCTTGTTAAGTTGTGGAGCCAATAGCATAATCTCTGCAGTGACATTCGAATAGGTACAGAAGGACTGAGAATGACTGACAGGACAGCTGGATAATGCAGTCATCTCCGGTTTTAGGAGAACCCGCTCCTTTTGCATCGTATGGAAATTTCCTGCATATCTGTGGCCCAGACTCAGCCAAGGATGTCATCAAAGTTTCCAGTTCCACATTTCAGCTGGCATTTGACTCCCTGTGAAAATTAAGTGCTCATGATTTATATAATTTACAATAGCTTAAGGATATAGTTAATTTATAGCTTAATAGTACACTATGTGGCCAAAAGTATATGTAGACCTGCTTGTCCAAAAAGAAGGGTATTAATATGAAGTTGGTGAACCCAGTGTTGCTTTAATAGCCTCTAGTCTTCTCTGAAGTCTTTGCATCACATGCTGGAACATTGACATATTTGCTGCCATTCGGGTTGTGTTGGGTGATCAGGTCCCTTCCTGTGAGCTTGTGTGGCCGGCCACTTCACAACTTGTTCCCTTGTTTTGTCCTTCACAATGACTTCACTTGTGTTTGACCGGGACAGCTCTAGCATAGCAGAAATGTGGCAGACTGACTTGTTGGAATGATAGCATCCTATGATGGTGCCAAGTGGAAAGTCACTAACCTCTTCTGCACAACAACCACCCATTCTGCTGATAATGATTATAGCAGGAGATTGCATAACTGGGTGCTTGATTATACATCTGTGTTAGCAGTGGGTGTGGATTAAATAGGTAATTCCTCGGATTAACTGGGGTGTTCGCAAACTTTTGGCCATATAGTGCACGATAAGCATATATCACAACATGTTCTAGTTTAACATTGTAGCATACAGCTGTGACATTGGCAAAGCACCGAACATTATGTCCCAGAGGGTAAACTCTTTAATTTGAGCCTGGTATTTTCAAAACTCAAATTTCCTTAGGACTCACAGTAATTGAAATGTGTAATCCTCGTGGTTGGCATGCTACACGCGGATTTCCCGTCAGTCATCTCCCAGAGTACGTAACAAAAAAAATATATTATTTGAGCTCCAAAATTTGATACCTGTTACTGTACCCTAAGGGCTGTTTCCTCAACAACTCGTTGCCAGATGTTACGGTAAAGTTTTTCCAGCCGTGAGGCATCTTCAGCAGACATGCAGCATCCCACAGCCTTGCAGGCAAAATTCTTATTTGAATTTATTTCATTTTTGTATTTCATAGAGAAAGATCAGCCACTGCCTGAAGTGATCCATTATGCATAAATGCGTACAAGTACAAGTTTAAATCAAGCACTGTTTTTATGTGCTGTCCAATTAGCAAAGTGGTCAATTTACATCCCTGAGCCTAACTCTGGCTATAACCGTAAGAGCAGGCCAAACCCTAGGAAATAGTCCTATAGCAACTGTAACAATAGACCTATATCTAAGCCTTATTTTAACCTTAGCCTTAGATCTATCTATACTCCATGGGTAAATGAAAACATCCACTGTTTTAGACGGCAATGTAGACAAGTAGAGAGACTGTGGAATTCAACTTAACTTCATGTCACTATCTCCACCTAAAAGACCCTTTTTCAAGCTACACTACCAAAAATATAGATGCCAGAGTTTCTTGCCTGTCTACTCTAATCTCTAAAAGTAAATGAAACCTGCGATTTTGTTTAATTCTATTAACAAAATTCTGTCTCCTGTACCATCTACTCTTCCAGCTGTCTCTTCTTCTGACTGTGAAAACGTTTGTCCTTTTATTATTAACTAACTATCAGGTCGGGGATTTTACTCGGTCCACTCCTCCTCTCAATGACTACTTACAGGCTGGCTGTTGTAAGTGAATGGTCACCCATTTCCCTCCATGATCTCGTAACTATTGTTTGACAGATAACTATATGTTCACGCCCATTTGATATCATTTCTACATCTCTTTTGAAAAGCTGTTTATGAGCCCTCCGCTTTTAACTTAATTACATTAATTGCTCATTCACCTCTGGTTGTGCTTTGGTCTAACCCTTCCATAAAAAACTAATTTCCAGAAAATTACAGACCTAGAGTATGTCCAAACTTTCATTTATATCCAGTTACAGGAAAAGACGGTGGTATCATCTGCACATTTGAGGATCTTTATAGAGTTGTCCTGTGATGTTAGTCTCTGTGAACTAGGAGAAGAGAAGCATTGAGAGCATGCAGCCTCGTGGGACTCCAATGCTAGTGGTAAAAAGTTCACTGTGAATGATATTTGCAGGATTGGAAATCCAAAAGCCAGTGGCAGAGAGCAGCGTTGATGCCCACATCTATGAAAAGCAGAGGTACACAGGCATTTGACATGTCCAGATGTTGCATAATGTCATATAGGCAAATTGTAGCAGATGCAGTACTGACAAAGGGGTACAATGTTGCAGATTCCATCCATCCATTTTCCAAACCGCTTATCCTACTGGGTCGTGGGGAGATTCCCTCCTATTCTAACTGATATTTCTCTGTTGCTCTCCATAATCGTGTATTTTCCCCAACCTCTCTCTCAAGTGGGATCCCTCAAGGATCAGTATTAGATCCACTTCTTGTTAGTAGATACATATTTTTGCTTGGTAACATTATTAGGAATTTTAACCATATTTCATAACATTTTTATGCAGATAATACTCAGTAATGTCTTTCTTTCACTCCCAGTCAGACTGACAGTATGGCCGCCTTGCATGACTGCTTAGCAGATGTTAAGAAGTGCATGGCGAACAAGACACTTAAATCTCAAAGCAACATGTGAAATTGCTATCCTGCGTTTTTCTACCTTAGAAACGTCTCCAAGTTACAACACACTGTTCAGCAGTCTTCTCTCAAGTCTATAATTCATGTTTTAATTTCATCTTGTTTGGATCATTGCAACTCTCCATTCTGCACCCGCTACTCAAACTCAGCTCTAAAGAGACTTCAGATGGTGCAAAATGCTCCCATTAGACTATTAAGCAGAATCGGCTATAGATCATATATTTCTCCTGTTCTTGCTCCCAGTAAAATATGGGATAAGTTTTAAAATTCTTATATTTACTTTTGAGGCTTTTAACAATCAGGCACCCACTTAAGTATAACCATGACCTTTTGACCCCATACTCAGCAAACAGGACACTCTGACCTTCAGATCAGGGTCTTCTTGTCATCCCTAGGTCCAAGTTTAAGAAGAGGGGTCTGTATCATGAAGTAGAATTTCATGCTTAGCCGGATAACTTGTCAGATTTAAGGTAGCCTGGGCTGGATGGACTTAATCTTTGTTTGTTTACATTTAGCCCAAACTACCTTAAATCAAGTTATCTGGCTAAGTAAGAAGTCCTGCTTTATGAAACAGGCCCCAAGGCTGACTGAGCTTTTGTGGTTGCTGCCCCAAGGATGTGGTACTGTATTGTCTGCCCATGGACATTAGATCAGCCAGCAGTGTGGTGTCTTTTAAATAGAGTCTGAAAGCTTTTATGTACAGACAGGCCTTTTATTGGTGTGTATTATCTTTGTTTTATTTGTTGTGAAACACTTTGTAACATCCATCCATCCATCCATCCATTTTCCAAACCGCTTATCCTACTGGGTCGCGGGGGGGTCCGGAGCCTATTCTGGAGGCTACAGCCACAAGGCATGGAACAACGCTGGATGGGGAACACTCACACATCATATACACCTATGGGCCATTTGGCAAATCCAAGTAACCACAATGTGGCCTGGGGAGGAGACCAGAAAAACCTCCTGATGATGGATGGAGGACATTCAAACTCCATACAAGGAGCCACGGTGGAGACTCAAGCCCTGGCCTCAGAGGTAAAAGGCAAAAGCGCTAAGCACTGCACTACCGTGCCGCCCCCATAAGAGTCCCATGTAACAAGATGTGTTTAGTGTTTAAAGTTGTCTGCTTTTTCCCAGGTAGGAGGTCTGAAAAATTAATTACCATTGTGTAAATGGTTGCACTGGGAAATGTCTTTTTGGCTGCCTTCTGTCACCCCTATAGGTGTTGCATTACTCTTTTGTATGACTGTTTCTTTCTATTGGTGATTCCTAATAATAGTATAATGTTGGGTGTGGGGGTCAGGTGGCAGTTTACGTGGCACTTTCATTATGCGTAGAAAGTTAGTTCCTCAGAAGCTACCAATTTGCATTTGTAGCTCAGTCAAATATGGGATTCTGCTTAGGCTGAAGTCCCCAGTGATTACTGTACTAGTGGCTTTGGTATTTTTATACACCATATTTCTGTGTCAGGTGGGTAGTAACGGTACTGGATTTTTAAAGCTGGTGAAATCAACCCATTGAAAAGTTATATAGGATACGTTGTGTTTATTGACTATTTTAGGAAGTTCTGCATTTGTTAATGCTTCTGGCTTTACAGCATGGGAACTCAGATGGGTTTAATTTACAGAGATTTGATTCTTCCAAGTCCCCACATCACTGCTAATTCACCCCCTTCCAGAACCTCCTGTGGTTGTGTCTGCTGTTTGGCCAGACACACTGGTGAGGAAGTTATTCTGTGAAAATTGATAAGTACCCTGACATTTGTTTGTATACATGTCCAATGTGGGGGGGTCTGACTCGATGTGCTATGGTACAGCTATGCTTCCATGACGGTTTTATCATGGTCTCCCCCAGTAACACAGGTGCTGTGGTGCAAAGGCCTGGCTGTAAAGGAGTTTTGTGTGCTATAGGTTTTACAGATAGTGCAGTATGCTTCCCCAAACTCCCCCTCAAAGAACAAACACGCTTTTTCCTTTTGGCTTCCTGACGCTACTCTTATCTGTTACATGCCCTCTAGTGTTTTCTGTTTTGCTGTTTGCATTAATTAGTGTTTTTCATCATTTAATTTCTGCTTGAATCTATTTTTCACCCCAAAATTTCAACCATTTCATTTTCTTGTTTTTTATTCACTGGTTGCAATAATAGTACTCCCTATTATCCCTATTAAGGTTAGGCCTAGGGTTACAGTTAGGTTAGGCTTAGGGGTGCAGTTAGGGTTAGGCTTAGGGGTGCAGTTAGGGTTAGGCTTAGGGGTGCAGTTAGGGTTAGGCTTAGGGTGCAGTTAGGGTTAGGCTTAGAGTTATAGTTATGGTTAGGGCTGCATTTAGGGTTAGGCTTAGGGTTACAGTTATGGTTAGGCTTAGGGTTACAGTTAGGGTTAGGCTTTGGGTTACAGTTATGGTTAGGCTTAGGGGTGCAGTTATGGTTAGGCTTAGAGCGAGTCTCTTGTCTGGCCTCCTAGCCTCTGGGTATTTTTCCACCCATTTTCTGATTGCCTTTAATCCTGTTGGGATATATGTGTTTATGTCAAGGCTATTGATGTCTCTTGTGAAGAGGAATGCTAATTTTATAACCCTCGTGTGCTGAATTCTGTCCAGAATGTCAAATGTGTCTTTTATGTAGCTTTTGTGTTTTATGGAGAGGGGATTTAGAAAATAGTACATTCTGCTGTTTTTTAGGACTTGCTGTTGTGGTTCGATTCTGTGGGTCTCCCCACTGTAACTTCATATGAATTGGTCCAGGTGGGGGGGTTTTTGTGTGTTTTTGGTTATAAATAAAAGATTCATCTCTGTCTGCACATTTTTTGAGATTATATTTGTTCCAGTAGAGATGGTAGGATTATTTACTGAGCTTAAATAAATTTGATTTGTTAATTATTTGTAGTGTTCTGGGGTATTTCATTGTCTTTCCGCTTCTAGAATGTACCCATCATGGTCCAATATATTTATTGCACTGTCCTAACCTGATGGTTTGATGACTGTTTGCTATGTGTCTGTTCTTGTACAATGGATGTTTCCCCCTCTGTGATGTTATTTGTGTCTCCATGTGTGTAGTCAGCTCCAATCAGCCACCTTCTCCATAACAACTATGCCCCCTTCACCGATCTCACTCCTGGCAATATAAACAGCTGTAACTAATTTCTGTGCCAATTCCCATGATTCTACTAGTCCATATAAACTGGTCAAATCAGCAACTCATTACATGGAAACATTTCAATTACTGAGCATGTTTCGATCTTCATGTTTTCTCCAGAGTGATTCTGTGTAGGTACGATCCCCATTCCTCTGCCCAGTGGGTATGATTTCTGATACTTCCCCCAGTGCGAGTGTGTGTGTGTGTGTCTTCATTTTCCTGTGTCTGTACTCGTACTTCTGATTCTGTCCCCTGTCTCTTGATTCTAATCTTCAGTTGCTCTGCACTTGGATCCTTGAGGTTTCTGCATTACAGCGTGTTTGTTGGTTTCAGGTTTGGATGAATCTTCTGTCCTCTTTGATCTGGTTCCCCAGCTCCCTGGGGATCTGGTTGTCTTGCAGTTCCCAGGTTTATTTCAGCACGAACGGAGTATGTGATTATTATTATTTTTCTTCAGAAGAAGGCTTCTAGTCTTAGCCTTCGGTGGTAGATTTATAATTCCTCTCTCAAATGTTCCTTTTGCTTTTTTGAAATTCCTATTGTGGGTATGAATGTTAGCTCTTTGTTTAATAATTTGATTTGGTCCTCCAAGGGGTTCAATTGTTTGGCAAGGATGACAATACTCTTGTTCCCCTCCCTGGTGGAGTAACTTGGGCATGTAGGGGCTTTTAGTTTAACAACTGTATCCAGTGGTCGAACATTCTTCTGGTTGCATCTGGTGTCCAATGTATCTAGTCCACTGTTCCTGAAATTCCAGTTATAGGACATAAGGCATGTTCTTCGTGAGATGGCTGTTGATTTCTTCCAAGCTTCTTTGGAGTCCTTTGCCCAGTTTTGGTGAGTACTAAATGAGTGGGATCCAGATCTCTGCTCTTTTGATTATTGGTACATCCTTTGTCGTTGCATGATTGCAGTCTTCCATTGGTAATGACCCCAAATGACAGAATCACTCTCTGAATCCTAGTATTCTGTTCTGTCTTTTACAGAACTGCTGTTGCATGACTGAAGGTCCCTCCAGGATCATTGTAGATCTAGAAGATCAGGTAGGAGAAGGGAGAATGAACAGATTTGAATCTCCTATGATGATGGTTGACTCCGCAGGTTATAGCTCCAATTCAATGTTCTCCTTCAACCTCTATATGTGTCTTTGTGGTTCTGAGATTGTCCTCAGTCCCTCCTGGGGACTAGGGTGGGGGATGGGCTTTTACCAGTGACTTACATCATGTTTCACCCGAAATGTCTTGATAGGTCTCATTTGTGAGATTTCTAGATGTGCCTGTCGCAGTGGAGTGATGTCCTAAGGCAGCAAGTCCCTCCTTCCTCTGTTCCAGTAAGGTGTGCCTTGCAATCAGCAGCCACTCTCTGTACCGGTCTTCTTCCTCCTCTGATCTTCTTGGGGGAGGATGGCAGGGATTCGATGAAATCTTGTGGACCTGTATCTGGTTTGTTGTGGTTGCCATATTGGGTGCTGGGCTCATTTCATAAATCTTCTGGAAGTATTTCTCTACCCGTGTCACTCTGTCCCACAGGAAATTGGTCCTCAGCTTCTTCCTTGCCCACTTTGCTGCGATTCTGAAGGTTTCCTGCCATTTCGCATTGTCCAGCTTGATAGCTTTCCAATCTTCACTCAGGACCGGGAGCCTGTCTATGTTGTGATCTTCTGGGACCTTCGTGCAGGCCTGGAACCAGTCTGAATTCAACACATTCAATAAAATAATGGACTGTTATAAAGAAGAATAGGTTATCTATGACATTTAAATCCATAATATAACAATTCTTTTACCATATTTTATATATGGTTTAGACAAGAAGGCCGTAACTTCAGAAACGGCATCACAGTCCCTTCCATCTTGTATTCTTCAAGTGGTGGATCATCTGGATGATGTGGAACATAATCCTAATGGCTCTTCGGGGGACCATTGTGCATTTACAGTGCTTGTTTGAGGTGCAGTGAAGTATGTCTCTAGAGTAACAGGGTTCAGCTGTTGGTAATTTTAAGCCTAAACTTAACCTTAACTCTCGCTCTATTCCTAATTGCAACCCTAAACCTAGCTATAACCCTAATATTAACAGATTGGTTAATTTATGATTTTTCCTGTGGGTGGGCGGGGGCATGAAAAAATATCCCAAGGAAAATACTTGGGCAGTCATACTTAGTGAGTCTGAAAGTGTTTGACAGTGTCAGTATTAAAATAACATTGCCACTTGCTTTTTTTGTGCGTGGCTAGCTGGGTGTGGGACACACTCAGTCACACATTTGCTGCACACCGAGGAAACTAAACTAGCTTTTGGGGTGAGAATTGCTATTTGAAGTAGGAGACATGCAGACATGCAGAGATCAAAGATAACATCAAGTCTGGCTTTTACGGCTTGAGCAGACAAAAGGCTTAGGTGCAGCAAAACATAAATCCCCCCAAAATATTATCTAACTCTTCCTCAAATGTTTTTAATTTATAAGTATTTTATCTCAGGATTATGTCCAAGTGTTTTAAAGACGTTTCTAGCCTGCAATAAAAGTTCAATCTGTATTGAAATCATTACCATAAGACCTACTTATATTCTAGACAAGTTCTAACACTTTGTAGTCAGTCAAGGTCACAGGTGGGCTGGGAGGGTTATGGGAGGCCACCCTCAGTCCTCCATGATCTTCAGAAGACCTTCAGCCCCTACCCTCTGTAAGGCCTCCTGTTTGGGGAGTGCTGTAATAAAAATGGCAGGATGTTTTTCAGTATTTTGAATTTTCAGTGTTGTACTGTATCTTTAAACAGATCATACTTCTTGCTTTCAATAAATAATTTGCCAGCTTTGGCATGTGTAAATCTAACATTACACATGTTATTTGGTAAGTTAACTGACACATTAGCTGACACATTAACTGATGTCCTCAGATATGTCTGCAGTATTAATCCCACTGTTCTGTTTATCTTAATTTTTTTTTTTAAGTGGTTGGGTTGTGTTTGTGTTCTTGACCCATGGCACCAGGCATCCAGTGAGTGCCGGTGATGCTGCCCCCCAGCCAGGGATGAGTCGGGGAGACTCAGAGGGTGACACGGCAAGGCTGCAGGCTCCCCGTGTTGCGATTGGTCAGTTGACTGCCCCCCCTCCCCATCTTCACTGCCCTGGTATTGCACAAACAGATCCTCAAACGAGAGCCAGCAGGGAATAATAATATATTTATTCTGCAGGAAAGCCCCGACAGGCAGTAACAGATAAGTGGACGAAGCAGAGGGCTGCATTTTTTATAGCTTATTGTAGAGGCAGAGGGACAGGAGCCACAGATTGGCTGGTTCTTTGCATCACTATGCAGCTCACGGCACGCTGATGTCCAGCGCCGATCACCGCCCACCGTGCAGCACGAATCGTCTGGATTGGGGATCGATAAAAAAATGCGTCCTACCCTCGAAAATGATTAGCAACATAACTCTCCCAGTGCTCCGCATAAGTGTATAATATGCTTTTGCTGAATTCCAAAATGTTTTTTTTCCTACTTAAATCATTGAGGCTCCAGTACTGTAGCTCCTGGTTGAAAATTGTACAACTAGATGTTTTGCCTCTGCTGATGCAAGGAGGCCAATGTAGTACACTGGCATCTAACAAATCCTTGGATATCTGCAAAAGCAAACTGAAAAAATATATATATGTAAAGAGCATCTGCTTTTGTATTTCTAAAGTCGGGGGTGTTGTGGTGGGGTTCATCTACAACTGCAGATTTTATCTTGAGGAAATTTCTCATATACAGGCTTTGACGAAAAAAAATACAACATAAAATGGAATCACCCTTAAGGAAAAGTGCAAACAATGAGTCTTAAGGGATTTTAGCTACAAAGTATTTTCTGTTTGAATAGTTTGTGCAGTAATAGATAGTCACATGCATATTAATAAAAAATACATGCATTGGTAAGTGTCACGATCGGGGTTGAGCGAACCGGCGATCGTGCGGGCAGGTGGTCAGGGAACAGGCAGACAGGCGAAGATCAGGGTATACGAGGGATTTATTAAGGGGTTCGGGACCGGGAAACATCTAACCACACTGAATCCACAATGACGGACAATGAACTGGAGCAAGACACGGACTGAAATAGACAGGACGGATCAAAAGAACTAGACACAGCTGGGTACAATCGGGGAAGCACACGTGGGTAACCAGGGGGGCGTGGCACACATGAGGATCGGACGAGCGGGGCATGACAGGTAAGAGTATTTTTATATACTTTTTGTAAAAAAAACAGTACAGCGTTTGGTTCTTTAGGCTCAAACGTCTCTGAATTTGCTCATCAAGTAAGGGAAATTCAAATTTCTTTTTCCTCACCTGCTAACTCGAACAATACATCTCCTGGCTTTTTGTGTGTGTCTGTATGTGTGTGCGTGTGTGTGTCTGTGGGTATTTGTGTGTGTGTGTGTGTGTGTCTATGGGTATTTGTGTATGTGTGTGTGTGTGTGTGTGTTGAACAGCTCACAGGCAAAGACAGAGCAAGCAAAGCAAAGAGGGACATTAATCAACACGAGGATCGGCAAGGCCTCTCACACTGGGTGATGACGATGCCAAGATTGTCTGACATACAGAAGAAAAACAAACTCCTTCAAATATGCTAGAATTAATACTAAAGGGGGGGCGGCATGTTGGTGCAGCGGTCAGCACTGTCGCCTCACACCTCTGGGACCCGGGTTCGAGTCTCTGCCTGGGTCACATGTGTGCGGAGTTTGCATGTTC
>JAODJX010000129.1:19204932-19215987 GCA_026776945.1 Isichthys henryi | reverse complement strand
CCCATTGCTTCCGGGATAGGCTCTGGACCCCTCGCGACCCAGTAGGATAAGCGGTTTGGAAAATGGATGGATGGATGGATGGATAATACTAAGGGACTTTCAGCGGCACCAAAATAGCTTGAAGATGCGATAACACAGGAACAATGAAAACCCGGTGAGAAATGTGGCTTCGGATGTATGACAGAAATAACTCAGATCCCCTTTTCTTTCCTCCTGGCATGTTTCTGGAATTAAATGGAACAGAAACAGAAGAAGGAACCTGGAAAATGTGACACAATGGATTATCAGGGTAAGCATGCGTCTGGGAGTGAGGAGAGGGGCAAAGGGGCTCCTCCGGCAGACAAAGAAAGATCTGCAGGTTGACGTCAGTGATATTCTGAGCCATTACCCTCCACTACTAACACAAGGAGTTTCTTTGGTGAAGGATGTTAAAATGACAGCAAAAAAAAAAACCAGCGGGGAAAATGGTGCCCTTGCAGTTATCAGCGCCGACGTACCTGCAGTAATAGCAGTAAATGTTTCTATAAGGTTCCACTCCGTTTCATAGTTTATCTTTATCTTTAATCTTAAAACCTAACTCTCCAACCATCCATTTTCACTACATCTTAACAGAGAGCCCCCCTCGCAAGGGAAAACCAATCCATCACAGAGCTTGCACACACACACACACACACACACACAAACACATGCTCATACAATATACACATTATTGTCGATATCGAATCACTAGCTCACCACAATATTCGATACTGAAATACATTAATGTATAAATGATTCTGTTGCCTTCATTGAATAGTTGTAGAGGATGTTTTATTCCTGCTGGTAGCAGCATGTGTATTTGAGTAGCTTATCAAGCTGGTCAGTCCTGAAGTGCTGAAACCATTTACAGTTATGCAACAGCAGCAAGAAGGTGACAGGCTACTGGTTTTTGCCATAACCATCCTGTACTGACCCAGATATCTCATTAGTTGTCATGCTGGAGCATTAGTGTGCCCATCAGTCAGTATAATCTTTCATTTTCCTATTTCAACAGTGACGACAGGAGTCATTTCTAATTTAATAAAGAGAAAAGGCACACTAATGCTCCAGCACCATTCCTCTGTACGCATCTGTATACATTCATTTTTACTTTCATACTTATTATTGGCAGTGAATGTGATGCTGGTGATTATTCCATGTGGGAAATCAGGCTTTGAAAACTGTAGTGGGTGGGACTATTGTCCGCTGTCATTGGCTGGTTTTAGCCAATGGGAGGCCGAGTAAACCAGTAATTGACAGCTCACAATAATTCTACTTACTATAGTTATTAATGCCTCATGTTACCAACTAGAACACAGCGTAGTCTAACCCAGGGCTGCCCAGCCCTGCCCCTGGAGATCCACCCCTCTGCAGAGCTTAGCCGCAGCCCTAATTTAACACACCTGAAGGATTAACACACATCAGGACCTTCAGTAGCATCTCAATATTAGAAGCAGCCATGTTTAAGCCAAGCTGATTCTAATATTGAGATGCTACTGAAGGGCCTGATTCTCTGTATCAGGTGTGTTAAATTAGGGCTGCAGCTAAGCTCTGCGTGGGGGGGTAGATCTCCAGAAGACGGACTAGGCCACCCCAGTTTAACCAATTTGCTAATTTTTAAATACACTGATGATCTCATCGAATGCTTTCTTAGTGCTTCATTTAGACTGACTATTATTCCGACTTTGCTGATGTCAGCAGGACGGGATCCCCTCACTGCTCCAGTGTTGCAGGCGTGAATCTAAGCCTCAGCATCTTCTGGGTGATTTTTTCTATTCTGCCCATATTCTTGTGCTTCCCAATATGCTTTGGGTCATCACCCTCACACAAGTCAAACTGCATTACATATCTATACCCTTACCCATGAAGACATCTGCTGCACCATAAAGATATATCTGTGCACAGTCCTTCATTTGCCAGTGGGCCTGGCGCCAGCTGGAAGATGTAGGGTGGGGTTTGGGGTGCTGGGGGGGGGTGTTTGGATGTAAGGCTGAACTCCATCAGAAAAACAATAATAGCTTGCTACTTTCCTATTTACAAGTATTAAAAAAAAAACAAAATCTGTGATTGGTGCACATTTGCCCAGCCCTGGGGTGGGACAAGCTGCTGATTGGGTAGGACAGGTCCACGCTAGCACCCCTGTGGAGCTGGGCTTACTGCCCTACCCTAGACAAATACAAGGTTGCTGTCTTTGGGCAGCAAGCTGGAGTGAAATGATCAATTTGAGATAAGTCTGTACAGACATGCACACCCATTAACATGTATGTAGGAGTTGTATTACCTTGTAAACAGGCTGTAGGGCTTGCAAACTGCCCGATGCTTTTTATCTGGCTAATTTTAGGTTTATAATGAAATAATATAGATTTGATGTAAGATTTCATGCATGAGTTTGAGAGTCTGAATGCACGGACGTCACGACAGATGCGTGACAGCTGGCAACCCTGCAAACAGCACCTCAGACCTGAGGAAGTGCTAGCATGCGAAGATACAGAAGAATAGATTAAGGAATGATATTTCTCACATTAATTTGGTTTACAACCACAATTAAAATGCAAACTCAGTGTAGGAGATTCATATTAATATTGTTAAGTTGCAAAAAGAGCACAAAAAAGATGTTAAAAAGAGTCCTGTGGACTGAAATTTTAATAAACCCTTAACCTGCTCCTGAGAAAATAGCCTGATAAATTCGAAAAGGCCGATAAAAATCTACAAACTCAATCAAAGAGGCAATGGCCAACATAAGCAGTTTTAATGAGCGAAAGCCATTGGGTCTGAATGGCCTGCGTGGGAGGTCTCACATCAGATTAGCGCGTTCACCACGCTCATGTACATTTTGCATTTAGCCTCTGCAAGGGGTACAAAGTGCAAGAACACTGCCTGTTTCTGAGACTAGAAACCATCTAACTAAATCATAGTTTCGCCATACGGACATACCATTAAGAACTCTACAGTCTCTGCTCAGCACGGTCCCCAGGAAGTAAGCTGTACCCTGTGCACATCATGTAAATGTCCCTGTGGTGCACACGTACAAGCAGAGGTATCTGGTGCATGACTGTGTTCAGGGGAGATTCTAAGACTTTTTAAGGTGGGGGGGGGGGGAGTATAAGATTGGCCATGATACATAAAGAGGGGCCAACCAATGATATGTTTTGAAGTGGTGATTGACAGGGCACTTCAGAAGCCAATCAGCTTTGAGCTTGGGCCAGCAACCCTGTGCGACTCCCCTGACGGTGGGTGCCATACCTGCAAATCTGTGTTTCAGTTTAACATACAGATATGTCGGTCAGGATGCCTGATCTAAGATCTTATCAAGAGTGTCTCCCAAACAGCTAATGCTAAAGACCGGGAGCAAAAATATGGATTGTGTAGCAGGGAGCTGGGAGGGAGCAAAAATGTGGACTGTCTGGGGCCCCTGGGGACCGGATTGGGAAATACTAGCTTAGCTGTGAGTCCTGTGCCTGAATGTCAATTATAACTGCACTGAATTTAAATTCAATTAAATTTGATTAAAGCCTCGATGTTTAATCTGGTTCCGTAAGTGGACGAAGCTTTCAGCCAAAGTTCACATTCCGAGTTTCTGGTCTCTTTATTCGTTTTGGCCTGGTGACCATGTCTCAGGGCCCAGAAAATGGCTTTTTGGTAGCTTTGGTAATGCAAGCGGATTAGCAGCAAGATTAGAAAACAAATCAGAAGGGCCTCTTAACTGTTCACTTAAATAAGGTGTGATAAAACTTGATCCCATGGTAAATGATCACCAGCTGAAAGGGAACGGAACTTAACTTGATTTGTGCTACTGGAAAATGGCTGTTTCATTATATCCATGGGCTATGATTATTACCATACCAGCAATCTATTCACTTGGATTAAATACGAATAATTGTGCACAGCACATGCAGTGGGTTCAGCATATTCCCTCATACCTTTTGTGATCCTGTCAACTACAGATACTTTGACTTGTATTTTTTATGTATCCATTGTATGAAACAGAAATTTCTCTTTCCTGTTTGGCAGTGCAATGAAATGCTTTAAATAGCCAAGTAAATCAATTGACAGTTGCCTACAAATGAGTTATTTACATGCAGCAGGCATACCCATGCTGTACAAATTATTGAGAAATAGTCTGGAGGTTGATTGAAAATTATGTAAATATATATCTTGAATTTCCTGCAGTTTGTGCCTAGACATATTTGAGGGAGATGCACATCACACACTTTGACCCACTTAGGTACTGCCAAATAAGTGCGATAAATTTAGATCACAACAGATTCGCTGATTTTTCTTTGATCCCTAATGGTAAATGCACTCAATAATCATAACGATGGTAATAGGAGGATGTAGGATTATTATCATTATTTGACTGCTATGAGGAGTTAACCGATAGCACAGTACAACTAAGGAAGATGGATTAAACAGAAGGGAACTACCTGAAAACTCCGTTTTGCAGGTTGTATTGTTTAAGTAATTATGCAGCTTGCTCAGCCAGTGCATAAGGAATGGCAGTACTAGATCATGGTGTGTCCTCTAGTTAAACAGTGGCACAGCCATAGAGTATGATCGATGGCAGGAATAGTGGCACAGCGGGAAGAAATACTGCCTTCAAACTGGTTCAAACTGAGCCCCTACTCTCTGTATGGAGCTGCTCCGATTCCCATCTGCAGTCTAGTGAAGAAGCAGGTGAATCGGTGTCTCCATCCTGTGATGGACTGGTGTCCCGTCTAGGGTGTTCCACTGCCCTGCACTCCCTGGGACGGACTAAGCATAGCCCTGTACTGGAAAAGTAGTTGAAAGATGTCAGGTACAACTCTTGATACGCTGGGAAAGGTCACAGCACAGAGGGAGACACTAGCGTCATCGTTACAGCAGGAACAAAGTTGATTTATTACCTTTGCATTGGTACCTATGTAAGGAGAACGATAGCAGCTGCTGGTGTAAAATCTGAAGAAATAAATAAAAACTTAAAGAAGTTAGATGACTGTAGTAGAAAGCTGGCAGCTTGTTTATGGCAGAGAAAAAAAATATTAGGAGATTCCACTCCTTAAGTGGGTAGCTTTTAGATAAATAGCTCAAACTGTCTTCTAAAAGGGACTTTTTTTTGCAGTCAGCAAGATGCTCCTTTTAGAAGAGCTCAGTGCTTCAGAGAGGCTTCTCAGCAATGACCTGCTGATTACTCTCCAGTTTAGAAGTGCACCTGAGAAGCTGAGTTTGTCAAGGAGAAATCTCTGCGTTTAAAGCAGGCCTGCAATTTCCTGTACTGTGCCTAGGAAGGGGAATGCAGTAACCTTATTTGTTGGATCAGGGTTTTTTTGGTTACTGCAAAATGAGGTTGTAACACAGGCAGGGTGAAGGGAATGGGAGGCGGGGGCTGGGGTGAAGTCGAGTGACAAGCGGATTGTCACCCTGTAAAGCTATCCAGACCTCCCTCCCCAATCTTTTTAGTGTTGCAGTCCTTCTGTGCATTTCTTGCATGGTTTTTAACAAGCAGTATATGTACATGCATGAAAATTACAGTGAATATCGAAACGCCTGGCACTGTGAACTGCAACAGTATTAGCTTCTGACTTGAAACGATAAAGACCAGTCACACCAGCAAACAGTAACTAGTAACTGATGTTCCAGTAACAAATCAGCATTCGATAGTCAAATTTCATCTTCAGACAAAACGATTATGGCATATTCAAAAAAGAATGAAAATCTAATTATTATTTGGAGACTGGTCAACATGGCATGGCTGCAGTGATAATTAGCATGCAGTAGGGCATGGATCACATTGACTTAATGTGAATCTTAATATCCCAGAATATCTCCTGTTGCTGCCATTAGCTTTTGGCAGATGAAAAAGCACAATTATGGTGGGCTTTTTGTGGACGACGTTGTGGTGCAGGGCTGTCAAACTTCAGTCCTGGGGGGCCGGAGTCCTGTGTAGCTTAGCTCATTCCCTGTTCCACCGCAAATGATTCAGTTCAAGAGCTGTGTGGTAATTAGCACAAGGAGTTGAATCAGGTGTGTTAAATGAGGGGAAACCCAAAAATGTGCAGGGATCTGACCCCCCAGGGCTGCAATTTGTCACCGCAGTTGTAGTAAGATCCCAGCACACTCATTGCAAAGGGGGTTTCTCCACAGATGTATTTCCAACACACGTAAAACACGATGAATGATTCCTGCAGTCTACCTGGCTCCTGAAAAAAGACTAGAGCATACTGTAGGCCAACTAAAACTGCAGATTTCCAGTCAACTGTAGACAATCTGCAGATGTATTTCCCCAACACATCTACAAAAACAGTCCAAAAAGAAAATAAATCTTAGAATATCACGAATGCATATTTACTTTAATTATATATATATATATAAAAAATTTTTAACTGTATATACTACTCTCATGTGATATTATGCAGGCACTCATGGTGAGCTTCCCTGTCACACTAATCCTGTTTGTTGCCAATTCATACCCAACCTGGACCCAATCCATTTGCAAATGGATTTCACATTTACCGGAAGGAGCGCTGTAAAAAAAAAAAAAAAAAGAAAAAAAAAAGAAAAACCTATCCATCAGCAGCTTTTTGTTCCCTCAAAGCGTCGATCGGGCAGCGTGGCAACCTTTAATCGCCCCTTAACAAGCTAGTCCAGATTTACAGTGCTGGAGATAATAAGACAATAAGTAAACAATAAGTAGGTCGGGAGTCTTCAGCTTTAAATGATCGACCCGGCGTGGAATATTTCATGAATTGCATAGCTGGGATTTTCTCCAACTCCCGCTTTGATACTATACTCCTGTATTGATGTTGGAAATAGAGCAGCTGTGCTGTTGTCTTCATGTGTCAGGCGATATCCAGGGAGGACTTATCAATTATTCATCACAAACTTGTTTCAGCTTTGCAGTTCAGTTAAGGGTGCTGTGAACACGTAATTATTTTAGGTCACAGTTCCTTCACTTACACAATAGCCCACACTAACCGTTTATGATGGCTGGAATAGAACGATATCAATGAACAGTTTTTTTAGATAAACAAATTAAGATCATTCTGTCATAGCTGAACACACAAGCAGAGTGACACCACTTTTTACGAAAACTTGAGGGACTTTATTTCATGCCCTACACCAGAAACTTAAGAACCACGAGGGATCAGAGCAAGAGAAAAATGACAAAGCAAAGACTAAACTAAATGCAGGGCAATACTAAGGGAAATGGTAACAAAGACCACTAACAGATCTGCAAATAGAGGTAATACTAAGAAACTACAAGAAGGAACAAATGCACTGCAGTAAAACGCACAATGACCAACAAAGAAAAAGGGCAATGGCAGGAATACATTTATGCACTAATAACAAGGGCTACATGAGGGACAGGTGCAGGCCATAGCAACTAAACACAGTAGGAGTCACATGTAATGAGCCACAAATGGGAAACAGGTGTGAGTAATTGACACACTAGGTTGGGAAACAGTAGGAACAGATTACATGGCCAGTGACATCTGCTGGCCAAACAGGAACATGACGTGAGTGGCAGAGACAGATCCTAACACATTCGGCCAAAGCCCTCCCAGGCCTTAAAGAGTCATTATCACTTTGAAGTAGTTTGGAAGCTTTACGTAAGAAACAGTTGGTATGAGGTCACTTGAAGGACATTATATGTTCTTTTTGAGAGCCAGGAATCAGCATGCTTATTTCATTAGGCCTGGTCAGCCAAAGGTGACTTAAAAGAATTAGAAAGTGATTCTAAAAGTAATTTTAATTTGTAAACCTTGGAAATCAATTATTTTTTTCATGGGGCAATATATACTACAAACTTTCCTAAGCTGCATACTAAACCGCAATGGATGTAACACTTTCTATGAAGCCCCCTTTGGTGGTCAGTGATGTGACATGGGTTCCGCCATTCCTGTTCAGAAATGAGAATGGGTTGAGGTGTCATACCAGTAGGCAGACAAGCCTCTGTCCCATCCCACCCAATCTAGCCATACTGTACCTCATCTGTGATTGACTAAGTATATCAAGATCTTATAATCACATCATTGTGAGGTATTGTGTGTTTTCCCGCCATACTGCACATTTAGGATAACATGTTCTTTACAACCTTGGCTGGTCTCCTTAAATAAATAGGTTGAACACCATGCAATAGGCAGCTATGCAGCTCAATGCAAGATAATTAACTTTAAAAAAAACATCAAAGATACAGCTGGATGTATCCATCTGATTTTTCTTCTTTCAGTATCCACTGGTTTCAATCTTCTGCCAAGGTTCCTGACTGCAGACTTGGGTTTTGATATGTCTTCGTTTTTCTCTGTGTTCACCCTACAAAATACTGATTCTGCTTGGACTACAAGTTATTGGATGTTTTGGAAATAAATCCTGTGCTTCTGCGACAGAATTTTCTCTCCAAGGTTCAATTTGTTATGGAACAAAATGAAATAGGACACAGCAATTTATACCTAACGTGGGAGTGAATGGCAGGTGAAACTGATCTTTTCCTTTCCCTCCATTCTGAGATGGACTTTTTAAAAGATGCGTATCAACTTCAAACAAATAGTATTTTCTATTTGATTTTGACATTATTGGTTTTCCTATGCCTGCACACCTCCAGCATGATCACCTTCCACCCAAGAGTACTGAAGGATCGTTCAGGGTTCACGCCACTCAAACTCTTTAAGTCAACTCACTCAAATTTCCTGCCCTAATTACTTTCATATACATCCAGCTGTCTTTGATGTTTAAGGTTAATTATCTTGCATTGAGCTGCGTAGCTGCCTATTGCATGGTGTTCAACCTATTTATTTAAGGAGACAAATGCAAATTTCAACCAACGAGCCACCCAGGATACATGTACATTTATTTACTGAGCAAAGAATACAATTTTGCGGCAGGCTACACATCTTCCCCCTTGGCCCCTAAGCCCCATGCACTACAAACATCGCTGAATTTTCTAATTCAGAACATTTTTTAAAAATTCAAATCACAAAAAAAAAACGATTTATTTGAACAACAAAAAAATAAAAACTTTGTCCAGTTATACAATTTCCCCTGTACTTCGTTTTAAAGTATTGCCATAACTTTCCAAATGACCTCATACTGAAGAAAAATGTATATAACGATTACTTGCAGTTCCAGTGAACAATTCACGCTTAATAAATTTCGGGTATATCTATAGTGACAAATTAACACACCGTTCACAGGTTTTTCTGCGAATATAATAATGTATAGTATATTGAGGAAAAGGTGCTTCGTTAGATAGCTAGTGCGTCACCGCCGGCACAGGGATGAGAAATCGCAGCACTAGTCGGCGCCTCAAACCATCCGAAAAGAAGTACCAGGCATCGAGTCATATTATGAAAAAATGCAACCAATTTCTTCACCTACAACATCCCTCCCTGTTCAGGAAAAAGGCTGCTTCGCAACAGAAACAGTTACTTTATGGTGCGTAGCCTAATATGCAAAATTGATAATTATTTGACGTAATATCATCAGTGTAATAAATGAATGTTGACCGACAGAATATAAACACATACCCAGTAAATAGCCTAATGGACGATCGCGTTATATAATGTTTATTCTATGTGTCAGTGACGGATAACTTACTGTTCGGTCTTATGCAAATCGTGTAATGTGCAGAAAATTTCCATGTTCAGACTGAAGGTAAATAAAAACTGTAAAATGAAATAAACTGATATGCGTTAAATAACAGTAACTAAGTAGATAATGCTGATTAATTGAGGTCTAAATTCTGATTAGCTTTTTTAGCTCTTGATGCATACCTGTAGGTAATCGGATATTCGGTGCACGTGTATTTAATGATTTAAGTTTTGCACGTTGCAGTTTGTTAAGACGAAACGTTTGCATATTCCTTAAAAAATCTGTGAATTGATCGCTTGGTGAAGCATTCTGCTCTGTAAATACTGTTATTGAAGAGAAACCACGGTTAAAAAAAAAAAAAAAAAAAGTAATGTAAACATAACGAAATAATATAGATTATTATTGCCTGCAGTTTGCCCGCGATCGCCTGTATCTTAATTGAACTCATGCCGCTCTTTTGCTCCCGCTTCGGTCCATAAACGGACCCTTCGGTCTCTGAGCGGCTTTTTCATGAACCCCACAGTTACCCCCACCCGCAACCATACTCAGGATTTGAAGAAAACCTGACAGAAGCACGCAAAACAGCTGAATTAAACTGTTACAGACAGGCACTGCAAAAGGCACTTCGCAGCGGGCCTGGGATTATTGTTCTGGTTAAACAGCAGATATCCGCGACAACAAAACAGACGTTCTGCCCTTATATTTTGTGTTTCACTGTTATTTTTGTAAAAACTGTAATACCTGGTTTCTGCAGTAGGTGCACTGAATATGTAATGATTTGTGGAGTCGCGCTTTTTAATTACCAAATGCATTAAGAACAATACAATAGGCTAATTATATATTTTTGCTTTTTATTTCAGTGGAACTCATCGAAGTGAATAATGCTACATACATTCTTTTCGGTTAATTGATTCTTTTAAGTTCCTACGACTAACAGAATCGTTCATTTCTGATGGGTATGCCATTGAGAATACCATTTAATTGTTCCCGGGGTCCTTAAGATAGGCATACTTCTCCATCAAGTGGGCAGGTCACTGTCCATCCATCCATCCATCCATCCATCCATCCAGATCAGGATCACAGGGCTTCTGGACAGTTCCAGCACCCATCCAGAGGATTAACACCTTTATTAAAAAAATTAAATTAAACACTGTCTTTTGTGGGTGGTGTCTGGGGGTTGTTCATACACACAATCATACATTAAGCTTAATTACAAGACTATGGACTGAGAGCAGAGTACTTGGAGAACACCAGCAGAACACAGGGGAACCCGAGAACCTTGAGGGAGAATCATCAGTGACACCTAGGGTCCAGCTTGTGTTTAATGAAATTGCATTAAAGTTTACTTATATTTATATATTGCATTCAATTTTATGTAACTTTAATTGATTATTTTAGAATATCCATCCATCCATTTTCCAAACCGCTTATCCTACTGGGTCGCGGGGGGTCCGGAGCCTATCCCGGAAGCAA
>JAODJX010000129.1:19175521-19193768 GCA_026776945.1 Isichthys henryi | reverse complement strand
GTTGATACTCGTTAACGGGGAGGTCTGATTATCTCGCCGACAAGATGGTGCGATGGGGGAGTTTGAAAGTCACAAGAGCGAGCGTGTTTCCGCTGAACCTCTGAAGTGTGAAGGCCTAATGAGAGCTGGCAGCCCAGAGCAGAGAGTGCTGGTGACATGTGGTACGCGATAACAGCCGAGTTATTTCAAGATTCCTCGGCCCCTCCCTGGACGACGACAGCCGTCGGCTAACGGCTAATGTATGTGATGCACATTTACAGGGAGATTAAGGTATTGCTAGGTGTGCATTTATCATAATCTGTAAAAAAATTTGTATATATATATTTCCTTAAAAAACAAAGAATAGGATAAGAGATGCAAATAGCCTTGTTCCTGCTGCTTAAAAGTGCAAAAATGATGATCACTGACAGTTAAAAATAGTTCCTGTGAGACTTGTGGACCTGTGGGCAGCTGTTTCACCTGCCTGCTTACTTTAGCATGGAAGAGGTAAAGAGAAACTACAGGTGAAGGTTTCAGGTAACATGACACATTATAAACTGGGCAGCTAAAGAGAAGAACTCTACAGAAGACTGACCCTCCAAGTTGGTCAAAAGACAGAAAATCAGAGAATTGTGATGATGTGGCATAATTTTGAATATTTTCCAACAGGAAGCATTCCCTAGGAAGACAAGTATTATTTCATCATGACGTAAAAAATTAGAGTGTGACAGTGTTTCTTATTTGTGTTTGACAGCAGCACGATCTGATGGTTTGATGGGCAGCGCTGTGGCTTCGTAACTCCTGAGCTCTGGGTTTCATTCCTACCCCCGGTTCTCTGGTTGTGTGTGGAGTTTGTGCGTTCTCCTCATCTCTCTGTCAGCTTCCAGCAGCTCCTCCAGTTTCATCCCGCTGTCAATAACCATTAGCATTTGTTGACCTGATGTATCTAATTTACACGTAGGCCTTGAGTACATGCCCCTGATGGGCTGGCATCCTGTCCAGGGTGTCCTCTGTCATGCGATTTTTCTGGTAGGAATGAGCCTATGACCCTGTATTGCTAGATGGATGGATGGACTAGTTTTCTGAATGCATTATGTGACAGCATCTGTAAGCCACTAATGCTAACCAGAGCTGAGCTGGATGCCGTTAAATGGAGCCAGTCATGGTTGATGATTGGCATGTCTGACCCTGCTTAGACAGATAATCTGTGGTGTAGACAGTTGCTGTCCAGAGGACTCACTCTTTGACAGCCATGACCGAGGCAGAGGGACCACGATCTCCCTGATTCTGTTGCCTTTTACCAGTGAATTAATCGCTAATATTTACCTTCCAGCTTTCCCCTGCAGTAATATTGGCTCACTAATAGTGCCTGTTAAAGGGTGGTCCGTTTCTGACTGATATTTTATCAATATTATTCTCAGCTGCGGTCTGTCACACAGGCCATAACCAGCGTGATGAACCCAGCATGGTCTGCTTGGGTCCACATACTGTTCGAGACGTTGCTCCTTTAGCTTTGAATCGAACAGGCTTCTGACTCTCACTTAGAGACAATGCTAACAGTTCAAAGGAAAAAAAAAATGATTCAGCTGTCATGGATACCAGTATTCCCCGTTGAAGGTATTTTATATATCTTGAAATTTCTTATGCTGTAGTAAGAGGTCTCAGTAATGGCAAACTGGACAAAGCAAGGCACTTTCTACAGTGGGTATACTCCAGGGGTGATTCTAGGATGGGGGCATAAAAAGGGCTTAATTCATATGTCCAGGGGGAGGGTACTCTGGGGGCCAGTCAGCTTTCACCTGGGAGATGGTGACCTTTTGGCCCCCACCTCCTCAGGGGTACTTGTTTGATCCTTAAGCCATCACCTTTAGGAGGCCCAGAGAATGCACTGCACGCTAGGACGCCCCGTTGTTGTGCAGTGGAGTTCACCATTGACTCGGCACCAGGGGGTGGGGGGAGTAAATCAAGCGTCAAAGCTGGTGGTACGTAGTGCAACAAGAAGAGTGTGTGGCTAACATCCATCGGAGTTGTGAGTCCGTAGGATGGTTCTGTGGGAACACAGAGGAAAAATTTCAACTGAAAAATTGTTTAAAGGACTCTGAGCACTGGCTGGGCTGCTGGGCGTCTGAGCTGGTTGAATCAGCTGACTGTCAGAGTTTGCATCGATTTGTTCGGTTGGCTCGCCTTCCCGGTGTTTCTGACGTCGTATATATTACTTTTGTTTTGTGATTAACTTCTTCAGCCCGGAGTCCAAACGCTTGTGCCGTGACGCACTTTCTCAGGCAGCGTTCCAGTCTCGCTCGCTCTGAATGGTTTATTTTAGTTTCTCTTGAATGCTTTTTTTTTTTTTTTTTGTCGTCCTGTTCCCACCCTCCTCGGTGCTCCTGGAAAAAAAGGAATCGGCAGAATGAAGCTGTCACCGGTTCTTGGACTCCCGGTGTTTCCTGGTTCAGTTGAGCTGAGCCACCCAGGCTTGCTTACACTCAGGTGGGAGTAAATGTCGGTGGATCCAGCCTCCTGGATCCCCATTTGTTTGTTCTCTGCAGTGCTTTGTGTGACTCGCTGTGCATTTAATTGACATCGAGGGAGCGGTTACAGGCTTTTTCTGGATTCTGGAGCAGCAGTGACATTCTTCTACATCTGCACTGCTGTGTTTTGTCACGCCTTATAGGCCTAAGTAAAGTTCCAGAGAAGAGGGAACTGTAATGAGATCCTGTTTTTATGAGATAGATCATACAGAGGCAAAGATGGCGCTTTGAAGCTTTTGTAACAGAATTTTTTTTTTGTATCTCTTCAGGTTCCATTATCTCCACTGTGTCCATCTCGGGATATTTTGAAATGAAATTAGTCAAAGATCCACTCATTATCTGCTTCGGTGAAAAAGCTGAGATTTTAGACTAAGTCATACAGTTACGTGAGCTGGTGAATATAAATCGCCCAGAGTATGTATGTGACTGACATCCGGCACAGGGTGCTCCCCTGCTTGGGATAGACTCCCGTCTCACTGCAGCTGTGTACTGGCTGAAGCGTTTTTTTTCAAAGATAGATGCCGCAAAGGTGCTTCACTTGAGCACAAACCTTGCATTTCTGGTGTCCCAAGAAATAATCCTTGAAAAGTTACGTGCACGACAGCATAGCCTGCATGTGACCAGAACGCTGTGCTTTTTCCACGCTTTGTTGTCCAGATTAATGTGGTAAAAGCGGGAGTGTCAGATAAGAAGCTTCAGCATGTTTTATGGTAAATTATCGATCTTGCGAAAGCTGCGGTCCTGACAGTGAGACGCTTCTGGCCTGACCCTGGGACCCAGCCCAGCTGAGCTGGTCCGTTTTATGCGATAGGCCCTGGATAGTCTTCCTGGAATTCGATCCCAGTCCCCTGTTGTCTGGTCGGCTGTCCAGAAAGGGTAGTCAATCATACGCTGGCCTTTTCTGAGCTTTTAAAAGGCTTTTAACCTCCCCAACCCCTCTCTGTAAAAAAAAAAAAAAACAAAAAAACCCAGTCCTATGAAAGTATTATGATACTTACCAAAGATACACTGCAATTCAGTTTTCTAGGGGGGGTGGGGGGAGAGACAGTGCATGTGTACCGGATCAATAACAACACACGTGAATCTGAAAAGAACTAATGATTCTGGCATGTGATGGGCTAGTGGCAGGCTTCTTTGCTTGTGCTTCAGGTTCGCTCGTCTGCACTGTTTCTAACTGTCAGCTTCAGATTTCACCTGACACCCCCTGCACCCCCTATATCGTTGTCACTGATGGGCCAAGGGTGGCAGATTTAGGAGTTCATACTATCTCAGCGTCTTAGAGTTTAGGTAAGGGGGCCAAGGTGAAAAGATAAATGAAGGTCATTTTGGTATCTGCCATCAAGCCAGAGCTTCACTAGTAGAGTCTATATACTGTTTGAGCAAGGAACATGTTATTAAACGGTAACCTTCAACCCCCCCCCATGCCGCAGTGCTGCCTTCAAAGGAAGCCCAGAGGATTAGAGACCTTTCCACGGATAGCTTCAAAGCCGAGAGTTTGCAGAAGAGCTTCAGTTCTCCTGGCTGCTCGTTGACATTGTTGGCCATCTTAAGCATCACGATGCCTTTCTCTTTAACCTTGGTTGCCCAAGTATCCAGACCCCTGAGCTTGACAAGATTTGGCTGCAAGTCCCTACCAATTTTGTTCATTGGCTTGATGCAACTTTGTCCATTCTTCGTGACCAGTCAGCGTAAGCTCTTTAAACTTGGCTGGGGATTTCTTGGGGAGAAGCACATTTCCAGTTCCTCCAGTCATATATTCTCTACGGCATTGTTTGAGTAAACCCACTTTGCCGTTTCCAGATCAGCGCTGTGTTTTGTTGGCTTGTGGTTTGGCTTATTGTCCGGCTGGATTCCCATCTTGCTTTTAAGCCTGAAAAAGGCTCTCCTCCAGTTTGTCTTTGTGTCTTCTCTATTTTCTTTCCCCCCAACAAGACTGCTGAACTCTGCTGAGGACACCCGGTCCTAAAACATAACACTGTCCCCACCATGCTTCACTGGAGAAATGGTGTAAGCTTGGAAATATGCGAAATAGCTTTCATCTGTGCTCAACACTTCCCATTCTCTAAAAAAAAAAAATAAAAATAAAAATAAAATTTGGTTTCCTGTTAAAATAATTTTTTGCTCCCACATTTCATGGAGGTGTAAGCTATAAAAAACTCTCCAGAATCATGGATGAGCCTGTAAATAAAGCAAGGGCACTTGATCGCAGTGTTGAATGTGTTATATATTAAAGGTGAAATATATGATCGTTTTGCATGAGCCTCTGATATTAAAGTGCATCTCCTCAACACCCACCTTTCTTAACCGGCCGGGAAGCCTGTCCTCCCCAATAAAAGTCAGAGCATCAAAATGTAACTTGTGGAAAGGTTTCAGGAAGTTCCGAGGTGTTTCTCAATATGTGTATTTGACCATACTTGGGTTCCCGTGTACCTGTTTTACACCATCTTCCATTGCCGAAGACCAGTTCCAATACTCAAAAACAGAAGTACAGAGGATGGCAAAAATTCCCAGATGATGTTCTTTCCCTGCCCTGAATGTCAAGGATACATTGGTTGCATCCTCGTTCAAATGAACCAATCCTATAATCCATTGTGCCTCAATTCAAGATTGCCAAGATAACAAGTACAAGGTTTGTGTTCTTGGTATTGAAACGCCCCATGCATCGAAACATCAAGCTAAGTGACACCATATCTAATAAAAGTCTGCTGTTGGGTGTAACCAGCAAGAGTCCAAACTAGGGCAGTCTGGATTTTGAAGAACCTGTGCTATTAGAGAAATATAGTTGGCCACCTATGGAGTACACTGTGGAAGCATACTAGATGCCCTACAACTCCCTGATGAGATTGAGTTCTCCTATTAAAATGTCATGGCCTGAAATCAAGTCAAAGCACCATTGAGCGCTTTCCCAAGGCTGTTGGAAACGTCTCCTTTGGTCTCGTCAACAACTTGAAATGTCATGTCTTCGTAGAAAACCGGTCACAGACAGCGGCTGAGCTTATTGGTGTTCAGCCCCAGTTAAAGGTCACCAGTCCGAGCAGCATTGGGTCATGACATCATTAAATTGTGACCATGTGGCTGTGTCTCTGTGTTCTCCTCCATGTCTGCATCACTATATGTGAATTTGTCCAGCGCAATCATTGGAAAACAGATTTGGAAATGACTTTAGTATACATTCAGTGCTCGTAATACTTCAGCGTGGGGCAATCGCAAATACGAAATTGGCCCCAAAATGATGCAGTATGCGATTACTTTTTCAGTGGACTGGATAAACTAATTTACATGTGGAAACAGAGAGCATGCATGTCAGGTATAGAGTCAGATCATCTTCCAGTACAAATCCAAAACAGAAATCATTTTATAAACAAGTTTTATCGGGCTGCTCCCTGTTCGAGGACCATGTAATAGGATTTATCCCGGATGTGTATGAAATCATCTGCTGATGGAAAACAACCTAACTTGGGTGAATTCCTTTGAAAGCATTTAAATGTTTTTTGTTCTGAGGCGATATTGTTCCACAAGGTAACGTCACACACATAATGAGCTCACATGTGAGTGACCTGGAGTTTAGGCAGCAGTAGCGTTAAGATTAATTTGGGTGCGACAGCAAAGTCAGTTGAGTGATCTAGGAATGACAGCGGGGAATGGGGCTGGAATTAATGGCTACAGCTAGACTTGGGGTCAGGGTTCTTGGGGTGGGGGGGGGGCACAGTTCAGAGTTGTACAACAGCTGGTAAAAATGTTACAATTGAAATAATAATGTCTGATATCCTAATTATTGCTAAACTTAGCATTTAGCAGAATGCATTTGTATTTCAATGTAATCCATCCATCCATCCGTCTATCCATAACCACAGGAGCTCATTCCTGGAATAACAGGGCACCAGGCAGGGAGCCCCCTCCTATAGGGACCAGTCTAACAGTGATACATACAGCAGTGCCCTGCACTGCATTGTTTTACGCTGCGTGTGAGTGGTTTCACACCGTTAGCGTCCCACTGGCTTCAGTTCCATGCCGAAGCAGCAAAACAAATGCTAAAC
This sequence comes from Isichthys henryi, assembly GCA_026776945.1. Taxonomy (NCBI): domain Eukaryota; kingdom Metazoa; phylum Chordata; class Actinopteri; order Osteoglossiformes; family Mormyridae; genus Isichthys; species Isichthys henryi. The sequence goes on along the minus strand of JAODJX010000129.1, from coordinate 19,187,224 downwards.
CGAGGGGCCCACGGTGGCCCTGTGCTCACAGCGGCCCCAGATGGCGGCTCGGGGAGAGCGAGTGTCGTGTGACGAGCCAGGACGACCAGCGGGCTGTGCTGTTCAGGCTTGGGATCAGCTGCCATATGGCTGTACCCTCCCCATCGCTTTCTCGGCGGCTAACCCACACCGCCAGCTACCGGCTAGCTGCTCGGAGGAGGAACAGGCTGCCAGTTTCTGTTACCATGCAGACGCACCATAGCATGACTGCCGCGTGAAGTGGAGCTTCGTTTTGGTAGCACTTGTACCCGTTAAGCGTTTGATCCGTGTTTTTTTTGGTGACGGGATGGCAGAAGCGTGCTCCTCTTACTCCTTATTGCGGGTTTGAATCCCATCCCAGTGCCATGTTTGTAGCTTTTGCTTATTTTCCCGGCAATGACTAGGCTTCCTATACTGTCACGTGCAGTCAGCTGGCATCTATGCGCATGTGTTGGTGTGTATTTGGTGGGGATGGGGTATACCTACATATATACACACACACACACGTCCCCACAATTTGGTAAAAATCTGCTATTTTGACATCATAGGGACCATTTCAGTCCCCAAAAGGGGAAACTCAGTTTTATAAAAACTCGTGACTGCAGCCAAACAACTGAAAATGCCAAAAGTCTGATATTTTGTTTGCTTAATTATGGTTAATGTTAGAGCTGGGTAGGACTTAAGGTTGTCATTGCTGAGAATAGGGTTAAGCCCATAGAAATGAATGGAGAGTCCCCACAAAGATATAGTCAGCTATACCACCTGCAGTTCAGAATAGGTAAAAAGCTTTACATGTTTGGGACCAACTAGGAAAGCTGGGTTGCTGCTGGAAGAGGTATTGGTTTGGCTGACGGGTTATCCCATCCCGTGCTCTGTGTGGATCCCAGTGCCCCAGTGCAGTGATGGGAACACTGGCCAGCAGGTTATCCCGTCCCGTGGTCTGTGTGGATCCAAGTGCCCCAGTGCAGTGATAGGAACACTGGCCAGCAGGTTATCCCGTCCCGCAGTCTGTGTGAATCCCAGTGCAGTGACGGGGATACTGTGCTGTAAAACTGGCACAGTCCTTCAGATGAGAGGTAAAACTGAGGTTCTGACTCCCTGAGGTCATAAAAAATCCCTGGGTATCTTTTTCTAAAGATGGGGGGGGGGGGTGGTACCCTGATGTCCAGGCTAACACTGCACACTGTGGCCCTAACAAATCTGGCCCCCTAATCATCCTCTATATCTAACTGGTGAATTCTCTCCTGCCCCTTCACCACCTTAGCTACTGTGTGGTCAGTGTACTGGTGCAGAATGACTGTGAGACATGATCCAGGTGGGGGCTGCACAGTGGTGGCTGAAGTGGCTCCCCATTGGTTATGGTTAGGCACTATTTAAATGTAACATTCATTTATTCATAGATACCTAATCTGCTGTGTGTCTGCAGCCTAGACTGGGTTGGCATTTTCTGGAAGCTGTTCCCCTAACTGCACCCAGTGCTGGCGGGCAAATGAGCAGAAGACTAGAAGCTACTTCATGATGACCGAGTTCCACGTATCTCTACAACCCATCTCATCATTCTTGTAAGAGAACTATGATTTTCAGGACCCAGGAATTCACTAGTATAACTGTGCACTGTTCACTAGTATAACTGTACTCAGGTCTGTGCATATTTTAGGGTCTGAGTCACCGTCGTGCAAAATTTACCAAGAGGGGCCACCTAAATCTACCAATCAAAATTAAACCCCGCCCCCCTCCAGCATTTGGGCACCAGCCCCTCAAATAGTCTCTGCATGGCATTGACCGTACCGCATAATTGTGGACTGCATGTATATATGTGTAAGTAATATGTATAGTATATATGATTTGATTATGTGTGTATTTATGTATCTTAGTAATTTCAGCATACGTGGAAAACAATTAGAAGGATAACGGAAATGTTGGTGGTTTAAAGGGTAATCCTACTTTACGACAAAAACGATGTGAAGCCTTGTTTCATATTGAGAAGGGCCTTTTTGCTGATGCAATGAATGGTGGAAGCTTGAATTATTCATCTCGTGTAATGGAAGCTTGATGGAAGCTGGTCATTCCTTAACTTTTCATTCTCCCTACGATGCAGGCACCAGATTTACTTGGGTGTGTCTGCTCCTAATTCTGACAGCATGGAGGATGCTCCAGCAAGGTCTGGATCAAGGTGGCTTATCTGCCAATTACGCTGACTGATTAAACTTTCATTAGACTTAATACAGTAAGTGAGTCTCCAGGATATGCAAAGATACTGAAGCACTACGAGGCTTTAGCGTATTTTTTGTAATCGCTTATTGACGGAATAGGAATTCATTTCTCGGCAGAAATAAGCATGGAATAAGCTGAAGTCGACTGCATAGAGTATTTGGGGTTGGCACATTAGGTCAGGATTTTGGATGGCTTTACCCAACATTCCCTCTCATTGCACATTAGTGATAGTGACGCTAATGTTTGCACATATTTTTAAATCTGTTATTTTGAAGTTATCACATTTCATAAAGCACTTTACCTTGTTTTGGTTCTCAAAGCAAGCGAAAACACAGCTCAACAAAACCAGAGCTCGTTCACTTGTGTTGATTGTGCTGAAAGTAATTCAACTTCACGCTACATAATCAGCATTGTTTAAGGAGCCATTTAAGTGGAAAGTGTGTACATAGTCTTAATCAGAATGCCATCATTTCTGTAAGAATAATTGCAGCAGGGAATATTAAATGTTTAATGACTTTCTTGTTCACCCGTGAAGCGTTCTTCAGCTTTAAATGGTTTCTTATCCGACAGAAGCCCGTGGAATGGTTTAGCGGTGAAACTGACTCCAGAGAAACAAATTTACGGGAAAAAACGGTATTGTTTGCCGTGTAAATGGTTCGGATGAGTTAAAATTTATCTTCATGGCAGGATTGCATTACGCTGGCACTTTCATGTGTTTTGGACACATGATGCCTCTGTGGGGAGGAGTGCAGCTCAGCAGCCTGATTCCCCATCACTGTTTACGCTGATATCCTGTCCATATATACGTATATGATGCTTCACCCTTTATGTGATCCAAGCATCCACCCTGCCCATGTGACTGAAGTGTCCAATCCAGTATGACCATTGTAAGCTTATTTATATGGACCATATTCCCCCAAAATGCTGCATGCGTCAGAACCCCAGCCTCGCTCTCACCTGTGTGGTCTGATGGGATGGATATAGGGAAGGAACCGCCCCATTGCACCTGTACTAATCACGTGATGCTTATTTGCCATTTGCACATATTTTTCCCTGCTGTTTCCTTCTAGCTGCTGAGAGAAGATTCCCCAGAAACTGTGTTCAGGTTCTGAACACCTCCTAGGTCACCCGGGTTTCCATCCATTCATTTTCTGTAGCCACTTGTTCAATTCAGGGTCACGGAGGGTCCGGAACCTGTGCCAGAAGCTATGCGCATGTAAGACAAAGAACAACCCATAGGAGGCGCCAAACCATAGGAGGGCATGCACATGTGTGCACGCGCGCACACACACACACACACACACAGGTTTGTAATTATCATTGTGGGGACTTCTTATTCATTCATTTCTATGGGGAAAACTCTAATCCCAACATGACGACCTTAACCCCTACCCAGCCCTAACTCTAACCTTAACAAAATACAAGACTTTTACAGAATACAATTTTTACTTTCTTGGATGCATTTACAGATCTTTGTAGGGACCTGAAAAATGCTCCCCACAATGTGTCACCTAATCGCCTCTCACAATTTAGTAACTCCAACTATCTTCAGCATGTTTTTGGACTGCGGGGGGAAACCGGAGTACTCTGAGGAAACCCCACAACGACATGGGGAGAATATGCAAACTCCGCATACATGTGACCCAGGCGAAGATTCGAACCCGGGTCCCAGAGGTGTGAGGTAACAGTGCTAACCACTGCACCACCATGCCGCTGCCCTGCCTGGACTCTCCTAGCATCATTTTTCTCCCCATCCCTAGTCAGCCATGTCATATATCTGCCACAAGATGTAGTTTCATGATTGTTGTGCGTCCAAGAACAGAAGCACGTCCGCGGTGTTTTAATCGGGAAACACCGAGAGTCACGGCGTTTGACTGGGCTACGTATTCCTGCTCCTTCAGAAATGGCTGGGTGGTGTCATTTATTGCTCCACTCCCCGCAGGAAAGCGTGAAAAAGATGGGGCCGAGAAATTTCCAAAAGGCGTAAGGAGTAACACGTTAAACCCAACTCTACTGCTGTTCTTTTTATAAGAGCTTTTCGAAGCCATATCATGCTTCTTCCCTTCCATAAAGTGGGAGAAGGGGGTTTGGCGTTCGATAGGGAACGAATGGAGGCTCGGCTGGGGCCTTCAGCCGCCCCCCTGCCCTCTGCTTTTATTTTTGCATAGTGTTTGTGTCGTTAAAAAAAAAACTCACCTGCCTCTTGATGCCAGCTTCCGGACACTGAAGTGTGCGATTAATAGCTTAATAAATTCTGAATGATTACAAACTCCAGGAACATCATAGCTTCACAGTTACCGTTTAGAATCGCTCTGAATTGCACGTAGTTGAAGTAGAAATGGGCAAAAGAGATTCGAGATGCGTATCCTCGGAGACTGAGCGGCTATCGTTAATCTTGCCGACATCTCGTCCAGCTTAGCGGGGGCTTCCAGTCAGACAGGAGATGGACTTCAGGTCAAGTCTTGCGGCAGTTATGGTGGTCAAGCGAGGGCTTAGTAAGTGCCCATTAGAGAAAGAGTCCAAGGCCCAAGAAAATGGAAAGAAGATTAAAGGAGATAGTAAAAAAAAAAAAAAAGGAGCGTGAAGTTCATTTATTGTACACAAGCCTAAACCGCGAGGCAGGATTCCCTGACCAGGAAGCCAGCATTGCACAACCACGCACTGTCAGGCAATACAGACACCACTTAAACCAGGAACTTGTGCGCTTGGACTCTGGGACGTAACTGGAGCAGTCAAAGGAAACACACAGAGACACTGGGGGGTGTGCCACCCTGCTGGTCCAGATGGGGCGAAGTAACCGGTTCTATTCAATGTGCCTGGAACCCTTAATTCAGCACGATGACTTGGAGTAACCTCGATAACATTATTGGAAATTGGATCATCCGTTTAAGGAATCGCTAACGAAACAGGTTAGCAAAGTAAGTTAGAGCTCTAGGGGCTGGTTTAACGAAGCAGGATTTCTTGCTTAGTCAGATAAGTTACTGGATTTAAGGTAGTCTGGACTAAATGTAATTGAAGGAAGTTAAACTTTATTTAGCCCAGGCTACCTTAAATCTGATAAGTTATGTGGCTAAGCAAGAAATCCTGCTTTGTGAAACCGGCCCCAGGTCTTTCTTTTCGCCTTTCACATGGTAAAAAGTCTTAGCCAATTAGAATGTCTCCAGTTTCCCTTCAGTGACTGAGCAGTCCCAGCTCTCCAGGCTGGGGCTCTAACTTTTCTCGTGTGTTTTTATCATCTCCTCAGTGTAATTAAAAGACACCCAGTCTGAGATGATGTTACTCCATGAGACTTGTAGGAAAGTTTTATTTCTGGCTTACACAATTCTGTAAAGATGTATTTAGTGACTCAACCACTAGCAATGCCTTGTGAATTTAAGGTAATTAAGTTGAAGGTGAAATATGGCGAATAAATGGAATGGCTGGGGTGGCGCTGATCTAATAAGAACAGAAGAAAATAGTGGTATTATTATTATTTATTATTATTATTATTATTATTATTATTATTACTGTTACTGTTCATTCGCATGTATTTTTTTTTGTGCAAATATGCACTTACTACAAATATTACAAAGATGGTTTTCGTCTCCTCTCTTTTTTGATGGCCAAGACTTTTGAACACCTGTGTGTGTGTGTGCGCGCGTGTGTGTGTCTGCGCGTGTGTGTGTTTTCCCCTCTACCAGTAATCGTGATACCAAACCTGACCCACAGCCCACGTGATCCAGTGCTTTTGGTTTCTGTGTGTCTGTAACCCCCCCGCCCCGGCCCTCTTCTCCCCCCGATGTTTGTCACACTTTTCTCCAGTTCCAGCCCAATATAAACTCCTTGACCCCCCCCCCCCCCACCCCATTCCTGGTCAGGTGACTCAGTTCACAGTCTCCCCCGGAGCCGGTGTCACACGTGTGTATATCAGTCGCCTCCGTGAAGGTCTTTGCAAACTCACAAACACTTATTAAGGACCCCCCCAGGTTAGGTATTCTTCCTCATTACCCTGCCCCCCACCATTGGAGATCCACAGTTTATGATCTTGACTGCGCAGATGACAGATGCTTTTCTTAGCCCCCCTTGATGAAGGTCTCATTAAATCGTTGTACAACAAGCTTCTGTTTAAATGTCACTGGGTTGCAGAAGAACTCATCTGTACAGGATAGGATATGAGCATCAACCAAAAAGTTATATTTTATAAGAAAACAACCCCCCCCATGTTTCTCAGTCAGGTGACAAACTTCTGAATCATCCGTGGTGGTGAGAAGATGAGTAGATAGTGCTGTGGGCCTGAAGGTGGAACAGTATGGCTGTGGTGTGGAAGCAGGGGTAAACACGACATCAGACTCTCAACCGAAATGAGCAGCTTCTCTTCGTTTCATCACAGCCTGGAGATAATTTCATCCACCCCTTGGTCCACCGCTGAGAGCAGCTCTGCATGGGCACGGCAGGATTCCTTTTCTGAGAGTGAAAAAACGTGTCGTCTTCATGGTTAGCTGCTGAAGAATCCCTCAGAGTTAAGCTGTGCAGAGCGTAAGTGAATAGATGGTGATGTCAGTCTAAAGGGGAGAGGCCTTGGAAAAGTGGGTAGCTTTTTGATTGGGGCTCAATTCCCATTGCCAGCCCTGTTTATGTGGAGGGGAGGGGCTATGGCTCAATGGGAAGCCATTGAAGGTTCTGTCTGTGTGAGGGGGATGGACCATGGATCAGTGGGCAGCTCTCTGATTGGGGGCTTGATACCCATTGAAGGTTCTGTCGGTGTGATGGGGCGGAGCCATGAATCAGTGGGCAGCTCTCTGATTGGGGGCTTGATACCCATTGAAGGTTCTGTCAGTGTGAGGGGATGGACCACGGATCAGTGGGCAGCTCTCTGATTGGGGGCTTGATACCCATTGAAGGTTCTGTCGGTGTGAGGGGATGGACCACGGATCAGTGGGCAGCTCTCTGATTGGGGGCTTGGTACCCATAGAAGGTTCTGTCGGTGTGATGGGGCGGGGCCATGGATCAGTGGGCAGCTCTCTGATTGGGGGCTTTGTACCCATTGAAGGTTCTGTCGGTGTGATGGGGAGGGGCTATGGATCAGTGGGCAGCTCTCTGATTGGGGGCTTGATACCCATTGAAGGTTCTGTTGGTGTGAGGGGGAGGGGCCATGACTCAATGGGCTGCTCTCATTACTGGCCCAGTTTGTGGAATTTGCATATTTTCACGTTTGTGTGAGTTAATTTCCTGCAGTCTCAAAGCCTGTGGTTTGGTTCCCATACTCTGTGTTATGTGTGCCGTGCTTCCTACGCCGCTCACAGTGACCCTACCTTGGATATTTAAGACTTTATGGATGGTAGAATGAAATGAGCAGACACTGTACCAAGTTTGACCTTTGTACCGATACAGCAATCATAGCCGTTTATTATGAAGGTAAAGACATAAAAAGGCATTCAGCCTGGTACCAGCACTGTTTTCTTGTCCTGTTCTCTGTTTTTTTTCTAAATATAATTAAAATGCCCCTTTGGTTATGGGGGGTAAAAAAGAGGAAGCCATGAAATTACCCTTTTGGGAAGAGCAGAGAGAGCAGTCAGCAGAGAGAGCAGTCAGCACTTTCTTCTTGCTTGATTCTGGCCGTCTTCAGGTCTTTGTTAAAAAGCCCAGAGATTATCAGAGCCTAAGCGCATCCGGGGTAATGACCACATGCCAAGGTGCTGGGACGACTGCAGCCTTACTGGCTGCTCTCCGTGTGTCTGCTCAGAGCGCTGAGAGATTACAGGCAAAGAGATGCTGCCACCTACAGGCAGGGAGGGATGAGCATGGTCGCTCCGGTCGAGGGAAGCTCCGTGCCTGCAGTCTTATTTGCCCGACCCCGGCTGCTGCTGTTACATTCATAATGATAAAATAAAACAAAAGAGGCCTGTCAGAAAGATACATGATGAATTTCTCTGGAAGATTCTGTCGTCGCAGTCAGGCATCCGAGGTATTTTTTGCACCAGACCTGGAACTATTTCAGAAAAAAAAAGAAAATTAAATAAAACACTTTTGGTGGTGAATTGGAGCAGTTCTCCTGTGTAGCTGTCACAAAAGTCCCCTTTTGTGAAGACAAATGGCACCCCTGTCATTTTAGGGTGCACGGAGGAATCAAAGCGCTTCCGGAACAATGTGACGGTGGGAATTGGACACCGGCGCAAATAAGGAGGAATCGACATGGTTCCCAAAGCTTTGCTCAAGCGGGGCAGTCACTCAGCACTCCAGTAATGCTCCGCGTCACTGAGACCTTGCCTGTCTACCTCTTAAGTCGCACATGTCCTTATGCGTCTTGCACAGCTGTTTTTTGCAATTAAACTTGTGGATTATGTGTCTTTCCAAACCCAGCATATCCTTTTCCGAACTTCCCCCAGGATGCATCGCCCAACTTTGGGGGATATCGATTCCCGAGTCTTAGTTGATGCCATTTATAGGTTTTCCATGGAATTAATAAAAAAAAAAAAAAATTCCCCCATGCTGATCTAGGCAAGTCCCTCCTGTAACAGGAGTGTGGGGGAAGTTGGAACAACTATGTAAGGTTCTCCTTAAGGCTAACCCTGAAGATTTGAAAGGGCTTAGAATAATAGAATATGGTCCTTGACTTGGCTAAGAATCCGTTTGATTTTTCAGAAATTTTCTATGGAGATGAAAAATATATCTTGTGGAGACCATTACATTGTCTTGCATTGCTTTGCGCATGCATTTGCCTCAGTGTAGAACAGTAAAATAGGTCATTGTCTCTTTGTAGGGGAAGTGTGGGAGATGTATTGTTCAGTTGCTTGTTTGGGGTTTCACAGCACAATGGTTTTAACTTATTTATTTATTTCCCCATGTTTTTAGAAGATGGATTTGTTTAGACCAGGGGAATCATTTTTAAAGAGTGTTCCCCAGCCTTTGACATTCACATTTTGGCAGCGGTTTGCACTAGCACAGCGTCAACATAATAGCAGCGGGGAGATGAGGGATTATGGGAAAGAGAAGGCCTAGTCAGCACGATAGGCTGAAGTTTGACCTGGAAGATGTGGGTTGCTATCAGAGTGACATTGTGCTTCGATGACTTTCAGCAAGTATATTTTTTGAGACTGACTCTACTAGTGGGCGGCATGTTGGCTCAGTGCATATCGCTGCCACCTCACATCTCCAGGATTGGGGGAAATATGCTCATGTGTCTGTGTAGAGTTTGTCCTTCCTGTGTTGTACGGGTTACCTGCAGCAGCCAAAAAAAACATGTGGCTAGGTGAGTTGGTGTTTCTAAGCTGCCCTTAGTGTGTGAGTGTTTGCGCTCTGCGATAGACTGGCATCCTATCTAGGGTGTCCCCTGCCTTATGTCCTGTAATTCCAGGGATCGGCTCCAGGCTCATCGTGACTCTACTGGGTTAGCGGTTATGAAATATCAGCCAGAAATATGATAGGCAAGTCTTGTGTATAGCAAAAGCGCCTCCCTACATGTTTATGTGTTGGCATTGCACTTAAATAATGAAATTTGTACATTTTGAAGGAGGAGTCACAGAATGTCATGTTGCGCGATGAATTTCCAATAAACATCCCACACAACATGCTTGGATAGTTATATTGATCTACGTTGTATTTGTGAGTTTTTGAATATCACAGAAAAAGCATATATTTGTTCCAGTTGACTGTTTTTATAAACAAAAGCAATTAATGATTAAATTAGATTTATGCATTATTCAAATGTTAAATCAATGTTCTTGGGATGGTTGCTGTGACAGATTTTGTATCAACAAAACAAATGAGGATCAGTGTAATTATCATCGTTTGTTATTGCTGTAGTTAACTCTGGGTAATTGGTATGGGTCACGCCTCATCTGAGTAGATGAATTTCACCCATTTGATGTTTGTAGTGGTGGATTTCACATGCCTCTGCTCGCAAAATGTGCAATAAAGCTTTGCATCCATCCATTTTCCATGACTGCTTACAAAGTGCAAGGTTATGGAGAACCTGCAGACTTTCCCAGCAAGCACTGCGCTCGAGGCAGGGGGGTGGGATGCCCAAGTACAAGCTATGGGTAATTCAGGGACACCCATCTACCTGAACTACATGTCTTTGGACCATGGGTGGAAACTCAGAAGACCATATGGAGAGCATACAAGCTCAGAACACGCAACTGGATACTAGCTACCATAAAAGGGTCACACCTGACTGCATTTGTGGCATAGAGGAGGTGGATCATCATTTGTTTAAGAAGGGAGCTTGAGAAATATTTTGAGATGGTCTATGCCAGGGTTCCCTGGTCGACCTGAAGGTACAGGGGAGAAGAGAGAAATGAGGCTTTGAAGTCATTAAGTTGCGTCGCTGTTTGGGCTCCTCCTTGGCTTGACACTGGGGAATGTGTTAGATTCCTTATTTGCTAGGGTTGACTAACAAGATGCGTCTTATCAGTAAGATTCTTGGTTCTGCGAGGAGGGTCTGCTCCAAACATCCTCTCTGACTTTTTCTTTTTGGAAAGATGTTATCTGAGCTTTGTGCCAAATTCTCTTTCATTCCATGTATCTTGTTGCACACTTAAGACAATCTTCTGGGTGTCAGAGATAAATTACATGAGGTAAATTTATTGGACGGCTTATTTATTTTTAGGCAGAGAGATCTCAGCTGCGCCGAGATCAACACATTTGCTTGACCGTGTGGAGTGTATGTTGGCGGTGCATCATGCGGCTGAGTTGGCACATGTGGTGAAATCTTTATGTGCCTGCAATGGAGAGAAACCCCCCCCCCCCCCCCCCCACACACACACTGCACAGTCACTCCAGTAAACACCATTGCAGGGAAGAGTGCACCTTGGCAGTTTTGGTAATGGATTTGTGACAGAATGTCCCGGAAGGATGATTGCTCCTGCATTCTTGAGCGAGATACTCAACCGGAATCGCTGCTTCTGCGTCAGCTTCTACATAAAGGTGACACTGGGAGTCACTGGTCGACTGGCTAAATAAAATTTCCTCAGGTCAAGAGCATCCAAAGAATAAGCAAATAACTGAGAGATGCGGGTGAAGCTACCCGGTACTGTAATGGTGTGAGATGGTCGGTGGAAGGCTTCTGTTAAATAATGGAGGTCTCAGTATTAAGTGGTGTTGGTGAGGCAGCTTCATGTCAGTGCGGTTTGTTTCGACCCAGCAGCCTTTGCCCGGTATGGGCTCGATTGGGAAACACCCACCGTGTCTGGAGGGCGCTCTGCCTCTGCGTCCCCCTGGCATCCATCACCAGCCAGAAGGTCAGCCGTCCTCCAGTGCCACCCTGCCAAAGTGAGGGCGAAGTGTGTGCTGAGAGTCCGCTCATCCATGCGGGGAACTCTGCCAGGGGGAGGTCCTGGGCCCTGGGAAGACCATCTGCAGCATCCCTGTACTGTGACAGCACTCTGTTCAGTCTACTGACAGAGGAAAAAAGCAAAACCTGGGCTACAGATGTGAACAATGAGTGGAATTACATCACAACAACTTATTTATGTTATACGGTCCCTGTAGCTG
>JAODJX010000129.1:19134544-19155146 GCA_026776945.1 Isichthys henryi | reverse complement strand
AGACAACATAGCTCCTGGGATCACTGTAACACGCAAACCCCTCCACCACGATAAGGTGTCGGCTCCAGGAGGGGTACCCAAATGTTCCTCAAATAAAATGATTTTTATCTACAAGCCTTTGATCATTCTTTAGTGGTGTTCGCGATTTGATTCCAGTGACTCAGCACAAATTCTGTTCCATTTAGTGCTTTTTAAACATCTCTCCAAACATGTTCAGCTGCTATACAATACTTCATATCTCATTCCCAATGGATTATGTCAGATTGGCATCGAATAGAATCGGATTCAATCTAATCTTTAGTTTGTGAATCGAAATCGAATCAGGGCATCTGTGACAATACCCAGTCCTAGTTTTTATTTCAGTCCATTCCACAATAATTGCTACTGAGTCACCTAAAAAACAACTTGCACATTCAGAAAAAATATCTGTAATAGAAGTTCTTCAGATGTTTTAAAACAATCCAACAAAAAGCTGGATTGATTCTGGGCTGGGAGGCAGGAAATGTATTAAGGTCTGGCTCCCTAAACGGTTGTTATGAACCCATTTTAAGACATACAGCACTGTTAGGGTATTGGGGAGATAAAATATCAAAGGTATTCTTCACAAATCACAACCTGTCAGTTTTTTTCTTATAGCACTGTTTCAAAAGCTGTACCCTGGCGACCAGCCCTACATTCCTTCCACTTCTGAGAAATTAAACATCTTCGCAGTATCTCACTATGAAAAGTTCCCTCTCTTCTCGCCCTCTCTTCTTCCCCGTGTCTGCCATCATTATTCACAGGCATGTTCTTCACCCCACCCAACAATGAGTCTCCCCGCACTTTGGCTGTCCCCATTTCTCCTTCCCCAGAGAGTTGTGCGAGATGTAGAGTGGTTTCTGTTTTGATTCAGCACATCATCGAGGAGCAGTCAGCTGGCACTCTGCTCACAGATCCATGCCACTCATACCTCTGCGGTGCTGTAACCTCAAGGTGATTCCCTTGCTGGCCGAAACTGCTAGTCATAAACCTGCAAAAGTAATGCAAGTGGAAAGATCAAAAACAGCCCAGAATTTGCTTGCATGTTTATGCACCATATGACTTCTTAAGAGGTGTTAAAATTTTCTTAAATATTATGACAGTGATATTTGCACTCTTTCTGTTCACACGTATAATATCTCCAAAAACAGTAGACTGTAGCATTATAAAACTCCTTTAAACAGCACTGGCCTGGGGTGGCGTGGGGGTGGGGAGTGTCCTTATTGGTACAATATGTCCTGAAAGCCTCAGAAATTGAGTCAAATTGAGTAGATCTTTTGTTGAGCCCCAGTTGCTGAGTCAGAGTCAGGTAGCTCTGTCATTGGTCTGCTAATCACTGGATGGGATCCTCTGACCTGGCCTGATATGACTCGAGTCAGAGCAGTCTGGCGGAGTCAGAAGGACCAGCTGGTGGGGATGTGCTGGCAGACTTGTCATGGAGTCAAATCACAATGTTCCCAATGGTTAGAGAGGAAGGCTGGCAGATTCAGTGCAGATCTAAGACTCACTATATTTAAGGACTCATTGCTATAGTAGCTTAGACAACCAGCCGTCGTTTGCTTTTTCAGAAATGGAGGGATCGGTCTGGTTGCTGATCTGAGAGACACAGCTGTGTTAGTGCCATTCTCCATAAAGCAGAAGGTGGATGTATGCGTTAATCTCCGCAAGAAACGTCACGCTGCATGGCGGGTAGCTGGCGCTGGCAGTTTTTAACTTCTGACAAAATAAAAAGCAATCGGCAGATCTCAAATGAAAATACCCCAAAATGATAAGCTCTGAAACGTAAGTGCTATACGATGGCCCTAATACACTTCAGTTCCCAGTAAGCCTTATTTCGAAAAATATAAGTCAATGCTGCAGGGATTTGAAGAATATCTTGACTTGAGAAACACGAGGGAAAGAGAGAGATGAGATTTATATCGCCACCTCCTATTACTTGCCCTAACTTTGCCTGTTTTTTTCTGATTTTTGCCCCTTCAAATCTACAGAATGATCTGGAACATTCAAATGAAAGTGGTCCCTTTGCAAATCCCTTAATTAAATCATGCTGCTTTCGTCAGTGAAAGAACCTTCTTGTGCTCAAATGTATTTTACCTACTTACTCTTTGTCTGCAGCCTGACTGCTATTTTAGTCATGACTGACGTACAGGATGGTAGATTGAATTACACTGTAACTATTCTGCACATTAACTACCAGGTATAAATTGCTGTTAACATCCTAACCAGCTGAGGTATACACTCAATTTCCGCACTTCTGCTTTTACTCCACAACAAAACAAAACTTACTTGGCTGACTTTGTCTTCATACAACTCTGAAAGTCATATTACATCCTTTGCTTTTGACTGTAATTTTCATTTCAGCTTCGTTTAGAAACTCAGTGCCTACCTGTAATGTGGGGTATGGATGTCTGTATACCTCTGCCTTATCAACAGCCCTATAAGGTTGGAGTCATTCCCAGATGTTGATCCTCGAGCCCATGCGCTGTTGGAACCTTTTCCCCGACCCTTTCTGTTTTTCAATTTCCTGAACCCAAAACAAGCTTTTAAATTGCCCTCTTCCATTGCTAAATTATGGTTTCTCTTTTTTTTTTTTCCCCCTCACCCCTGTCTCACATGACTTTTTTGCCACCCCATGAAGAGCAAGTCTTTCAGTAACTTCGTCATATTTTAAAAGGAAGATGAATTGCAATATTTTTTAGTTAGGCTTTCCGTTTTTAGTTTGTATTAAAGCACGTAACAATTTCTTGCAATGAATAGGAGAATAAGCATTCAGAATACATTCCGAGAAGACCTAGATTTCATCCTTAGATGCGTTGCCAAAAGTGAGCGAGGTAAGCTATCGAAGCCTTTATACTAACCGAAGAGCTTCACACACTGGGCTGAAAATATTTTCCTGTACTGCTGGCAGTGGCAGATTAGTGTTGGTCTGAGCCCACTGATCGTTCTCAGTACCTCTGCAGTATCTACGGCAACTCATGCCCCCCATCGCCTAAGAGGTGGAGACAGGAGACACAAAGTGGGTTTTTTGTATGTTGATGCTTCCATGTCCCACTCTCACAGTGTGAGGAAGCAATTAAAAAAGGCGAATAGGATGTTGGGTTACATCTCTAGGTGTGTGGAGTTCAAGCCGAGGGAGGTGATGCTAAGATTATAGAATTCCTTGGTAAGATCTCAACTAGAATATTGAGTGCAGATTTGGGCACCTTACCTTAAAAAAGACATTGTTGCCTTAGAAGGGGTTTGATGTAGGACTACAAGAATGATTCCTGGTCTTAGAGGAATGTCTTATGAAGAGAGATTAGCTGAGCTGGATCTGTTCAGCCTCGAGCAAAGGAGGCTAAGGAGGAACATGATCCAGGTATATAAGATTTTAACAGGTCTGACCATATAGTTATGTCAATATTAGTTCAAATACAAGAGCTTGTGGCTATAGGTGGAAATTAACAGGAGAACATTTTAAACTGGATTTGATAAAGCACTTCTTCACAAAGTGTGTAGTTAGAGTATGGATTAATCTTAGTCCTGTTAGTGTAGTGCAAGCTAAAACCTTGGGTTCCTTTAAATCACAGCTAGATAATATTTTAACAACTTTAAGCTATTACTTGAATTCTCCCCAAGTGAGCTTGATGGGCCAAAGGGCCTCCTCTCGTTTGTAAACTTCTTATGAGGCATGGACAACTGCATCATAGCAACAGTGAAGAATGAGGACTGGATTTATAGACCAGTGGGCTATTCCACAAAGCAGGATTTGCCAGTTTGCATAAGCCAAACGTGAAAACTAACAGGGAGACAGGTAAGTGACATTCTTATTGGACAATCCTTACTTTTGGCTTAAGTTATCTGACTAATGACAAAATCCGACTTTGTGGATGGCTGCATAAACTGTGTGAAGAGTAGAATCAAGCTGTAGCCTCATAGCAAATGGTGTGTTTGCAATAAGGCTACGGTTTATGTCTCCTCCTGACACAGTTTAGAGGCTTGTGGCTGTAGTGGTTTTCCCGTAAGATTGAGTTAGCTGCCCATATGGTTTGATATGGGCCATCTGGGATCTTTGCCCAGTGAGCAGCAGTTGGATTGGAATGTCCCATCTGGAATCATCTGCCCTGAGCTGCGTGATTGCTGTGCGGCTGCGTGCTGTTGCCCTGTATGCCCATTTCGGAGCGTCAAGGGGGTCATTGTGGCGCACGCCTGCATCTCCCTACACAGCCGTGCTGTCGTGTGCCGGTGGGGCTTGACTCTGTATGGAACCCCCCACCCCCTCCCGTGTTCCTACCACATGCCTCTCCTCCAGATCACTACCATCATGTGCTTCAGAGGAAATGCACAAATTGTTTTTTTTTTTCCAGCAATTTTTGCTTTTTTCATAATGGTTTAGGAACCTTTGGTGAAAATGATGGAGAGGAGTGATTAAAGTAATTAGTAATACTATAGCCATGTTAAGCTGAAATCCTAGTAGTGTCCTTGGTTTTTCCTACCTTGTGTCCTGTGTTACATGTGATCCAGGCCCTTTATTATTCTGACCATGATACGCAGTTAGAATGATGGATGCATGGATGGATGGATGGGTATGTGCAGTTGCTTTTAACTTTCTATCTTTTCCAGACAGTACTAGGCATAATGTCTGTACATTTACATTCACTTCATTTAGCAAATCCTTTTCTTCAAAGCAACATACAAGTGAAGTAAACAGCACATTTCAGACATAGAACTATTGAGTACTAGAGCACTATAAAACAGTGTCATCCCCTGGAATTTATGCTTATAGGTTGGTGCAAATCTCCTTTCACACAACAGTGTGATGTTAAGATTTTTTGCTAAGAAGCCTATGATGATACTAAGACACTCGCAGAAGCGGCTGGTGGCTCAATCAAATACTCACACGCCCCTCCTATAAAGCGGAGCCGAACTTGTGAAGATGAATGAATGAACATTGCTTTTATATAGTGCAATTTCAAGACACCCAGAGTGCTTTACAGTAAGCAATGGGGAGCCACTGCCAAGCACCCACCTGCACCAGTACACTCACTGCACAGTAGTTAAGGTGGTGGAGGGACAGGAGAGAATTCACCAGTTAGATATAGGGGATGATTATGACGCTGGATTTAAAAGGGTCGCAGTGGGCAATTTTAGCCAGGACATCAAGGTACCACCCCTACTGTTTCAAAGGATGTCCGGGGATCTTTTATTATCTTAGAGAGTCAGGATCTCGGTTTTATGTCTTATGCAAAGGACTGCGCCATTTTTATAGCACAATGTCCCCATCACCGCGGGTATTAAGATCCACACAGACTACAGGACGGGATAATCTCAAGTGTCAGTGTGATTTTTTCCGGAACTTTTTGGCTTTTAATTTTGTTTTCGTCATACAGTCTTGTATTTTCTCTGCATAAAGCTGCAGCGATAAAGTTGAAGAGTCACTTAAAAATTGTAATAAAATCAAACTGCTGGTCGATGTTTTGCGAGGTTCCGCATGGCTGTTGCGAAAAAGCGGTCGCTGATCATTTCTGTGCAGCCCTCTTCTGTGACTCAGGACCATCGCGAGTCCCAGCAACGCCCGGCCTCCCCGGCCCTCGTGCACCGATTCGATCCAGACTTGTTTATTTCAACAAGCCGCTGAAGAGTGGGGGACAATCGAATGCCATAACACGATGTGTTTTTGACAAGCGCGTCGTATCTGAAAGCATTAGACCCGCTGCCATAAAGGTGACTTGCTCGAGAGTAGAGCATGCGGGTATTCACTCACTGAGTGTATTTTACGACTGTGGTGCCCTGAATTCGTGGGTGATTGTCTCCTAATAAACTTCTGTGCTACTGGGCAAGGCTTGGTATACGTTTGGCTGAGAGGAAATCGGCACATTTAACATATACATTAGGGCCTTGTGAGACGTACATAAATTTTTGTTTCAAACTCGGTGAAAATGAATGTCATATCCATTATACAAAATCAAAGGACAGAATATACCAACACTGGTTGGAATGCTGAAAAATGGCTTGTTAGCTAACCTGTCTGTGCCTCATATTTTCTAAAATCCGTTATTATCTCTCTTTATTGGTTCACAAAACAGTATCTCTAACTCTGACTTTATCCCGTGCCTGGAACTTTGTGACATTACTGTGTGGATGGATGACAATATGGAATCATCCATTAGCAAATGCTTGCATTCTAAATGTGTGTTGCTGACCTCCCAGGGCAAGGAGGGTAGTTCCCTGTCTATTAAAATAAAATGCTTAGTGCCGATTGAGTTCAGCCATGTAATTGGATGCTTACTCAAATCTGTGCTAGCCCCAGGTTTTAGTGTAGACATGAATCAGGCTTCAGCCTGGCGATCATCTATATTGCTATGACTTGTGTGGTAATTTTCTCCATGTGAAAAATGTATTTTATTCTTATGAATGCAGATGGAAAACAATAGTGTTCTGAATCACACAGTATCTCTCCCAGAAATCCAGAGACCACACCAGCTACATAGCAGGGTGCGGTGGGGTGGGGGGCACTACTTGCATTAATATTTAACTGAAGGACACGACCCCTGTAGAGATGTTCTTGCTCCATGTTACTGTGTTTACCAAGTGGAGTTCCACACCAGACTGGGGAGGCAGTCACGCTTTGACGAAAACCAAATTCTCCACACACTCAGAAGTCATCCAGATTTAATGGGCGCCAAAATCCCGATAAACGCTTCACGCATTCTTGGGCAATATCCGCACCCGAAAATTGCCCGTTGTCTGCAAGCCTCGTGGGCTCACTTTTTGGTCACAGTTTGCTGATTCTTTATCAGACCGGAGAATCGATAGAATAGAAATTGAAATATCACATAGTTTAAACCAAAATAAATAAATAAGCAACAGTGTCCAGATTAACAATAGAAAACATTAATTCGTGGAGCGGTTGACTTCATGTATAAACCAGGGAAAACATGATTCAGGTTGGAGGAAATTAACAAAAATCTGTATCTCTCTCCTCAGAAAACTTGACTTACCGCATTAAGCCTGTTACCCATAATTTGGGATCAATTTTGGCCTCAGTCTCTTTTAAATTGCCACCTCGACCTTTTTTCAACCGCCAATCTTTCTTTGTGACACAGCACTAAGTGTAATTTAGCCGAAGCAGTCAAATTAGGTTGGATGTGGAGAGGCTTTTTAAACTGTCATTATATTATAAGGTCTTTATATGCAGTCTTATGATTCATTCATTGCCGCCATGTTGAGTTTTCCCAATTATAAGAAGCTCTTTTTGATCTTTGACAAACCTTCTCAGGTAAACTTAGCTGGATACTCAAAGACAGTAATTTATTGGCTCTTAAACACAAGTGTCAGGGAAGGGGTATGGAGAGGCCCAACTTGCCGTTGGAGTGCTACAGGGGCGGGAAGTATCTCAATGGCGTGCCAAGCCGCTCTACTGCCACCTAGTGGCCCCACGCCCCCTTGGCGAGACCCCATCCGCATGGCTGATGCCCTCATTTACAGTAGCCATTCGGTGGTGCAAGTCCTTATTCAGCTATAGCTACAGCAGGGGTCATGCCCCACATGTGTCTGAGGATTTATGTCCGGATCAGTTGACCGCAGGGCCCTCATAGGTCCATAAAATACAACGGATTGGATTATTAGTCTCTCAGAGAGAATGATAATATACTTATGAAGATGGCCAGTGTATAATCAGGTCCAATAAAATTGTCATGGTCTTAGATGTGTTGCTAAGAAACCTCAGCTGGTCGGTCTGCGATTTTATATGTACGTGTGTGTGTGTGTGTGTGTGTGTGTATATATATGTTAGGGCTCCACGATATTGGAAAAATGTGATTTTTTTTTTTTGCTAAATATTGCAATATCTGCAAATAGTCAAATTAGTTGCCGCTGGTTGTGTTGCCGTGAGCTGTACTGACAAACCACTTGCTTTTGCTCAATATCTTCTCTACAGAATCCACAGTATTTCCTTACAGTGGAAGGTATATGGGTTTTAGTGACCGGTTTCTGTTCGCTTTTCTCCTCCCCACACATTTTATTAATTCTCTCACGAATGCATCTATGCGCGATTTAATCAGCGTGTAGAGCGGCATGCAGAGCTCATGCATACTAGGTGATTTTGAAAAGAAACAATCATAAAAATTACCAAACTTGCTAAGGTTTGTTTCCTATGACAGAGTAAAAATGTTTTCGTGAAACTTAGACCGCCTGCCCCATTCCCACCCCCGCACTTGCGGAATTATGTCCATTGAGGATGAAGGTAGGAAGGAACCTGATCACAGTCCAGCTGACTATCGCAGTGCATGTGACGTGTGAGTTACATGAGCATAACATGCAATGTCGATATTAATATCATACAATGCCTAGGACTACTCACTAGCAGCTAACTCCATGT
The DNA here is from genome assembly GCA_026776945.1 of Isichthys henryi. Taxonomy (NCBI): domain Eukaryota; kingdom Metazoa; phylum Chordata; class Actinopteri; order Osteoglossiformes; family Mormyridae; genus Isichthys; species Isichthys henryi. The sequence goes on along the minus strand of JAODJX010000129.1, from coordinate 19,146,769 downwards.
ATGCAATAACCTTTCAGATGGAGTAAATTCTGTTATACTAGACAGACTTCTCTTATAGATTAATCATGGAAAATGAGATCCAAGCGAATAGTTCGTTTGTATCAAGCAGTAAGAAAGTTGCAGTGTGGCGTGTTTGATTTGATTTGCCTTACTTGACGTTGCAGGTCCTGCGATGTGGTTATTGTACGTGTGCACATCGCGCTGACCATGCTGGCCTAATATATACATACATATAGTACACATGTCAAGTGAAATTTATGTGTAAGAAACCCAAGCAACCTACGACACACAGTAAAGGCTGTAGGCTGCAATTTTCTTTCCACTCATAGATTAAGCTTTGCTGGTTATTATCTGACCCATAATACATCCTCATCACTTGCACGTCTGTAAGGTACAAATCTCTCTTTCAGTATTTGTAAAGCATGAGTCATTCCTGTTACGATGTGTTTGCCATTATATAACATCCCATCCTGAATGGGCTTTACGTTTTTTGCTCTTTTGATTCATATCATTATGTGTAATAATAAACGATTAAGAAAAAAAAATCATATTCCTTCAGTGGTTTATTTTAATTTAGCTTTAGTAGTGCTTGTATAGAATATGATTTGCAATTTGTTTATGCAGGTTAATTAGACTTATGTAAACATGGCAGAGTTACTTATTTTCTAGAAAAAATGTGCAATTGAATAATAGTTTAGCAAAAACAATTGAGGCCAAAGCATGTAACACAGCAAATACCAGCAAAAAACAGTGTATGCAAGGCCAGCACTATGCAGCTGACTGGAATTTAGTGTACAAAAACATCCTCCAGGGGCTGGATGGAGAGTGGGCCAGGTGTGCAACAGGAACAGCCGTGTGCCAGTAAACTGTACATGTTACTGTATATGAGTTAGTGTAACATGATGCAGTACGTGTCAGTGCTGCCATTGTGGGAATCACTTTGGTATGGAAGGAGACTAGAGCCACTTGACAGAGAGATTGGACTTGGAACCGGGTCTTTGCTGAGGAATGGAAATAAAGTATAGTGTACTTTCTATACTGTACTGTTAGTATAGTTTATATTCTATTGTTTTTAATTTTTGCTGCTTTTATCTTGTACTGTCCACTTTCTGCCGTGACGATGCAAATTTCCTACTCATGGGATTAATAAAGGATTATCTTATCTTATCTTAAAACCTACAAGCTAAAGTAAACCAGAAAATGACAGAGAGGAGAAAGAAAATGACAAAGTGCGAAAATAGGTGGGGGAGTCAGGAATTATACTGCAAAACTCAAAAGGACATACCCATGGTCACGAGGTAATCAGGAACAGGTGGACGTAATAAATACGAAAACCTTAAAATTATATTATTCCATCTGCCCATTGTCATTATAGAGCTGATGTTGAACCTACAACTTTGGATGTATGAACTACGTCACTCAATCAACAAACCTAGCATTACATCTAGCTGAATATTAATAATAATGACAATAATCAGACATTTTTGCATCCATTCATTTCAGGGCTCCTGTCATGCGACCAAGTAATTATAAAGCTACAGTCTCTTTTGTAAGGTCAGCTTTTGTAAGTAGCCTGGTATCGTACCACCCCAGAGATTCTTGTTATCATCCTTTTTCACCATTAACAAAAGAGAGATTCAGCTTTGAAGGCTCTCTGGTGGTTTAGTAGAAGATAAAATGGCAGCTAGGTAGAAGTTTTCGACAGTCATCATTCCTCTCTGAAGGCTCTATATTGGATTCAATGGAGGAAATCAGAAGCACTGTGGCCTTAGCCCTCCAGGATTGTGGGTTTTACTCCAGTGCCCTGCCCCCTCGGAGCCACCAGTGGGGCCACCAAACACTAGTGCCCCTGTGATGGGGGGGGGCGGGGGGGATTCCCCCCCCATTGGTCCTGCGCATTCTCATTACCGCCGACAGCTCGAGTTTTATCAGCGACTAATTGTTCATTTGTCTCTCTTGTCTGAGCGAGGGGGCCGGCTCCGCGACAGAGAGAACAAGCGTTATCACCAGTGACGTGCCAGGGCAGCGGGCAAGTGCGACCGGTAATGAATTGTGAAGTAAAGCGAATTGTGGGGGATTAACGCCTCGTTTATGGGGCATTCATAATGAGGAACGTATGGCGCAGGGCCGTGGCTTGGGTGTTCTATTCATCAGTGCTGCCCAAATCTGTCACCAGAGGCTGACTGCAGGATGGTCCGGGTACACTGATGTGCATCCGAGGCTCTCTGAGTGATGGAGAGCTCACCGCTGGCCCGTGCGGCGTTACCCACGGCTGGGAATGGGGTCCCTTTGCTGTGCAGAGGGTTCTTTGAAAGGCAAGGATGCTGCAAAACATCACCTGTAATTGCATCCATCTTATACAGTATAACCGTTAATCCAGTACAAGATTGAGTTCATGCAGAGCATGTAAACTCCAATCACATAGCAGGAGGCCAGAACTGAATCCACATGCCTGAAGCTGTGAGGCTAAAATACTATCGACTAGGCCAGAAATCTGCCCCCCTCCCTCAATCATTCTTTTGTCTACCCATTCATCTATTTTGCTGCGATATATGCTGGCCAGGGTCACGATGGGGCCTGGAGCCGATCCCAGGCAGCACAGGGCACGTGGCTGGGTACACCTTGCGTGGAAGGCCAGTTCTTCCTAGGACATGCACACTTGCACAATCATGCACTATGGGCAACTTCGAGAAGCCCATCAGCTGAAACGGATACCTTTGGACTTTTTTGGAATTCTGTACAAGGCAGGGAAAACAGTGTGTGGCGTGTTGATGCAGCTTTACCCACTGAGATGTGCTGTCCCACTCTCATCAGCTGTCAGGAAAGGGCCCTGGGTCCATGTGGTATGCCATGGGCCGGATCAAGATACGGGCAGAGTAGGCAGTGACTCAGGGTCCCTGAATTACCTGCAACGCGGACAATAGAAAATGATCAACAGTTTTCATGGTAGGGGTGCCCAGAAAAGGACTTGCCGTCCCAGACTGTGGTGCACAATGTCACCACGTGGTATGGTACTTCAGAGGAGAGAGAATCATGCATCTATCCATCTTCCATCCACCTATCCAGTACTGGGACACAGTGATCCTGGAGTCTTTCTCAGAAAGTGAACGATAGGGTACTTTCTGGATGGGGTGCCAGCCCATAATACTCACTGACTCCCTCACAGAAGAAGTAACGAGATACAGAGAATATTTTTGGCTGGGACAGAATTACTTGAAATTCTGTAGCTAGTGAAAACTACTGTAAGCAAACATGAACTTCCAAAAGTAATGTCAGAATGGGCTCTGTTTGAACAATAACTAGACCAGCGTATCTGAACCACTGCACAGTGGCCCAGAAGCGCTGAGCATCCTCAAGTGGGCAGCGGAACTGTGGCCCGGAAACACGGTTCAGTCTGTAATGGACTCTGCTGCACGGACGCTAACCCAAATGCCAGCTGGGAAAATTCCCTGGTTGGTGAAATTTACCAAGGGGGTAAGACTGGGCGAGATTATCGATATATCACATATTGTTATATAAAAGAAAATGAGAAATGTAAGAAAATGAGAGACTTTGATAAACTGTCAATAAGGGACAATTCTTAATGGCACAAATCAGCCAACCACATCGCAGAAACAAACACAATTCCAACCAATCATATGGCTGGAGTAGGTATGTAACAATGTTCCCTGAAAGTCCCATGAATTCAGGGATTAAAATTGTCAAACCACAAAACCATATCCATGCAATTTCTTTATTGAATAACTCTTCAGATTCTTCTTACATTGCTTAGAAATAATTGTATCTCCTTTTCAAGTGCTGGTTCTCTGGCGAGCGCGATTCAGCATGCTAAACTGTTAATTTTAAGGGAAAAAAAAACGCTTGTAAATATTGACATTATAAAAATCTGAAACTTTCTATCCGCTTTAAATGATTTTCTGATCGGAATAACCTAAATAGTAATATTGTACCCTGTTTCATAATGACTGCCAGCAGGAGCGGATTAACTTATCAGGGGGCCCTAGGCTGGAATCAGCATGGACACTCAGGGTATGCCGATCTAACTAGTCGATCTAACTTTCCCAATGCGGGGCAGGACCTTGATGTTTGCCATGTCCCTAGGCTGTAGCCTCGGATTGCCTGTGCATTAATCTGCCCCTGATTGCCAGGTCGAATAAGCCTTCCTGTTTGTTTACATGCATAGCAAAGCACCCACCGCTCAAAATTGACATGGGAGTTTGTACCGTAATGACCATAAAACAATAATTTTATTGTTCTTGTTATTTTACCATAAATTTGCAGGCAAATTGTTGTGGATGAAAAGTATGTGGCCTCCTAGACCGAATCACATGACCCTAGGAGAGCGGTAAACGTAACACCACGGGTCGCTCGGCAAAAGTGGAGCCATAAAGCAAGGAAGTAATGGTTGAAAGGACTGAGAAACGCTGAACAAGACGGGAAATGGAGTCCATGTTTACAATCAGTGAATGCTTGATCGGTGGATTACTGACTTCTTGTTTCTGGCGGATATCAGGGTGACTTTAGTTCAGCAGCTCTTTGTAGACGTCAGAACCGCAGTCAGTGTAAGTGTATTCCTGGGACTCAAAGTCCAGGCCAATTAGGTCTTACACTGTGCTTCTCAGCCAGAGTTTGTCCCTTTTCCCATACAGTAGAGTAATTCCCCATATCTATGTTTTTTTCCTTACTTGCTGCACTGACAGACCACTTTGAAAATTAGCTACAAACCGTCATTTTCATCCACATCTGTTATTAACTCCCCATCTTCGCCTCGCTGTAATGGCCCTGGACCAATTACAAACCAAATTCTTAACGAGTTGCTTGTTCAGCTGAAGAGCCTGCTAATTGGTGGAACCAAAGGGGCACTGTGGGGGATCTGTGCAAATCAGGAGAGTGGGCTTGTGGGGCGGTGGGGGAACAGCTGTTTGAGGGGCGAGGAGCGTTTCTTTGGATCTACCTTCAGAAAGAGAGAGAGAGCCACCAGAAGCCTGTGAGGTCGATTTCTGGGAGCACAGATAAGGAGGGGAACAGCTTGTCATAGGGTCAGTAGTCTAGCAAACGCACATCACCTGTGGTTTTAGGGCAGGAACTTCAAAAGAAGAGGAACATCTGAACAGCTTCTGTAGTGAATCGAATAATTTCCTTGCAAGGGTAGGTCCTGCCATACAGTCGCATTTGGCTTAGTCCCAGCTTTCGGTCAGTGGTTAAAACCCAAGGCTGCAGACGAAGATACCCCACTGCCGTTCTTTTGTCCTGAGAGGGCATCGTGGGGAGGTCTTGGTGAAGGGATGCCAGCCTGGGGGTGGCACAGGCCTGTTCAGGGTCCGGACATCCCTCAAGAGAGAGCTGGAGGACCTCTTAGCCAGGGGGATCCTGTATGAGTCACCTGTCTGCTTTGGGGACAGTGCGAGGGGAACCCATTCATTCTGCTTCTTTTTAAAGCAGCCCAGATTTGCTGATGGTACCACTTCTGTTTGTGTTCCATGCCACAGGTCCCCCACTGGCCTCAAGCCTTTACAGTCACAGGAACGTGCTAAAATTCGGATGAGTTTCTTAAAGTGATCAAAATAATATGCTGTAATAACTGTTTGTACTGGCTAATCAGCTGCTCCTCTTTCCTCCTGAAGTCCAAAAACGTGGTTAGATAGTTGGTATCTCCCATAAGGTATGCTTTAATGTATCTTTACTACGGTATTTCTAACGGTTCTAAATATCTGTGCAAAACCATCACATCTGGAATATTCAACTAAAACAAAGGTTATTAAAGAGAATCGGCTTCCCCTGCATGGCCTTCCCTGGCAAGTGTTCTACGTTGCCTGCGATTGGCTGATGGCCCCCAGGATGCTATCGTGAATAAGCACTATACCGTACATGATGGATGCATAGGATGCTGTTCTCCAAAGGAAGGTGCTGTGCTTGATGCTGGATTATATTGTAGCATCTATTCATCTGTCTTTCAGTGCGGGGTCACAGTGTTGTACTTAGTTGTAAGATATATATCTATGAATTTGTATACTGGCCATTTTGGTAAACAAATTCCATTACTGTGTTTAATGATTACCCTGTCCATATGTACACACATACACATGTAATTATGGGGTCAGTCATAAAGGTGACTCACCAGATTGCTCTCAGTTTGCATAACGGCTCATTGTTCATGCAGTGTAAAAGAAGTCCTTTGAAATGATATATTTTTAAATTAGAACCAGGTGTTTGTTTCTCACTTTGAGATACATGGCATAGAATTTTTTTAAAAAGAAAATTTGAAGATGTTTGCACTAAATTTCATAGACAAGATTACTGGTTATCATTTTTCACTTTTCAGAGGTGTCTTTTTTTGTTTAAATTACCTCTAAAATTACTACTTAGGTGAGGAACTTGGAATGGAACGCTGTAAAATGACATATCATTGAGATTTCACAATCAGGATTTATCAGGCTTTATTGTTAGGGATCAGGGGGTCGGTATCAGATGCAGTTACGCATGGTAAGCAGTTACTCGTGAATTACGTGGGAATAGAACAGAACGAGCCTCAGACATAGAACTTGTAGAAACATATTTTTCTCTCCAGTTTTCCAGGGAATTTTCTGTGTTTGTTTTATCTAAGAGTAACAGCAGCGTCCTTTTCATGCTACTATTTCAGCTTCAGATATTCGTAACAAGGGTCCCATAATGCGTCTGCTGTGGGTAGGGGGTCTGTCACCTTTTTCAGTCACTCGGATCGTTTGTCAAGGTCGTCGTTTTACATGGATCGGAGATATAGGATGCTGTTACCCAGCAGTCTCATCAATCCCTTCCGTTGGCACAGTGAACAGACATCTGCACTAGAGAAGGGGGCTCAGGGTGCAGAGAAGATGGGGCAGAGCACACATCCTGCACACTTTGAGGTACCAGATATAAAGGAACCTGTGCAGAGTATAAAAATGCCAGCGTGTAAAATGCTGCCACCACAGCTTTTAGATGAGGCGCCTCCCACGACTCTATCATATAGTCATTAGAGTTATAAATTAACCCCTAAATACTTTACAGTCCACACATTTAACTGAGTAACTTAGTTTGGGTGATGGACTTCCACAGAATCACTTTGGGTCACGGAAACTCTCGAGCTGGGATGCCACTCCATCACAGGATAGGCATGTTGACTCTGGATGCACGTGGAGAAAATCCAGTCAACATGGAGAGACCATAAACTGTGCTTGAACACACTCACACACACACACACACACACACACACACAACCGTACGAGTGTGATACGACTGTGCCAAACCTCCAAATATATGTTGTTTAAATCAATTTGGCATCAAAACGAGCTGCTTCAGACTGCCGCCCCCCCCCCCCCCCCCCCTTTTATACGACACCGTGCCTTTAAGGAATTGGCCCTACTTACTAAGCTGTCTGTCGGCCGTCAACCCACCCAACCCCCTTCCCAGAGTTGGGCTGCTCCCAGCCAAACCGGGAGACGACACGAGAGTGGGGGGGGAGGGTGGTAGTGGTTATTTCCCGCTCCTGGGTTGTGTGTGGGAGTCACCGGAAGTGTGAGCCCTGCCCTGACTCCTCCCACTCCATACACAGCATGCTCTCGTGTCATGTGACTGCCTGGCTTACAGCTGTCTTGCTTTCTATTTAATCGGTGCAGCTGGTTAGGATGCATTGTGGATTTATAAATCAAATGGATGCACCCCTCACTTCTGAAGCTTTTCTCTTATGTTCCTGTCATATCCTGTCATAGATTGTTTAACTACTTCACTGAGAGTGTTTGTAGTAATGCATAAAAATTATATCACGGGGGTTTTGATGCCATCTGTATTTATTTGTGTTTCCATTTTTCAATAAAATAAAGCTTTGAAACCGATATACACGACTTCATTAGTAATACATCTATCCAGCCATCTTATCGTCCACAGCAGAGTTCCCAAATGATTTTCCTTGAGGGCCAAATTCCATCAGTAACACAAAGCCACGGTCCACTGCCTCTGAAAAAATTTACCAACCGGAGGGCTCTGAAAATAAAATTTGCCAAGCATGGGGGGAGAGGTCCCTCAACAGAAATGTCTGCGAGGTGGATCGATGACGTGGTCTGGATTCACTTGCAGTCTGGTCTGCATGTGCCAGTTCGTTACTGCTGTTGTAAAGTGTCATGATGTGCCTGGAAACTCTGGGTGCGATGGCTACGATATGTGTAACGTATGTGTATACAGAATAAAAATTAAAAATAAAGCATTTGCCCTGGTTTTAGAACTCTTTTTTTTCATTTTGATTATAAAGGGCAAAAATGGTTTCATTTCTATGGTGCTGTAAGGCTTCTAGCAGCTCAGCTAGATAGTTAATGGCCAGCACACACAATGCTGAAAACAATAAAATGTGTTTCGCTTCTGCTTCCGTTCCCCTCGTGACTCTTACTTAATAATGGGCTATAACCCATTTAATTCTAATAATATATTTTCTTCCCAGTAAAATTATACAGTAGAACCGCATACATAGTAATAGTTAAACTACAGAATTTCATGTACAAACTTCAGCTGTATGCGCTAAACAAAGTAGCTAGATATTCTGGGACCCCTGCCCAATTTTACGTATATTTTGACATATTTGGGGGCCCCTATAAAATATTGGACCTTTGGAAACTTCATATAAGGCTCAGTCGGACCTTAAAAAACAACAACAGTCCTGTGCTTGTTCTTGGTTCAGTCTCACTTCATCTCAGCTCCAAAAAACTCATGATCCTGAAACTGAGTTTCTGTGACGCCTCTGTTTCCCTTAATTTCATGCATCCATCCCAGATTTTAATGTAAACATGTCAATTAGGTCTCATATGACTCATCACTCATGAATCATATTTTATTTCTATACTATTTCTTTCTCCAATATCTGTTTGCGAAAACTGACACTTTCAGAATCAGATTCTTCATTGCCACATGAGGCTGGTGGACATTAGTACTGGTTCTGCTTTCTGCAGACACCATGACAACAGGCAGTTAACAATTAGGGCATAGATTGGCAGAGAGTAAATCGAAGAGCTGTGCTCTAACAATGTTTTCTGTGCTAAAACGTCTACAGGTAATATTTTCAGCTGGACCCGAATCTGTCCTTTCATTTTCAATTTTGTTTTTATTATTATTATTATTATTTTTTAGCATAAATCAGACTCCTAGATGGTGGTACCTGCCAGTTTCTGAGCTGAGCCACCGCGGCTGTTGGGATAATGGGGTTCGAGCTGGCCAGCTTCGCGACTTATCGCTTAGCCGGCAGAGCATCAGAGACACATTAACCCCGGATCTTCACACGACCGCGGGCCCCGCTGTCCGCTAATGCTCTTATCTCGGCTTCTGAAATCCAGCACCGGCTCCATTCTGCTATTTATTCATTGGCTCTTTGCTGGTCATTTGGGTTAAATAGCGAATGAGAGGTCGTGGTTGATGACTGGGGGGGAGGGACGTGATATATGTTTGGCACATGTACTGTAGACAGAGCAGCAACATGTGGTCTATAGGAGATTAATTTAACAGCCAGTGGGTGAGCAAAACACCATTAGGAAAAATTAAAAATAGTAGTCGCATTTTAAGACTAAGAAGACACACACGTGTTGTGTGAGTGGTGTGTTCTAATTTAGTAGTGTACATGGTGATGTAGAGAGACTCCCTCTCACTTCTCTGTCAGAAATTATAACTCCGCCAAACCCTGTTATACAGTACGTGCGGATATGAATAAACAGTGATTTTTCAAAGAGCGACTTTTAAAAAATAAGGTGACATCTGCTCGACTATCTAGGAACTCATTCAGGGCAATCAGGGAATCGGCAAGATGAACTCGTGCGTACGTCACACCCTCTGTGGACTCTCAGTTCCGTGCCTTCGCCTAAAGGCAGCTTGTGAGCTGTCTTTCAAGCCTCTCACTGTCTGCGCTCGCAGACTTTGTCGTAGCCCTGAATTGATTGAGCCGTCTCCAGAACACAGCCAGCTCCTGACTCTTCCAAAGGATCCCTTTCAAAATATTTCCACTCCTGTCATTGCTTGGGCTGCTTGTGTTTCTAGATCTGTGCTTTTAAGCACTGTCTGTTCCAGCATAGAAATTTATCATATGCTAGTTAGGCCTACCTTGACACAATGGAGAGTCAGGGAGCTGGATTTGGGATTTCTATGTGTGCTTAGCTGTATTTTCTAGCACATGTTTTCTTGCAATATTCTCTCTGCTCTGATAATTCCTTACCACCAAGTAGGGTTGCATGTGTCTGTTTGCGAAATTCCATGAATAGTCTGTGGACTGTACAGCCTCTTTCAGTGCAGATACTCACCTAGCATCAGAACACACAGTCCTGCACTGGTCTGCCGTTGCCACCAAGTTCCAAAAATGGTTCCGACCGTGTTGGTATGTCTGGGAGTCTACGGATAAAGAAGAATGTAGCTTTATCCTGATCATAGGGCCTGACAAGATGATACAGACAGCTTGGTTCCTCTTAGGCGTGATCTTGTTGAAGAACACAGCATCCTTCTGTTTTTTTTCGGTATTTGATTTTTTTTTCTGGCTGGTGCTACATTCTGTTGTGCTCTGAGCAGATTTATCTCGCCTCAGTGTTGCAGTGAGAGCAGAAAAAGGTCCGAACCCATCTGGTCTGCCATCAGAATGGAGAGGACCATTAGATTACATCAGGACATTCTGGTTTCCTTCATGCTTGCTATCTGTCATGTAAGGTTCGGAAGTAATGCAGACCTGAATTAATTACCAGCTTGGTACAGAGGCCTCTTTGGCTGGCTGATGTACAAATCCTGTCCCATTCAGATCCTGGGAGTGTGATTTGTTATAGTATGTATCTAAGAGTCCATTCACATTTCTGAGGAGCGAGATGAAAACAATCAGTTTAACAATCTTCTGTTGGAGGCTTCAAACCGAAAAGTGTAAATAGACTAGAGTTTTTGGTTTCTTGTTGTTGGCCAGTGCTGTTTTGAAACTTTGCAAAGTTGTTTTTCTGGTGTGGGATTACCATCGCATTTCGAAGCGGAGAATGTTCTGAGGCAGCCGTGCTCAGGTGAAAGAGTTTCTGCTGAAACAGCTACTAACTATAATCGTCTTTCATTATTCAAAGACGTTTGGCCACACAGGCAAACAGCAGGAAAGGGCCACAGCGGTGGCTTGTTTCTATGCTGAGTGTCATTCTTGATCTTCACTCCCTCTTTGTTCAGTTCATTAGAGCATTTTGCAGGGCAGTAATGCGGCCCGTTGCCATTCAGCGTGACTCCAGGGTGCTCAAGATGGAAGGAGGACCAGAAGCAATACCATGTGAACAGAAATGAACAGTCTATGAATATTAATAAAGAGATTATGATCAACGAGTCTGCATTCACGATGGGAAATATTTTCCCAAAAAGAAATGGTGGAGGATAATAGTGTCAGTTTTGCGGGGAAAGTTCTCCAGTCATAATTGGCTTTCCGTGAAATTCCATTAAATGTTCGATCACCTGTTCTGTGCAGAAGTGTCAGGCTTGCACTGCAGAAAAACAGAGCTGCACCTGAGTGGCTACTGATGATTGTTCTCTGCTTATTCAATTTGGCACGTTTCATTTTGCTTCTACTCATTCCGATATCGTATGGCGCTGCCAATAGAGCACTACAATTGTTAAGATTATAATTGTTTTAATGCGTTTTTTACTACTGATGTAATGTCATTAATCAAAACATTCAAACCAAGGGTATCTCATATACTTGTTGTGCTAATGACAAGGGCTTGTGCTTAATCTAAAATATAACACAAGCACAATACAGTTGATATGGTATTAATCTGAATAGACTGGGCCAGCTATGAGGTCTGCTATATTTATTTGGTTGGTGATCCTGGAATTTTAAACTTGAAAGCGCCCGTCAGTAATGATGTCATACTAGATAATGTACTTTTTAAAGTATAGTGAGCTTCACTTGTAACTTTATAGTAGATAGTGCCCTTCACACAGTATTTTAATTACTATAGTGTGCTACACAGTGTTTTATAGCAAATAAAGCTTTTCAGTTGGAATTTTATTCAGTGTATTGCCTATGAAACAGGATTTTATATACTATAATGCCTTTCAGTGTATCCTGTCACATTGTGGATTGTGTAGTATAGTGCCTTTCAGTGTATCCTGTCATATTGTGGATTGTGTAGTATAGTTCCTTTCAGTGTATCCTGTCATATTGTGGATTGTGTAGTATAGTTCCTTTCAGTGTATCCTGTCATATTGTGGATTGTGTAGTATAGT
>JAODJX010000129.1:19113227-19126095 GCA_026776945.1 Isichthys henryi | reverse complement strand
ACTCACTTTTTTCTACCCCCAGTCAATGTCTACCTTTTTTTTTTTTTTTTTGGTTTTTTTGTTTTTCTCTACCCCCCCCCCCCCCCCCCCAAAAACCCGGGGGGGGGGGGGGGCGGGCTCCTACTTCTCTGGTTCTTAATTAACTGCTTTATTGAATTGAAGAATTCTTAGAAAAGTGATTATCTTCATCTGGTTGTGTAAGACATAAATGAGGGGCTGGTAAAAATGTGATCCAAGCAATTAGTAGGAACATCCATTCCTACTGGTTATGGGGTAAGAGGTGGAGCCTGTCTGGGGCAGCATAGGATACTGGGAAGGGAGGGGCTGCACCCTTACTGACTGAATGGCAGGAACATGCTCTGAGTGTTTGATCAGAAGGATGTATGTTTCAGTCAGGTCACAGTAGTTATGATTTGACATTATGCCCTTTCTGCATTTTTAATGGGATCTGACTAAGGCTGCCTGTTGCTTTTAAATGCTAACTAGGTTCCTCAAAAAACTGGGCAAATCTCAGGAGAGACTATGCTTTTGTACCCTTTGGTGGCATAATGTTGCTTCAGTTTGAATCGATTTACATGTAAGAATCGTGAGCTATGTGATTCCCTTCGGATTAAAGCGTCAGCTAACTAACGTTAGTAGCACCGGCCGCCACGACAGCATATTCATCATAACGACCCCAGGACGTCATGTTTGTTAAGGGTGACCCAGTTATACCTGGTCGTTCAGGGGAGAAGAAAGATCCGGTGCACTATCTGGTGATTCTGCCGTCACACCTCAAGGTTGTGGGCTTCGGTCCTACTTTGACTCCACACACATGGAGCTTCCATGTTTCCCAGAAATGGCCAGTGAGGTACATTTAGCACTGGGGTTCTGTCTTTATTAAAAAAAAATACAAATCTGGGCCAGGAGCTCATTATGCAGTCTGAGTTGTAGAGGGAAAATGGGGGACTGAAGCATCTATTAATGAGGTGCCTAGCTCAGTGCCTGCGGTTTTCTGACATCCGCTGAATGGACCCGTACTGGTGCCGTGGGCGTAGCATCAGAGCCGGTCTGCAGCCACTGCTGGCGTCACAGAGACGCCGACTGCATCAATATGACAACTCCGCTTCTGCCGCCTCCTGGAATAATCGTCCACCTGATCCGACTCTTGGTTGTTAACCAAGAAAAAAGTATCTGAGCAGAGCTGTTGTGACGGCCTGCTTTTAAAATATCCTACAGGGCAATGCTTATTTATTATTATTATTTTCTTTAAATTATAGTTAATGATTAATGGACCGTATCACGTAATGTTCTCCAGCTCTTTGTCGAACTTTCTTGGCATGACCGTCATGAATAAATTCACAAACAATATTAACTTTTTACATTCGTTTTATCTGCCAGAAAGGGCAAAGGTCTTCTTTAACTGTTCATCCACCCGTCAAAGCTGTACTGCAGGGTAAAAAAACGCCTCAGCAGTACTGCGTGATGTGTGGGAGGCCAGACAGAGAGGGGCTGGCGACGAGAACTGACCACCACTTTTGGGTCCGCGCTCCGCTGACTTCGGCCCAGAACTGATGGGACCTCACGGCACATCAGGCCGTCTTGCTGACTCGCCTGTTTTTTTTTTTTTGGAAAAACCGTGACAACAACATCCAGAAGTGGTGGAGGGGGCAAGAACCACTTGGCGGCCTTATGGTGTGATTACTATATTACATCAAAATTTCTGAAATAATGAAGAACCTGGCCCCAAGGCAAATTTAATTCCGTTTGTAAACAGCCAGAAGTAAAATGAATTACAGGCAAAGCACGCTGCAGTTACTTCCTGTGCTTTTCTATAATTGACTCAATTATACAGTGTTGTGTTTGCCACTGAAGCCATCGCTGAACTATATATCATATTTTGTCTTAAGTGGGTCCCCAAAGACTGTTTAACTCGTAATCCATGGCAGAGCATTTAAAATCCCGCTGCGTTACACTGTCTGCTGCTACTCATGTAGCCAGAAAACGCTTTCTGTGATACGCGGGCGTCTGCAGTAACTTTAAGAAGAGGGAAGTATAGGGGATTGTCAGATCATCCCCACTGATAAACTGCCTATTTAAATATGGATGTGTGCTATTTCACAGTGATGGTGAAATTTGCTTGGGTGACAGATGTATCAAACAATGAACCTCAGAAAAGCCACTGAAACCTGCTGAAGGTGGAGGAATGTTTAAAGATCAAACATTTTTATTGGTGATTCTGTAGGAGGCTGTTTGCAGTCTTCTTATTGCCTGCTTTTGTTGTGCGCGTTCAGCAAACTGCACCTGTCATAGAGGAGTGGTATTGAACTGCCTGTTTGTTAATAATGGTGACATGGAGCTGTGACAACGCGCATGTACTGCTGCAGATTGTGGAGCTGAGGTCTGCTATCAGAGGAGGGCAGAGGTTCAGCAAACTACAGTAGGGGTTAGCCCTAGTTGTGATGGGAAGGACCGTGGGTCAAATCCTGTGGTTGCCAGACTGAGGTCGCCTTTGGGTCCTTCTGCAAGGATCTTAGCCCTAATTCCTCCAGGGACAGGGACTGACCCTGCTCTCTCATCCTCAGCAGTAAATCACTTTGGACAAATGTATCAGCTAACTAAGTAAATGTAATGTAATTTAGCAAGAAACAAAAAAAAGAAACGTACCACAAAATCAATTTTAAATGAATACAATTAAAAGCACAGAGTCCATGGGCAAAAGCCCAAACACTCATGATATTAAATTTGGGAATGATGACTTCTTTTTATGTTGAAACCGCTCAGCTGCCCCAGTTTATTCTTATCAGAGTAATTACCCAAATTTGGTCCAACTTGGCTTCATTAATTGCTGCCTTTCTTCGCACAAAGCCGGCGATCAGTCACCATGGAAATAAAGGGTGGTCAAATCCCAGCCTGGGCTGTGTGAGTCTGTATCGCCACTCTGTTCGGTTTAAAATATCCTTCAGTGGCAGAAAGAGCAGCAGAAGCCTTTCATTGACAAGGAAGCAAAAAGACCCAATAAATAAATCAAGGGGCTGGTGGTTCACAAAAGTGTCTCTTATTGTCAGGAGCCGTTACAGTATAGCTGTGACTCTGTGGATGCAGAGTGTAGGAATACAAGTGCACTCTATATTTCTGTAAGTCAATCAGAAATTGGTTAAATATTCATTCAGCAGGTAGTTTTCCCAGCTAATAAAAATCACCATCTGGGCCTCTTGTCTCATTCAGGCACAGAAAACAGATCTGAATTAATAATTTATAGTTATTGTGATCGTAAATTATTCACAAGACAGACTAATTAAACAACCAAGGGAAATCCGAGATGTGGGGATGGGGGGTGCGTTTCTCAAACTTGAATGAATTTGAACTGCAGGAAACATCAGTGGAACTGTTAAAGAAACTGTTTTAGGCATGAAGATTTGGGAAAATGATTGTTTTATTTAAATTGTTCACACATTTTTTATTTAATTCTAAAGTCTGTTGAACCATCTGTGGGGCTAAATTGAACCAGTGACCAGATAAGTTGAACTGGTTTAGACTCTAGATCTCATGAAGTTCTAGTTGGAAGCGAAGCTTTTATCCTGTTACAAAGTCATTCTAAGAAAACGGTCTAGTTAAATAGAGAGCTTTTATTTATTTATTTATTTTTTATAATTTAGCGATCAGTGGTCATTGTTGACACACCTCAGCACACAGTGCACAACAACGAAATGTGTCCTCTGCATTTAACCCATATGTGACGTCGTGACAAAGCAGGGGGCAGCTAATTCAGCGCCCGGATCTAGAAAACTTTCCCTTTAACCACAGAGCACAAGGCAAGAGACAACTATGGGTGGGATGCCAACCTATCAATGAGCTTTAATGTGTTGTTTAATCAGTCTTTGCTCATGAACTTTTTAACATTCTCTTCGTGACCTTTATAAGTTTTCCTTATTGAAGTCTCTCTTGTACTAGAGCAACACCAAGGAAGTTCCAGCTTCTAATTAACCAATTAAAGCATGACAAACACCCAAGAAACTCCAGTGTGGTATAAGATTAAAATAAACGAATTAACAAATGAATTAAGTGAGTTCAATGGTGGTAAACACCCGAACAACACAAGTGAAGCTTCAGATAAAATCTCTTGCAGTCAATTCACAAACCATTTTACTAATTAAATTAATTAAAACCCAGGAAATACTTGCACAGGTTCTCTGTCAAATACAGACCGACGGACAGAGTTTCGTACCAACAGTCGTGACATCAGTGTGAAGCTTTCAGATGTGTTCACATACTTCATAAACTAGCTGTTATCCACTTCTGATGGAAAATGCGCACAAGTTCCCGCCAAAACCAAAATAATGCATTTTTTTGGCCCTGATGCATGACTGAGGTAGTTAGTTATGGCAAACTATGGCTGCGTTTTTTTACCCCTCAAGGTACCAACAATAAACAAAATCTTATATGGATAAAGCAACACGAAGCCATTAATAACAGAGGATGTCGACTTTCTGCTGGAAAACAAACGTTTCATCATTTCCACATCCCTTGTTTGTTCACCCAGTGAGCCAAATACTACTGATAAGTTTATTTAAGCCTATTGGACACAAAGTATTAATATTTAACTTGCGACCAAAAATACACAACACAGGGAAGAACAGAGATGTAATGATGGCGACTGGAAATTGCAGAGTTGTGGTTGAATGAATTGAGGTACAGAATGATGGCAAGGATGCATGACTCAAGAAACATGTTTGAGGGACAGATGCAGGTCATCAGTGATCCAGAGTAACATATCACAAAATTGAAATTGCGATCTGTAAGCAGGGTCTGAAGTAGGCCTGGGTGATATGCAGTATTAATATTGACATTGCATGTTATGCACAGATTGCAAGACCATAGGCAGCTGGGTTGAGATTAGGCTTGGGCAGTATGTAATTTTTCATACCTTCAGGATATTATTCTGATTTTGTAATATAGTTCCAGTATTTTGAAATATTGTTGACAAAATTCAGCATGGGGGGGGGGGGGGGATAAGATTTAGCCAAATGGAGATTTTGCAACATTTTTATGCAACTCAAGAATATCTAGCGTCCATTAATAATTCAGGGTAAAGTTCATTGCTACTCCTTTTGCATGAGCTCTCCATGGGCTCTTCAAGCCAATCGGAATATTTAATGTCCTTTTTGTTTCTATGATCATCGTCAATCAGAAAGAACAAACACTGTTCAATGTGCCAGGAGTGGGCTAGGTAATGCTTAAAGGTTAGGGTTCAATGGCGTCCCCTTTTAGGGGCGTTACAAAATTAATTAATGTTACCCAGTTTTAAAAAACTTTACATATTTAAAATACAGCATGCATATGTACTGTACTGGATCAACCTGGTCCCTTCTTGAAAGAGAAACATTCTCAGTAACCCTTAAGCGTTTTGTTCAGATCTACACAAATATATGAAAAGAATGAATCATACAAGGAAATATTTGTTGGGCATTTAGCATTTTTTCTTGTGATAACCCATAATTGCCATGAATTTTCTTCTCTTTCTTTGTGTCAGCACTGTTCCGAAGGTGTTTCATGCCATTTGTATAGATCTCCACAATTTACGATTACTTTGGGAAACCTGTAGGCTTATTATATATTTCTGGCTTGCCTGAGTGGAGCGGACAGTATAGGTTCTGGCCTGGTGTTTCCAACTGGTGTTACTCATTGATTGCGTCCAGGTAGCCCCCATGTTGGCAGAATAAATTGGCTCCTCTCTGCTGAGGGAGGGGCGTGGGCTGGGACTCGGTCAGCAGTTTTGTTGAGTCTGGCTGGGTGCCTGTGAGATTCCGGCTGGCCTTTCCGTACGGTGCCGGCTGATTTGCAGGGTGAAATGAGAGCAGATTTGGGAACGGAAGACCTGGCTCCTTCAGCTGGGAACAGGTCACAGGAAAGTAGAGATGGCATAAAGGAAGTCCAGCCTGTGGTGAAAATACCTGATAAAATAAATTTATAAACACAAAAATACAAATAATATTTAAAATCAATAGTTAATAAATATAGATTTAGATTAGCAATATAGATAATGCTTCAGATTGTGGGACAGAGTTTAAAGCAGTTGAAGAATTGCCAGCAATTTTATTAAGGTGCAGTGCCTCACACGGACCTCTAGTACTTCTCGGTAGATACAGATCTGCCTTCCATCTTACGGAGGTCTGACCCAGATGAGATTATTTCTTACCTTCCTGCCTGATTCTCGCTGTTTGTGGAGATGCAGTTAATGGGCTCACTGGAGGGTTGAGTGGGCGATTTCATCTTCCTCCCCGGTAGATGTGAGCGCGCCCGGAGTAGGAAGAGCCTATTGGCCGACAGTGGTTCCTGAGAGAGATGCAGCGGGAACCACAGCTGCAGGCTCATGGCGGCTGATTGACACAGCATCCCTGCCTTTGCGCTTTGGTAATGTATTAGCGGGGCTGGGTTTTTCTTTTTTAAATGCCCCTCCAGCTGGGACCTCAGGTCAACCTGAGCGGGTGCAGCGTACAGGGACAGCGAGTGACGCTATCACCTATCCCTGCATGTCAGTTGCCTTGGCTAATTTTGTCCTGTGGCTCATGTCGGTGTGTATCTACAATTCCGGGGAATTTTTAAACACCCAGAATGATGGACGGGGCCTGTGGTGAAACATCCAAGGCTGCCCTGCATGTTCCCCCCGTGCTGTGTTGCTGTGTCATGAAACCTACATAGATATCACAGGTCATGTGGACCCCCCCCCCCCCACACACACACACCAGTTATTCAATACAGGAAGATTTCAGGCTCTGTGTCCCTTCAGACGGAGTCTGTATCCATCAGCGTCTCTCATTGACCCTTTTTTGAGGTTGCTATACAGTAGCAGATCAGTGGGAAAGCCCTTATCTCTGTGAATTGCCTTGACGAACAATTGATGTCAGTCTTTCATCTGTGGGTCCTATTCTTAAAATGCAATTGTATGCCTAGTTTTGCTACTTTCCCATAAATGACGGGCGAGAGCCCCAGTGAAACCTGCTCAGCTTTGCTCCTCACCCATTACCGCTGTCCTCCTGTATTCACCGTCTACTGCCTTGTGCCCTGGCATCAGCTCCTCATTGTCAGCGACCCTGTTCTGCATCTCAACCCCAACCCATGTCTCCATTTTTGCTGGTTTTATGTATCATTTATACCTGTCAGTGTGGCACGTTAGCTTGGTTTTGGGGGTTACACCCCAACCCCCAGCTCCTTGTGTGTGTGTGGGGGTTGCATGTTTTTCCCATGTTTATGTCGTTGTCATCCAACAGCTCTGAAAAAAAACCCCACAATTAGATGAACTGGCATCTCAATCTTCCTATATCTTCTGTCTGTGTGAATTAGGCCTAAGATAGCGTTTGGGGTGAGGGGAAAAAAATCTGGATTGAATCTTGTAGGTTTAACAAATTTGCATCAACATTTTATTTTCTGTTTAAGATAATTTAATTTGTCGTGTTGATAAATTTTTACTCCAAATAAACCTCGGTCCTGTTTCCTATCTACTTATGAACATGGCACATTTGAAATACCCTTAATTTCTGTGGGTGTGTCATATGCTAACTGAAATGGCATTTCTGGTCTGATTTATTTCCATTATCATTCATTTCTATACAAAGCTGTAAAGGTGTAAGCGTTTGTGATTGTAGTAATTGCTGCTTGGAGAGAAAGGAATCACCAAGTACCTTTTGTAATTATAGAGCAATGTAAAATTGCCATTTTTTTCTGATGGAGTCGGCACTTTTTGATCCATTTATGTATACCACAGTCTAATTTCTGTGTTGTTAGACACTGAACATATTGGTTAGCTGATGGTGACAGGGTGATATCCCAGCACAATGAAGAAAAATGATTTTACTAACGTTGTGATGTAGAAGAATATTGAAGGCTGTTTATTTTTAAGGCCCTGCGTGCAGACTGTGGCTGTGTATGTGATCCAGTTTACTTTATACTATATAATGTTTATATATAAATGTCCGCACAATGTGATAAAAACCTGTTATTTTGGGGTTTTTTTTGGTCCCCACAAGGGGGACTTCAATATTTTAAATATCTGTGACTGCAATTAAAAAAAATACAGTTTTGTATTTTGTTTGCTTACTTATAGTTAAGGTTAGGGCTGGGTGGGGGGTTAAGGTTGTCATTGTCGGAATTATGGTTATGCCCATAGAAATGAATGGACAGTCCCTGCAAAGATATGAATACAAACGTGTGTGTGTGTGTGTGTGTGTGTATATACCTATCCTTATGGGGACACAATGTCCCCAGAACCTGATAAACATCCGTTTTTGTGCCCTTATGGGGACCGGTTTTGCCCCATAAGGATAGGTATACCCTATGTGTGTGTGTGTGTGTGTGTGTGTGTGTGTGTGTGTGTGTGTGTGTGCGTGTGTGTATTTGCATGTGCATGAAGACATACCACACGTTTCTCTGTAGATTCCCACTCTGGATTTCTTCAGACTTATGATTGTTTAAGTGGCCTAAGATACCCTCCCCCCACACCCACCATAACCCCTCTACACCAACTATAATCTGCTCCTCTGCCATCCGTACTGACGGTGAGTCTGGTTGGATAACTGTATAACTGTTTACTGGAACGGAATGGACATAATAATATCAACCATGTTCCTAGGAGAATATGAGCATTTATCTCGAAAGTAAAAAAAAAAAAGAAAATCCTTTTTATGTTTCAAGATCTTATTCGTGCCAGAAACTGATTAAGTCCTTCTGATGGTCTGTCTCTCTCTGTCTGCATTGCTCAAGGGAGGTGAGTCCGCTGACAGAAGTGCCTCCCAGTACTTGATAGTTCTCTCGTTTCAGACAAGGCACTTTTTTAAGCTCTAACAAGCAGTCGCTCTCATCATGGGGGGAATTGTCATTTTCCCAGCTCCAGTGTCGGTGTGCTGCCCCTCCCTCTCTCACGTTCACCTCTCCGTATTCCTGTTATCCCTTGTGGGCCATCAGTCACTGCAATCGCCCGGGTCTAGTGTTAATGACACATGCTCGTTACCGCTCATTTCCTGGGAGTGGGCTTTTTCCAAGGATTGCCTGCTTAATTTCATTAATTTCTAACTGCGCCATTTACCGAAGGTGATGAGATACAGCCCCTTTAGATATTTACTGGTACAGGGACGCGAAGACTCTGTACTGTCATGTAGCTGCCTGTTCTAATTTCTGAGTCGGCAGAGTGATGTCACTGTTGAGCCCTTGAGCAAAGGCCCTTAACCCCCCCAATTGCTCCAGCAAGTGTGTGACTGTGCTTTCGCAGATAAATAAATAAATAAATAAAATAAAAATGTCCCTTTGGTTAAAGGCGTCTGTTAAATGAATAAAATGTATTAAAACAGAGAGTGACCTTTGTCAGTACTGGCTCAAGGCTCTGGGTAGATTCCTCTCAAGCTTCTCATATCACCGATTATATTGTTCTTTAAATCCACAGATTCCTTCACTTCTTTATTTCTCTCTTGCTCAGACTGTCATACCCACGGCTCTTTTCCTCCCGATGTCACATTTCGATACATCTCTCCCTCCCTCACACACACGCTTCCACTTTTGTTTGGGGGGGAGGGGGACTTAATTAAAAAAATTTAGCAAAAAAAAAAAGATTTGTGTCATACCTGTCACTTAGAATTCACTATATGTGTGAGAGCACCTCTCGAAATTTGACACCGACGAAGATGTCCGAGTCTGGAGCGGTGGAGACGCTGTGCGATGCGAATAGGCGACATCCTTCTTCCCGCTGACCTTCCTCATCCTTGTCATCCTCGTCCTTCAGCGCAGACAGCTGCGGGCAGCTGGAGTGGCTTGGCAGGTGCCTGAGCGGCGAGCATCCGGAGACATGAACTTCTTTGCGAGACACATCATCCCACACGTATCCGCCATCCGTCCCGCTGCTGCCGTTACTGAGAATAAACAAAATCCCAGCACCGGCTGAAGTCGAATTTAAAACTGTCGTTTGCACTTGAGGGAGAGTGGAGGAAAACACAAAATAACTGCCTGAAAGAATGAGTGTGAATATGGGGCTTGAATCTAATGTCCTTCTGCTACAGAAGAGGAAATCATGCAAACCATTAAACACAAAATAAGATGCAGGCTGCTATATGGGGGCTGCTGCAGCCCTAATACTCATTTCATTTACATATAGATGGGACAGTATGTCTCAAACATAGGATACATGTAATGCCTGGAACAACAGAGCCCATCTCACTTATGTGTGATTAAAGCCTACGCTTTAAATGCACCAGCGGCTGCTGTCTGGTGTGATCCTGACACAGCGGGATGGGGGAGGGGCGCAGGGGGCACTAAATATCGCATGTGCATGAAGTTCTCTAATCCATTGTCACGTGACTAACACCTGTAATTGGGCTTGGGGATAGACTAACCCCCCCCGCCACAGTCATCTGTGCTCTAAAGACTATGTACTAAAGGCTAGTAAATATTTGCTTTAACTTTGTATGCTGGTTTCATATGTACTCTATATACTATATATGAGGAAAATTAATGTTTTTAGTGTATTGAACTTAAGCCTTTACTGTGTTATGTTTTTTGTCAGTTTTATTGACGAAAAAAGCGAAATACTTAGCCCTAAATTGTAATAAAGTGTAACTTTGGTGTGATACTTAACAGCATGTACAGTTAAATAATACTGTGTATACAGGCGTGGACAAAATTTAGAGACCGCTCTTTAAATCAGGGTTCTGCTGGGAGAAGGATATACTGAGCAGTGGGTTGTTTCCAGGTTACAGCAGTACACAAGAATAAGGTGAAGCAGGAGACACTGGGAACGATCAGAAACCAGCCAGGTAAGGGGCGATGACATCAAGTGACCTTCAAAAGGAATGGGAAACATTAAGTGCAGGTGTGAAGTGCACTTCTAGGACAGTTCGTGTCAGGCTCCTAGAGGCAGGACCTAAGACCCATAAAGCAAGGAAGAAGCCCTTCAATGAGAAACAGAGAAGAGCCAGGTTGGAGTTCGCAAAAAATATAGATAATACTCAGAGAGCCATAAATTGAGAAATGAGTGAAACAAAGAAAGTACTATGCTCCCTTCATTTCTTCCATGGCTGTATGTGGCAGGTATTTCTCGCCTTGAGCACTCGGGAGGCTTGCTGACTTGGCCTGGTCCTCGGGCACCTCCAGCTCAGCGTTTACTGCTGACTGCGCAGCACCTCAGCAACCTGAGAGGCTCTGTGTTCAAGCCACCAGCTCAGTAGCCTCTTAGTCACGACCGGGTTTGGAGCACAGCTGGTAATAAGGTTGGGAATTAATGTTGTATGAAGCTACATCGCCCCAAGAGCTTTCTCCCCTATTAAAATACTTCCTACTCATGTATAATTTTCTCAGATGGTGTTTTTCCTGGGCAGACTGGGGGTTGGGGTGTTCCAGGATATTATACAGTGTATTGTAGTGCTGCCTGCTCTGTACTATATATAGGCAGTGTCTCAAGACAGAGCCTGTTCCTAGTGGGTCAAGAGAAGAACTGCTTCCTTGAGTTTAGTTATAAAGGTCTACTTCTTCCCAGGCAAATTAATCTCCTGGCTTTAGTTTTATTTTTTTAAGATCACCCTAACATCCATAATCCATCCATCTTCGAACCATTTATTCCAGGCAGGGTTGGGGAGGGGGGCACCGGGAAAATACGTTTGCCTGGTAGTGTACTCTTTTCACAGTGTGGAGGGCTACCCCAGGAGAGGACAGCTTCACCTGTTTAGACAGCTGGATGTTTTGCAGTAAATGGCGAAGCTGGGTGCCCTTCCGGGGTGTGGCGGCTTGCGGATTGCTGTAATGGTAGATGTCTGTGACAGCTGTGTGGCCTGCAGCTCCCTGCTGCTACCATGCACTGGATCCCTCTCACTGGTTCCTTGTCACTTTCATTGAGGTCTAGATTTCCTTTACGCTCTTCACTCTCTGAAAATTGCCTACTGAGGGTGGTCATTTATTCTTTCCTATCAATTATCCTTCGTTATGTGACTTAATGGTGCAGCCGTCACTGCAGTCTCCTGATCTCACTAGTTTGCCAGGATTGCTGCGGCTCATTTCCCGCTACCGGCAGTCTGTCAGCTCTTGTAAATGCTCTTAATCCCGCAAGGCCACCCGCAGGAACGTTGTAAATGCCCCCCCTTCCATGCCGCACTGTTTAAACAGATACTATATTATTCCACGGCTCTCTGAATTACGGCCCCTCCGTTTGCAACTTTTTAGACGTCGGAGTTTTTGAATCATTATAATTGATTGGCTTGTATAATAAGGTTTAGTAAGGTAAGCAAATGTAACATCTGCAAACACCTTTATATCTCGAGGTGAGCTCTATTTTTGTCAGGAACAAGCTGCACGGTGTAATGTAATGTACTCGGTGCTAAATTAAGAACAGTGCATGCTGAATAACGTCGGCTGCCACTCTTCACGCGGATAATTGCATCCGCAAACAAATAAGTAAAAACAAATAGGGACAAATGTGGGTTTTCCCAGCGGGTTTAACGTATCCATGGCCACAACGGCTTCGCGTTTCCCGGACTCAGTGCCGGGATCTGCTGCGCTCTTCTGTCAAAAGCTGTGTACAGATTTAATCATGAAATAGAGGGGAAAAGCAGGATTAGTAATCTGGGTGTAATCTACCCGCAAATGGATGTTACCAATAGGTTGCATTTCGATGCATATTTAAAGATCTGCGGTTCCACTTTCGCTATTATAGGACATACAGTATTTCAATAAGCCAAAAAAATAATAGAAAGATATACTCTTCCAGGATATCCTTTTGATGTCAAGTCGTATTTGATATCCATCCATCCATCCATCCATCCATCCATCCATCCATTCATTTTCCAAACCGCTTATCCTACTGGGTTGCGGGGGGTCCGGAGCCTATCCCGGAAGCAATGGGCACGAGGCTGGG
>JAODJX010000129.1:19049093-19066895 GCA_026776945.1 Isichthys henryi | reverse complement strand
CAGGCAACGTAGCTCCTGGGATCATTGGAACACACAAACCCCTCCACCACGATAAGGTCTCGGCTCCAGGAGGGGTAAGCATCGTCTAAGTATACCTTAACATCCTAAGATACTTTAACGGCTTTAATATGCAATTATTATGCTTGTTGCTATCATATAATGTTTGTTATGACTGTATATTAAAGCTCTTAAGGTTTGTTAGGATATTAAGGTATACTTACGGATGTTCTATGAATGCATTATGAAGGTGCACTTAATGCAAAGCACGTATGTAATTGACTTTATATTTCATTATATTCAAAGGGTCTCTTAATGCACAGACTCTATAAACTCACTGAGGAATGCCATGGATTTCCCTCACGTTGGGTAAAAAGTGCAAATTCTCGGGATACACCAAAGCGGATTGTTTTGTTTTGTGTTATTTCGTTTCATACATCACGGGGAAATAGGAATTTGGACCACTCTTACCTTAATTAACGCATTTGCTTTTTTCCATCATGACACTTCAGCCTCGATTCGCATGCCAAGTATGTCACCGTGTTCTAAATGACACATAATGAGTGACATGTCACATTGTTTGTTTGTGTGTCTTTATCTTCACCCCCAAATGGTTAATTCCGCAGCAGTTTCTCTGCCGCTTAAAAGCTTGCATTTCCCTGAAGGATTCTCCCTCAAGTAAGGCGGCAGATGTGTGGGGAAGCGGCACTCGAGTGCTCCTGGTCTGGGGGAATGAAAAATAAATGAAAACCGACAAGTGCTCCCTTCTCTCTCCAGCGTCGCTTGAGTCTCGCTTGGTGTTGGGTTTCCTCTCTCCCGCTTTTCCTCCCTGACGGATCTGTCGCCTGGGGCACGTGATCCACCGGCTTAGCGGGATCGCTCGGGCTAGGGGGAGGAGCTTAACGGCAGCAGCAGTAGCAGCAGCAGCGGAGGCATCATCCCGTAATGAATCACCAGCTCCAGTGATGGGACAAACCATTGTTAAGAACCTGGAGGGGGGCCTTTAAACCCATGAGTCACAGAGTCTTATCATCAGCACCACACACACAGCGGCAATCCCACTTAGTGAACACATTCAGCTAAACAACACATGCACATTTATATGGGAAGAACCAAAGCTCAAAGACCCCCTGCCCCTCCCGAAACAAACAGATAAAGTCACATCAGTTCAAACATAATAAGCACATCGATCTGGTAATGACAAGGGGCAGAATCATGTGACAGGAATATGAAGCAGGAATTAAACTGGCTTTTGAGAGCCTGGGTAGGGGTCGGATCCACATGGCAGAGAGGAGAAGCACAGAAAACATAAGATTTGGAGAAAGTCAGAGGTTGTCAAAGTCCAGAGCACGGTCCGGATGTGGCCTGAGCCGCAGGTCAGTCTGGACCCAGCTGATAATGCACCTTATGAATCAATGCGGTTAATGTCAAAAGGCTTAACGTGGTTTGAAGTACAAAAATATGATGTCAAACCATCAAACTTTGCGAAAACACATAACTCGTCCCCCCCCAACCAGTCTTTATATAAACTTCCCATTATTGTTATATTTTAATGTCTTATCGAAGGTTATTGATAATTCATTACAGTCCATGAAATGCTTTTGTTATTGAAAATTGTTCCGGACCTCTGACTTTGAACAGACATCTGATGTGAATTTTTGACCAAAAAGCTTGAGAACCCGTGAGTTTGGGGGAAAAGTTGCAACTGGGAGTCAGGCAGGTATCTAGGGCTACTGGGGGCAAGAGTGGATTGTACTTCGGAATGAAGGACAAGTGCAGTGAACAAACAAAAGAATGGAACCCGCCTGACCCTCCCCAGGATAACCATACTGCCCACCTCTGTCACTGTCTCTCAGTAATGGGAAGAACTGCAGACACACACAAACTCTTACATCCTGAACTCTACCTGCATTTACTTGCACGAGATGCTCAACACATGCACACACGTGACCACACACATGTGAACACACGCACATGTGAGCTCATGCACACATCACACACACACACAAAACACACACACATATTAGCATGCACACATGTGAACACAAACATGAACAAAAAGCACCCACAGACCGTTATCATTGCTCCAAGAGAGACACAACCGTCAGGCTTTCAGTTTCTCACATGAAACATCAGGAGGGAGGCTGCTCTGGGTCCCCACTTGTTCTTGCACACCAAGGCTGGCAATGATTCGGCTGCTAACAAATGAAGAATGATTGCAGACATTCTGCATCACGCTCTATGATCTTGAGTGTCCTCTAAAACAGAAATTGACTGGGAAAGTTTGACTTTCAGAAGAAAAGTGTGGATCATCATGGAAAGGATAGACTGTATCTGGTGGAGAGATGTGGAGGAGGAGGGATGACGCCTTCCTTCCATAGCTGCTCACTCTGCTCTCTTTCTCTTTTATCCTCACTAAATGGCATTTAATTTTCTTGAGTTAACAGCAGTGACTCACTGTCTTTCTCTTTTTATCTATCTTTCACCTATGTGACTTGCAGTCATGACATGTGAGACGAAGGACTCAGGGGCAGGTGTTGTG
The DNA here is from genome assembly GCA_026776945.1 of Isichthys henryi. Taxonomy (NCBI): domain Eukaryota; kingdom Metazoa; phylum Chordata; class Actinopteri; order Osteoglossiformes; family Mormyridae; genus Isichthys; species Isichthys henryi. Next base: position 19,064,356 of record JAODJX010000129.1, on the reverse strand, counting down.
GTGAAACAAAAGGGGGTTTCATTTAACTCAAAGAAATGAACTGGAAATAAACGCGACAATGAGGGATCAAAACAGGATGGAGGGAGCAAGGTGGGCGACTTCAATGATCGGACTAGTGATGACAAGACAATCAGGTACTTAAATACACAGACTAATGCAGGGCAACAAGTAGCAGGTGTGGCAGGAGACAGGAGGGTCAGGCAGAGGAGGTGGGCAGGACGTGACACTTGCATTGTTATTATTTATTTATTTATTATTATTCAAACTGCTTGAGTTGCATTGTGAGTTCTGTTGTTAACTGAGTGTCCCAGCCAATGGAATGGCACCATCTGGGATGTACACTAGATCTGTGCCCTTGCTGCCAGATATAGGTTCTAGGCTCACCAGACATTGGATGAATGGGCTGATTATCTTGAAACTCTTGAATTTGACAGGATTCGGGAATGAGAATAAGTGCTTTACTGGATGGAAGAAAGTCAGTTTTACTAAGAATGTGCAGTGTTGGATTTGTAATAGTGTGTACATCTTCATTCCATCCGAACAGCGAATGGACTCACTGCGCTGGGCTGGGAGGATGAAATGGGGGCTTTATTAGGGGTTTATTACAAACTAGGAGGAGAGAAAGTAATGGGAAGAGCAGCTGTTTTCACTTCAGCAAAGACGAGGAAAAAATACAACTGGTCTTGTCACCTGATTTCACCCCATTCAGAACATTTGCACCCTCCCTGCGTCTTACAAAGTGTAAAATAAGTTTCAGTTCGTGTTAAAGCTCTGAGACTTGTGTGACATGCTGGTGCCAGAACACAGGAATGGACTCATCACTGCCTAAATCTGAAAAAATCTCTAAAATTGACCTTTTGTAAAGGCTTTTTTTCAAAGGCTAAGACACAGTCTTACTAAGTTTGTTTCCATGTGGAATTTAGCGTTTTGCTACACTGGATGTCTTTCTCTACGACCTGAATTTTAATTCCTGTTTGGATGGGATTTCAGTTGGCTAGCTGGGCAAGTAACATCTCATCTGAAGAACACGCATATTAAGCCCTGGGAATGTGATCATTCATACGGCACCTGACTGACTAATTAGAAACCTGTGTGATGTCCTTCACCAAAAAACCCCCGACTGGTAAATTGCAACCTGCTATCCACCTTATTTTCAGCAGGGCTATGGTTTGAGAATTTATGCCAACATCTGGCTACTCTTTCTTTTCTCATCTGCCCACGAAATTCATAGTTTAAAAAGCCAGTACTGGAATGTGTTGAATTACTTAAGCTAACACTCTTGCACACACAATATCATAGTTTTACACCAGCATAAAGATCATTTAAATATTATTTTCTTTGACTGCCTAAGACTCTTGTAGAATACTGTATGTGTGCAGAGGTATATAGGAAATAATCATTGGTTCCAAGTCATAAAATAGTAACAAGAGTGGCAACAAATGCATGAAAACTTCAAAATTAAACCTGCTGAATAAATACATTCAGGGCATTATTGGTGTGTTTTATGTGAATGATTGTCATTGGTGAAATGCTTCGCAGTTTCCCACTTGCAGAATCTCCAAAACTAAGACAGACAGTTATTCAGAACGAAATGAGCAAGTCGACATGCTGTAAACCCACAAATCCTCAGACCTCTGTTGAAAAGAAATGACAATGTAATCCTCCGAATTCCTCTGATATTGCTAATAGGTTTTGGGCCTTTGCCACTGTGAGACCATGAATATTTATTACGCAAGTTAACGTGTTAGGCTATTACTGATTAGCATATGTTTATTTATTGGTTCAGGGCTTCTCCTGTTGTTTCGTTCTTACTCTTGGTCGCCTTGTGCGGGCCAAAGCACAGGCGTGCAGCTCTCTGTGTGTTTGTACTGCCGCATAGGTTGGTCGCGTGTAACTTGACGTTCCTCAAGAAGCACACGCATTGCCCTCCCAAACTCAGGGGGATGTGCTGCCTCAGGGGGTCCTTTTCTGTTTTTTCATCTCCTCTGCTTAATTTTAATTTTTTTTTTATGCTTTCATATTTTCTCCTTTTCCTTTTTAGGGACGTGTCCATCAATCGTAAGCCAAGCCTTGTAACTGCTCCAGTTCTCCCATGTCAACTGCATGTCGCCCCCCTTCTGGAAAAGCCAGCCACTACAATAATTATCTTGGTAGGCCATGAACATTTACCTCATTCAGTCGTAGAACCCTGAAGGCCACAGCTTCAGCCGCTCCGCCTGACAGAGGAGAGAAGTGAATTTTACCTGAATTCATGGCATATGTTACCCTACAAGCTCAGACGATAAAAGGCCATGAAAAGGCCCAATCTGTTATGCCGCACTCAGCAGAAGTCCGGGATGAAAACCCCTCCCCCCTCATTCCTCTCGGATCCGGTCTGAGCTTCCCAATTTCTTCAATCCTTCAGCAAGGCATCACAGTTTATTCTCGAATTTTAATTTAAAAAATATAAAAATAGGTATGGTGCCTCAGTGTGTATCCCTGCCCTATGACTTCCTCTTCCCCTTGTGTTGTGGTTTCTCGCGTTGGTTTCCTCTCACAGGTAGGTAAGTTGACCTATTTGAAATCCCCCACAGTGTGTGAATGTATGTGGAGTCGTCTTGTCCATGGTGTCTCCCCCCCCCCCTCCCCGGTCTCACTTTGTCCTGCATAAGTGGTTTTGGAAAAGAATTAATATAGAAACAACACAGGTATTGCTATAAAGACAAAAAGGTATTGAATTTTTTTTTTTTACGTCACAGTGATTTTAAAAACAAAATTCTATTCAGAAAGAGAAAGAGAGAGAAAAAAATAGTCATTGCCCATGGGGTGTGATGTTTTAAAAGTTCTGTGGAGATGAACTTTACAGTGTGAAATTTGTAGTATATGTTTGTAGTATAAAGGGAAATCAGGGCACGAGTTGCACACAAAAGCCAACCGCTGATGTGAACGAGTGCCTGCAGGCTAATTTAATGCACACTATTTCATAAGAACAGATTACATGGAGGAAACGCTGGGTAAGAAAAAGGTTATTTTCAAAAAGTATCCCTATTATGTCACCTCCTAATCAGCAGAAGCTGTGGGAAGATTTGTAGATGGATGGATGGATGGATGGAATAATAAATATAAAAACTGAAGCAATACTTAAATCTTAAGCTGTTTAGCAATCTTACGTTGATTTCTTCGCGTATTGAGTTTTTTTCATGCTTACCTAAAGTACTTGTAGGTGTAACATGTCCACCCATCTGTTTTCCATACATGTCCAATACAGGAAAACAGAGAGTCTGGAGTCTATTTCAGGTACTAGGAGTTAGGCTGGTGAGACCCTGGATGGGATTGCAGTTGGCAGTAGGGCATGGACTCACGATGGAGCCGTTTAGAGACACCTGTGTGCTTTTGTGTGGCAGGAGGGAGACTATAGAAATATAGGAAAAACACGAGACACAAAACAGGCAGGAATCGAACCCGAAGCCATGGATCTATGAGCTTGCAGTGCTGGCCCCTGATTCACTCATCTAGGAAACGTGATCTACACCAGGTCACAGACATATTGAATCAGAAGAAGCGATGTGGCTGTCAGGCCCCGCTGCAGTGTGTGGACGGAGCTCCTACCTTCATGGGCATGCATTGTTCACCAGGCAGCTGATGGCATCCACGTGCCCGTGCTTCATGCCCACTGTCTTTCTGGAGCTGCCCACAGCTTATCATATCAGCCGAGGTGCCTATAGTTATCTGAAAGTGTTTACGGTGGGTTTCCCTTTTAGGATTGTGGTTCGTGGTGGAATGGCGTTTTATTTAGGTGCAGGAGACGTGGGTGGGTGTGTCACCAAAGCAAGGCAGTGTTTAAAAAAATGCCAATAGACTGATTTACTGTAACACGCGTTCCGCAAAGGTTATTTATTTAATGCATGTGATAGCCTAGGGGAAAAATTATGAAAATGAATAAAAAATCTACATTCAAAGAATACAAATAACGTGAAGACTAAATGTGAAAGAATAAGAATGAAAAAAAAAAATATTTCCACAACAGAAGACTCCGGATCACCTCTCACTCTTCAGATCTCCTTATTACCCTCTTAGAAACCAGAGACTAACCCATTAAAAACTCCTCCCCTTGACCAATCTGATTCAGCACGTACCATTGCGAGACTTCAGGGGTGTGAGGCACATAATGAGATTCACCACATTAGTACATTAGTTCATGGGGAACGAGGTACAAGAAATTCATACATAAAATACTTTTGTAAACTAATAAGAACAGGAGAAAAACAAACTGGAGAAGAATGTCCTTTGCTCACTAATAGTTAGAACTCAACTGGCGTTATTTTAAAGTAGCCAAATAACATTTGGGTCCTTTTGGGGATCCTCACACCGGGAATAGATAAACAAGCATCTTTCTTGTTCTAAAATCATGTTGAAACCTACATTAACTGTATAGTTTTGCAGAGATTCTGCAAGCTGGCTCTGTTCCTGACTGCTATTAGTTATTTGTGAGTATCTGCTTAGGTTTCTGTAAGGGGCAGAACAGGACTGTGATTTTTCATTGTCGTTGACCCGTTTTTCCACAGTCTGTTGCCTAAAACTGGGCGGGAGTCCATGGTTGTGCCCTGCCTCACGTTGTACTTGCTGGGTTGCATCTGAATCACTGTAACGCTAAAATAAAAACCTGATTAAGGATGTTTATATTGGGGTAATACTTAATAACCTTTTAGAAAATAGAAATCTATCTTCATAATTTTTCAGGGCAAATCTCTTTTGAGAGTATTAATTACTGATGATGTCTGGTTAATGAAGAACAGACAGTACTTACTAGAATTAGAAACCTAAGATTGCTTAAACTGCCATCCACAGAGAATCTTCTGGGACTCAGATGCAACTATGATCTGGCTCTGGAGGAGCCAACTGATGGAACTGTAGTATTTCTTCAGTCTTTCTCTAATTGGATGGTAAGTTTGACATGCGGTACCATCAAGATCAGAATTGTTCTGATATTTCATGACTACCCTGCACATGCAGGCACAGTCACACCCTAAAGGGGCTCTAGACTCTGATTCACTCAACCATATGTATCCAGACTCGAGGAAGAAATCCTCAAAAACACTGAGAGATCATGAAAACTCATATATACAGAGTTCCGAGCAGGAATTAAACCCACAGCCCCGGAGACACCAGGCTGTACAGCAGTGTTTCTCAGTCTGGTCCTCAGGGACCCACAGATGGTCCACGTTTTTGCTCCCTCCCAGCTCCCTTCTAGACAGTCCACATACCGGGAGCTGGAAGGAAGCAAAAACATGGACTGTCTGCGGGTCCCCAAGGACTGGACTGCTAAAGACTGCTGTAACGTCAACCCACTGAGTCCCCCTGCATTTTTGATGAAGTTGGCCTTCTTTTATGATACAAATATTTCACATTATTACATTATCTCTGTGTGTCTAACAGAAAATAGAAGGTATAGAGAGGTTTTAGAGAGATACCCACAGAGTAGAACCAAAAAGCTGGGTCACTCTGACATGTGTTTTCAAAAGCAAAGAAAGTAACACAGGTCTGGATTTCTGCAGCCAAGAGCTATTTTCACAAGATAAAAGAAACAGCGACTTCATTCCATGCCAGTCCTTCACATTAAAGTTGGTAACAGGATCATTTAGAGGTTTTGTTGTACAATGAACTATTTCGAACACCTTTGAAGGAGGAGATGTATTTGTTGATGATGTGATCTTTTTATGATTGATGTCATCTAAGCTGTAAGGGGAAGAAACTTTTTTTAAACACAGGTTATAACCAAAAGAATATGCAGACAACTTAAAATGGACGATTATGGGAATTGATGCAGGGAATGAGAGATGGACAAAGTGACATATAACCCTAGTAGGCCGAGATTTGGGGCCTGTCGCCCCAAATGCATCTTGCAGTTGCCTCGGTGAGCTTCCATCGCATCCATCGTATACCAAAGTTACGTAAACGTGTGAGGTGCATCCAGGCGTTTTGCTTACGGGGACGTTGAACGTGCGAGATTTATCCATCACCGTGTGACAGGGGTCGGAGTTGGGAAAGATGGGAGTGAGTTTCTCCTGAGGCTACCGCAGTAACAGATGGAAAATTGCAGAAGGGACCAGAACGGATGCCAGCAAGAAAACAGTGTTTGTGCCTGTGCACATGTGCGTTGCAAATGGTGACATGCGTGAAATACACACAGCGTGGAAACACTGGAAAATCGGCTCTCGAGTCCAGAAAGTTGTGAAGACACAGTAACCGTGACATCCATCCCTGTACGGTGGGGTGGGTGGCCAATTAATCTTTATCTGAAATACCTCTGGCGAGTGATGCCTTTGCTTATTTTGTGCTATTTGTAGTTGCAAGGATTTAATTAATTGGATGAGAATCATTATCTAATTTTAATGTAATTGAACTCAACGGTAAAGTTTTTTTTTCTCTAGATAATCTTATTAATTAAAACTTTTTTTTTGGTTTTGGGAGACATTAATGAATGATTATTATCATGTAAATGCAAAGTAAATTATTTCAAATGTATCAGCTGGGCAATGAGAGGGTAAGGTTTTAGCTGCTAAGTGCAATGTTACCTTATTAAGACAGCAAATCAATAATTAACAGACATGTTTAGAAAAGACAAGGCATGCTGATTAGATGGTAAGGTAATTAAAGTTAATATCGGAGCGAATGCTCGTTAGAGGTGAACTGGTCGTTTGTTATGCGCAGATGCGAAGAGAACAGCTTTTTAGGAGGGATTGGCTCACATAGCCGCCAGATAGGATATTTCCCGGGAAACTGCTTTATCTTTGAAGTGATGCGTATCCCAGTACCACAGACCAACTGACTGAATACCGAATGTCACAAGTTCTGTCAGGATGTTCACTCTAAATTGTGAATTGGATTTAAACCACCCAGCAGCGTATACTGGGAAGCATAGTGGAATTAATTCACTGTCCTAATTTCCTGGTATGTTTAATGTAGCCACACTCCAAATCCTTATTCATGACATCAGTTAAGTGGCTTCTTGGGTCAAGGTACATGCTACAGGCATCATATTAAGCGCTATAATAAGGGCATCTGTCTTCCATAGCTGCTCATCTAGTTCAGGGTCACAGTGAGCAGGAAGTCAGTCCCAGGAAGAGCCACCCCAGAGGGATGCTGGTGCTGCACTCACGTTTTTGTATATGGAGTTTGTTGAGTCCTGGTTCTTTGGAGGCAGCCATGATGGTGCATAAAGTCTGAGCACTTAATTAGTTCTGTGCGAGGCGTTACTACCTGCTTCTTCCCTTTTAAGATGCCTGCAGTCTGAAACTGAGTGCGAAAATATGGAAATCGGAACCAATCCTTTACCACTCTATCACAGGGCATGTTACATTATTATGTAAATACCTAATGCAGGCAAGTCTGCAATTACGCGCATCTACAACACATGAAACTGGCTCATATGCGATTGGAAAATATGGGAAAGGTCTGTGTGTAATGTGATTATAACTCTGTCATGCGTAAGCAGGGAAAACAACAGGGGAATAGAACTGATACTCAGCTCTGTTAGCTCACATGCTTAGGTTTGGAAGTGCTAATTTTTTAGCGTGTAACAAAAAACTGATTTGAATTGGAAATCCGGTCCAAGTTTCTGTGTAGATTCAAAATCTCCGATCTGGTTCAAATTTAGAAGGAAATTAACCAACATTAAATCATCACAAATCATTCTATCTGTCGTGGCACTTTTGTATGTTACTATAATATATTTTCATGTTAAGGTCTTACGATCAGCTCCAGTTATCTGGAATCGACTTTTGTTTTTTTTCAGTATAAAACAAATACAATGATTTTATTTTGAAACAAACATTTTGAATGTGCTTTACATCAACGGTAACATACTTGTAAGGTACTTCAGTATTTCTAATTGTATGGTATCATAGACCATGTATTTCTAGGCTTTGTCTATGATCTGTGCTACACATCCCGATTTTGCACATCCCGATTTACACATCCCGGTTTTGCACCTCCCGATTTTGCACATCCCGATTTGCACCTCCCGGTTTGCACATCCCGATTTGCGCCTCCCGGTTTTGCACATCCCGATTTGCACCTCCCGTTTGCACATCCCGATTTTGCACATCCCCATTTCACACATCGCCATAAATACGAGTGAACAGAGTAAATATAAGACGCCTAAGAAGCATATTGGTGAAATATCAGCTGTTGAGCATTATAGAAAAGCTTAAAGACAAACTGAAGAAATTGCATTATGAATGTTATATACGAACGTGCTTAATGAACGTGATTAATGTAACGATTATCAGTTTGATTAGGATGTAGCTGATCTGGCCCATCCCCACTTTCTCCTTAAACCTTGTCTTTTTTTTAATAGCGTGATTTTGTGTGACGTGAGGTTTTATGGGAAAACATCTGTCCCATTATAGCAGAAATGTCCTAATCATAACCTTAAAAACACCCATTATGGTCCTGCATGCATTTTGCTGAAAGAGGCAGAATCAGCTTCTCCGGTCACTCTGAAGTTGAGCAGCTGTTTTATCATATTTGTTTTCGGATTTACACCTTATGTCACCATCATTTTATGAATTTCTTTGAGCCCCCAGTCCAGGAGGGCACAGGCAACCATGCTGCCCACTATGTAACACATTCTTGGCATTTTACAGATTTCTTTTACTAGCTGCCTACAAGAACAGATGCCATGCCTTGGAATATAAACTGGCATAAGATCCACAGGAGATGGTGTGGGATACTGACCTTCACCATGAAACTACACACACACACACACAGCCTCCTTGTGTCCTGAGCCATGTGATTGATCTGTGATTTCCATTAAATCTCTCTTCTGTTTGGGCCCTTCGTCCATGTAAATGCATTGGATTATCCTGAAACAGTTTACAGGCAAAATGTAGCTCTATGGCAACGTTTTCATTCAAAGTGTTTTGGATTTGCATGCATTAATGCATCAGTGGATGCCTTTGATAGCACTGAAAGAAGGCAGAGATCAGTGTGATGATGACAGGAGGGTCCATTTAAGGCATGTACAGCACCTACACAAACCAGAATTTTTTTGGGACAATTTTTGAAAGATCCGACAATGACCTGTATGGTTATGATAGCTGCACTCACAATGAGTCTGTGAGGTGTGAATAAGTGCAACTGGGGGCTGGGGACTGTCCCCCAGGGACTGAAACCCTGCCTACCGCCTTGCGTCGTCACCTCAAAGGCAATTCAAATGCTTACGTATTTAGCAACGTTCCTCCCAGAGAGAAGCAGGTGGTGCCACAGCTGTAGGTGAAATATCCCGTCATTAGGCCCCAGAGAAATATAATTAACTTTCCCTAATTACGCAGTTGTGAAAACTGAGGAGATTGTTCCTGGTCTTGGCTGTAGAGTCTCACCAATTCTGTACTGGAGAAGTAGATATGGCTGATGGATAGGTAAGAACAGACTAATTATATAACCAAAATAACAAAAATGTATTTGAATCCTGGGAAATATGAGAGGAATAATCATCTTGCAATTATTTCCTAATAAAGTACCATATCTTTAAATGCACTACCAATTAACAACATCTAAAGAAGCAATGGAAGCATAGCACAGGAACAGTGCTACGCTAACAAAGCTTAATATCAAGCTAACTTTAATGAAAGCACTACACATGAGTGTTACAGTGACAGCCTTCTTTTAATGTACTTTCATTCAGCATCAAAGTACATTTATCAAAAATATGAATACAAAAACTTAGCACAAAAGCATAACATTTAATGAAGTTGCACCATCTGGAAAGATCACTAGAAAATTTTAAATAATGCAATTTTTAAATAATTACAACGATGAAACTGTAAGACAGAATGATCACCCCCCTCCCTGATGTGGTAGCCCCCATGTCACACGCTGGTGAATAAAAAGTCTCCCTCGCATGATGCAGTTTGATCCTGCTGTGAGGCCCTCTGTACTGTGATACTGTGATAGCAGGTTCTGCTGTACAGTATATGCCAGCGTGCCATTCTGCAGCAAACTAAATCAAATAGGTACAAGGCTCACTCCCTTCGCTGTCTGGGTTCCTACTCCTGACATTAAAAAAAACATCCAGCCATCTTCCATAACTGCTTATCTAGCACTGGGAACGGTGAGTCTGGGATTCTATCCCAGACAACACAGCCCACAGGGCAGGGAACACCCTGGATGGGATGCCAATCCATCATGGGGCACAGATTAAAAGCAATTCAGAGATGCCAATTCATCTAACTGTGCATTTTTGGACCAGAGAAGGGAGACCCAGAGGAAGCCCCTGCAAACATGGAGAGAACCTCTAAGCTGCAGATGCATGGAGACAGAGGAGAGACCAGAAGAGAGACCAGAAGCCCTGAACATAAATGAAACTCACTTATGTGTGATCCAGCTGATGGATATAGCTTATAACATATCACTTATTTACTTTATCAACTGTTTATCCCTTTGACATATTTAGCATCATAAAATAAAGTGGAAAGAAAAATAAACCAGAGATATGGGGCAGAGAATTACCACAGGGCAGGACAAGCCGAGACTAAATAAACTAAATAAAATGATTTCGCAGGACAAAAGAAAATGGGTATGACGTTCCTTTAAGAGCAGAACGCTGAGGACTCCTCACCAAAGGCCAAAAGAAAATCCCTCTGACACAGAAGACCCAACAAAGCCGTTCTGAGCAAGCATTCCCTAGTCTCTCCTTCATCCACCCAATCAAAGAAGCCCAATGTGACACTAAGGCCAATGAGGGTGACCTAGATGTTATTATCAGGGTGTCCTATAGGCCCAGGGGATGTGAGCGCTTGCCAAACCCCGCCCTGTGTGTTTACCCTACCTTCTGCTGTCACTGCTGTGTTAGGATTTAACATTGTCTACAAGAGGTGTGATCTGGGACAAGAGGTATTTTGCTATTATTGATAGTTGCTCAGAGGTGAGTGACTCCACGCCGCCACGGGTCATCTACACCCTCCCTTCTTTTCTCTTAAATTAACACTTTGGCACTCTGGGTATATCGATCTGGATTTCATGTCATCCATCATTCAAATGACTGCCTATCCAGTACTGGGCCAAACTGCACCAGTAGCCTGTCCCAGGAATTAAAGGCACAATACAAGGGACCCGATCTGTCCCAGAGCCCAGACTCACACGCTAATTCTAGTGCAGACCTGCAAATTCACTTAACTACGTATTTTTGCTTGGGAGAAGGAAAATACCATGTGCAAGGTAGTAGATTTGGGTCTAGATGGTCAGGACATGTCCCTACCTATGCTGTGGCAGTACCATGTATATTTAGGGGGGTGGGGGGCTCATGGCTTATTTGGTCCCTACCAGTGTTGAAACCACACCGACGCCCTCGATCATATGTGTGTCGTGGTGAACTTGGACAGTTTTGGTGGTTAGCTCTGCCTGGAGTAGGCTGGGTATTCCCATCTCTATAATAACAAACAAACAAACAAAGAAAAAAGCAGATTAATAATAATGATAAAATACCAAAAGCGGGGTGGTGCGGTGGTAGGTTTTGTTGCCTCACACCTACAGTATGGGACTGGGATTCCAATATCTGCCCTGGTTCCACCTGGTGCCCTGCTGTGTGGAGTATGCATGTTCTACTCCCATTTCCCTCCACAATCCAAAAACTGCCGAGGATAGCAAATTGCTCATAGGTGTGCATGTGTGTGTGAATGGTGTGTGAGTGTACCCTGCTGCCCTGCGATGAGTTGTCGCCCCATTCTGGGTTGTTCCCTGCCTTTCTCCCATAGGCTCCAGACCCCCCGTGATACTGTGTATGATAAGTCGGTACAGAAAATGGATGGATGCATGATGGATGGATACATGGATTGAAGGATGGATAATACCAGCTGACATCCCATCCAGGTGTTTCACCTTCTTGTTTCTTGGGAAAACCTGAGGCCCTTCATGATTCTGTTAGTGGTTAAGCAGGGATGGATGGATGGATGGATGGATGTATAGATGAAAAAAGGTAGTTTCCCCACACTCTGTTTTGTCAGACTGAGCTGTGCTGCCTTTCAGTGATACCTATTCATACAGTACAGATTCCCACGTGAAGATACGCTCTGATTGATTTGTCATTGTCTGCGGTCTTTTTGTTAGTCTTCCCCTTAAGAAATCAATGTCCCAATTAGATCATTGGTCAGCCTGTGTGCTCTGCTGCCTTTAACAAATCCTTCTTTATGTGGAGACAGATCATTACCTTGAATTAAGGCCGATATTGCACCAAGGCAATCAAAATCTAGTTACCCCACCGTCTAAATACCAATATCCTGCAATCAGATAGAAGAAAATGAGTGCATTTCAGAAACATACACAATTACATATAAACATCATCCTGAGAAGAAACGTTAATATGTTTAAATGTTAATGAGATTGGTGGTCTGCAGAATCTTTCTGAGAATAATAGCAGTTATGGGCACCATACCTGCTGTGGTTTTCATTCTGTGGAAAGTTTGTCTGCATTCTTAATTCACACGCGATGCTGCAATTCATACACAGTCTGTATTTCGACAGATTTCTCATCCAGCACGGATAACTGCATTACAAAACGATTCTTAGATCGGCCTGGATAGGACAACCTCCTTAGTGATTCAGTTTTAATTAAATCTGCCTGTTTTCCTCTTTGAATATTACCCATTTTAAACACCGTGGGATGTAATTGCCCTTTTTTTCTTATTTTGATTAAATTTTCTCTTAGTTTGCTTATTATATTCCATGCATTGTAAATTTAAATTGAATTGTCAAATTCATATTGATTTAAAGGAATTAAGAAAAGTTTAATTTAAAAAAAATGAAAGACTGATGGGTAAAAAAAGCCACAATAAGATTTTCCGGAATGATGTCGACAGTATAGCATGGTTGTGGACTGTGCCCATTGAAGATGCATGACTTTGTTGACGTTGCTGTGCCAACGCCATTTTGCTGCAGGTGTACAGAGTGCTGGAATGTTCTGGAATGTCTGCCTCCGGGCGCACTGAGAGGGGCGTGACGCTTCCTTCAGGGGCGTCTGAGCCGGATCGATATGCAGCAACAGCTCGGTCTCCTTCATAAAACATGAATTAGAAGTTATGGCTGCTTCCTCACTACAGGCGGCAGCTTGCATTCGTCCACCTTGATGAAATGAGATCCGTTTGTCTGCCCATCCTCTCAGCACCATCCTGCTCTGCACTCTGCTTAAAATGAATGAATAAATTGCTCTTTCCAAAATTCAAAGCAGTTTATTCAACTGTACAATTGTACAAAGGACTCGATACCCAAAACATGCCCTCCCTTTATTGTCTCTCACAAAGACATGCTGTATTTATGTACACTGTTTGCAATCATGTACTGTAGCTTTAGAGTCACTCAGTAACACATTCTTTATTTACTCATTCCGTCCAATTCAGAATATATCGAAATAAGCCAAGTAACACCCAGCTGAACAGCGTAATCTCTCCGCCTGGTGACAGATGCCATCCACTGTCAGTGATGATTATATTTTTTATTTTTTTCAAACAAAAAGGTGAAAAAAAATCAAACATGACTATAGCAGGATGACATCCTGGCTTCCACAGCATAGCCAGGGACATTGAAGTGATTCCTCCATATTTACATGTACACAGATGAGCTGTATATTTATGGTGGGAGAAGAGCAGGTATATTTTGTCTTTGTTTTTATGGGGCTTGATATATGCTTGCTTGTTACGGCTGTATGGCTGCAGGTCTGGTATCAATGTGACTGAGAAATGGGGGCAGTATTTGGCTCAGTATGTTTTCTGCAGTGCTGTGATTGGAAGGCCGGCGATCTGAAGCAGGCCCCTGAGCAGGGCCCTCAACCCTGGGCTTGTGTGTCTCATGTAGAGCTAGATTGGCTAGCAAAAAAAAAAGACTATTTCCCCAAAGGGATCAGTAAAGTATCACTATTCACATCTAAGAAAAAGAGGTGCAGTCTTACGGGGGCGGTGAGTGGCTCTGCTGGCTAAGTTTCTGTGTCTGTGACCAGAAGGTCGCCGGTTTGGACCCCAGTCTCAGCAAAACAGTCACAAGTTTGCGTGCATGGGGGGGGGGGGGTGCTGCAGGTTATACCATGCTATGGCGAGTAAGATGGGGGTTAGTGGAGAGAAACATTCTGGTTCACCTTCACTCACACTTGTGCAAATAGCCAGTAAAATCATGAATCTTGGGGTACAACTTATAAAGAATGAATTATCCCTGTTTGGATTATGTTGACACATCAGCGGCTAAAATCCAACAATTTCCTCATTCCCCCACCCCCTATGCCTGTAACTGGGGCTGACAGTTCAATGTGGCTACAGAGTGTATCAGATACCCCCCGTTCTGGGTGGAACAGGCTTCGAATGCTGCTCACAGCTGCTAACGTTATTTACGGTGACCTACAGCGTCGCTCTCACGCGACCCCCCCCCCCCATACGCCTGTGCATGCCTGAGTGCCTAATAACACCACCCGTGCGCTCCACCGGCCTGATATTTCAACAGATTAACAGCCTGCAATCTGCCAGCGCTCACCCACGCACACAGCTTTTGTCACATGGGCAACATTCTCCCATAAAAAACGCCAAGCGCTGACAAAGATAAAGGCCTTTATTCAGCATTAGGTTTACGTAACTGAAATCAGAGCCCTATCTGTCATCATACATAGTAATCCTTGGTAGTCCTCCCCCCTACCTACTCAACCACCCAGTTTCAGGGGGGGTGGTTTCCACATCCTACACCTTGATGCTACATCACAGATGTGGTTTTATGAGATGTGCCACATTTTAGGAGGCTTTGATTTCGGGGAGGGTTTCACAAGAGAATGTGTGAGATAAGCTAAGCAACCATTGGAGCCCTTAAGCCTGGATAAGTGTCACCCAGCTGACTGATTGGGGGGTATAAGACATCTAACACTATGGTTAGAAATATAAAATACTGCTCAGAAAGTAAAAATCCAGACCAAGATTTTGTTTCAACACAGCAGTTGAGTACTCTGTGACTCTTTAAGCTGAATTGGTTGGTTGAAACAAAATCTTGGTCTGGATTTTTACTTGGACCTGAACTATCCACGTCGTATAATGTTAGCTGCGATTGATTATTAATCAATAAATTAATAATTACATCAAATTAATCAATAGCTCTCTGTTTAAGGGGTAGAAGCGAATGAGATAATGCTATAATCGAATCATTTGCAGCCTACAACCATTTTTTTGGTTGTGTGTGTCACAATGGCGGCTACTGGTCTGTCAAATAGGGGAAGCTCATTTTCGGCCTACATCATAAAATTGTCTATTTATTTAAAA
>JAODJX010000129.1:18911808-18950092 GCA_026776945.1 Isichthys henryi | reverse complement strand
TGGGGGCTTTGGGTGCGGATGCTGTAAAGCACTTTGAGACGATGTAATGTTGTGATAATGCGCTATACAAAAATAAATTTGTTGTTGTTGTTGGATGTGTTGAGAGTCCAGGTGGAGTATTCTATCAAATACCCTCAAAGTTTGGTGCTCCTGACTCTCTTTACTGCAGTTCCGTCAGAGTGCAGCGTGCAGTGTACAGCGTGGGCTTTCCTGAAGATATCCATCATCATCTCTTACGTTTTGTCTACGTTGAGGTACAGCTTGTTACACTTGCATCAGTCTATGAGCCGAACCACCTCTTGTCTGCAAGCTGAGTCACCTCAAGACCTGATGAAGCCCAAAACTGTCATGTCATCAGCAAACTTTAAGATGCTCTTTGAGCTGTGCTTTGCAGTACAGTCATGAGTGAGCAGGGTGGGCTGTGTCCTGGGGGGGGGGATCGAGATACACGGGGGAGTAGAACCACAACAGCATCAGTTTCCCTATTGGATTCTGAGGTATAGCGGTGCTGAATGCTGAAGTCAAAGGACAGTATTCTAACACGGGATCCTTCCTATCCAGATGGGACAAGGCCAGGTGAAGAGCTGAGGATATTCCATCCACAGTGGATTGGTTGGGGCGATATGCAAATGGAGGCAGGGTAGTGTCACCAGCGGAATATACTGGAAATGTAAAAATGCATATGTACATATGAATATATGGAGTCTGCTCCAGCAGCTTTGCATAGATTTATTCTTGATCGATTTCTCCACACATCAGCTGTGGACGGATATAGTAGCTTTTTCTCAGCAAGGTGGTGATCTTTGCTCACATGTCCTTCTGTGCACTTGCATAGTAGTCATTCAACTACTCCAGGAGGAAGGCATCACTGTCACAGGCCGGTAGTTTGTAAAGGTCTGGATGACCCACCACAAGCGCTGGGAGTCTCTATTGTCTTACAGGTGGCCACTGATTCTATGTCCATAGGCATGCTTTTGCTCCTCTTGCCAAGGCACAGATGTGGCTCAGGACACCAAAGCGTGGACGCGTTTGTCCCTTGTATGTGTTGCGTGCGCTAGTGCACACAAGGTCCAATTTGTCCACCCCTCTGGTTGGAATGTTAACATGCTGGAAAACTTCAGAAATCATTAGTTAGGTGAGTGAGGTTTAAAAAAAGCCATACAGATGCACATATAGTCGCTCACTGCTGGTAGCGATACTGTTAGAAGGAACCTAAGCAACCACAACAATAACGGCTTTAAGCTCCTCTGGACGCTGCCCTTCTGGCTGGTTTCTCTTCTTTTTTGATTTATTCTTTATGATGGTGCATAGGAGCTCTAGGAACATTAAATAAGGTCATTAGAGAATAAACAAATGACAAATATTGCTCATAAACTTTATGTTTATTGTGAATGCCCACCCAAGCAGAACAACTTCCTGAGTTTCACTTTCAACATATCTCTGCCTAGCGAGGGTTTAATGCAGGTTCTTAATAGACCATTGAGATGACAGTAAAGGGAAATACTGGTGTATAAATGAATGCCAATGTTGCAAATGAAAGGTAACCATCTGCAGAATTTAAAGAAGCAAAATATTTGTATCACTGCGGCTGTTTCTTACCTCTATATAAGCCCACGTACAGCTATTAAATTTCCTTGGTAGCCGCTCTCATCAATGAGCTGCTTACCAATACAAAAAGATAAAAAATATTGTGATTAAAGTCCTTTTTAAATGAGCTGTGTGGTATGTTTTAGGTGTTTTCAGTAAGAAGGGCCGATTTTCTTTTAATAAAATAGTGCTACTTTATAGATCCCCCTGGGTAAAGTTTCTAGCTCACTGGGCTCTCCATCCTACACACAGACACATGTACAGGTGAGAGCAAGCCTGGGGGTCAGAGGGTCAGCCAGCAAGCAGCACCCCCTGGAGCTGGGGGTTAAGGGCGCAAATGAAGTGGCAACCATACAATCTAGGACCACTGAACCAGACATCTGCCCCCAATGACTTGTCATTTTACAGTAACAGGTTTAAAAACATACGCAAATGAAAGGAGCTTTCAGTGAAAGAGATAAGCGGTGTGTATATATGTCTGTCTGTGTGTGTATTCTGCACCTTAATATGCAGCCAAGGGTTCTAAAAACTTCCAGGTCCTTCCAGTTTGCAAACAGGCTTCCACTGTCTTTGCAAATCCCATGAATACTCTTGGACCTTCACTGGAAGTGTAGTCTAGCTGCACTTATGCCTATCTGACTCCTTGACAGCATATATGTTTGTAATGTGCTATTTGCCTCATTTGCATGTTACTTTGGACAAAAGCGTCTGCTATATATATAAAATGTTAATGCAGGTATGTGTGAAATAGGCCCTAACAGTTATATCTAAGTATAAATGTATGCATGACAGCTATATTTTTTGTGATTTAATAATAAATAGATATGTTAATCCTCTCTGCTCTTCTTGATGAAAGCACTGACAGCAGCGTAACTGAGGATTGGTGTAGATTGACCAGGAAGGTTGACTTCAGAATTGCCACAGATATTAATTAAAATTATCTTACTGTATGTATCTTACTGTTTAGTCAGTTCTTGACCTTTATGTTGCATAGAAAAGGCACTCAGACCTGAAATTCCCTAACAGGTGTGGCCTAGCTGACAGCCTCGACAGCGACATCTTCTCAGTTAGGATGTGATGATTGTTGTTTCTTTGTACTTGGCTTAAAAGTTCTTCTCTGTCTCTCTGCAGGTTTTCATCCATGTCACCAAATATCTGTGCTGGTAAGTAATTAACCTCAGCCTTCCTTGCTTTCTCGACATGCCATGCAAGTGTCGTTTCATTTGCTGATTTCCTTTTCATTTAACCTTCTCTGGAAATCTTGGATCTATTGTTACCTGTTTAATATTTCTGTTTTTGCTGCTATACATAGAACCTTTTGAAAGAACCCAGTTCTCGATGGTGGGGGTGCTTTGAAACCAATGCTGCTGCAACATGACAAACATGCTCACATGTAGGATAACTACTGCACTTTGTAGAGGCTCCCAGTCTCAGTTACGTCAGGAAGGTTCCCAGAGGGGTTGAACGGAGTCACATCTCTTCTGATTGCTGCAGTGCCTGATTGTAGCGCAAGTTCTATATTGAAACGTGTTGGGTGCCAGTCTTATTGGGAAGTCACCAGAAGGGGGCAGTAGACACTGCACTGTCAGCAGCAGTGGGGTTTTCCTTACTGTCAACCCCAAGAAGTGTCAGTGGACGAGACTATTGTCTCTTTTAGGATTTAAAACCTATGTTGGGAAGATGGAAAAAGGAGGAAAGGAAAGACAGCTGTACATGTGAGGCTTCTGCAGATATGGAAAATGACCCTGAAGGGACCACTGCCCCCTACCTGCGAGGGAGAGAATACTAAAGGATGACCACCCTGAAAGGACCCCTGCCCCCTACCTGTGAGGGACGGAATATTAAACAAAGACCACTTTGAAGGCACTGTCATCTAATAACCCTTTTCCCTCTAGTAGTCCCTCATTCTCTTAATAACCCTAACCCCTCAAGGGACATTTGTCTGCATCTATGTCTTCTGAATCTTTGCCCTATGATAAATGAAAGCAGGGTGCTGAAAAATCATAAGGCCAGCCGTTTTTCTGATGGGTCACTCTCTGGTGACTTAAGTTTTAGTACAGGTAGGTCTTTTTGATAATACAGATGTGAAGGTGTTGTCTAAATACTGCTCTGAGTTTTCTGTTATGCCAGCCATGAAACGATCAGTTTCAGCAAAGGTCGTAGTAACAGTGGCTTTCCCTCTGTACACAACCATGACTCTGCCTTTGTTCTTAAGGTCACCTGTTAATAAAAGAGATATATTCCTCCCCAAAAATCACAAACTCATAATTCATCTTGACGCTGCCCTAAATGTCAAATACTTCTCACTTAGCACATTCAAACCCATTTACTGTCACTTGGATTCCAGAAAGTAAATAACGTTTCGGAATTATGTGGTTATGGAGTACGACCCTGAGTTCCGCAGGCTCAGGTATTGTGCTTTGAGGAACTAATTGAAAACCTGATTGACGCTGTCATTATGGCAACAGAAGTGCAATGGCCTATTGTTCGTTTCACAAAATATCTGCATGACTGAATAAACTCAAGTAGCTTGCCAGTCACTGACACAACCGAATGTAAGGCAAGTGACTAGGGTGCATCGGGATCACTTTGTGCTCTCTCTTAACTATGTAATGTGTTCAAGGGAAAATGTCATATGAATCGGGCAACAATGAGGGGAAGAAGGTGGAACAAAGGCAAGGTCTCATATGCCTTTCCATCAAACCCTTCCGTGGGATATGAAATTCGGACGTACCATTTTCAATGAAGTATTTGGTCTTTATTGAGGCCTGCAGGCAGAGAGCCAAACCGAAAGGCAACAGCTCCAAAGAAAGGGGACAGTCTGATAGACACAGCAGTCAATGCTTCAGCTTCTCTGCTAAGGGACACTGTATCTTACTGAAAACACTGTACTATATCTGTCTATTGATTCTGCAACCATCGCGAACTACTGAGGGAACTACTGAAGAAACAAATGATGAATAACACAAGTGAAACACTGATTTCATGTTTTTTCATCGTTAATGAATCGTGATACATCTTTTATGTGAAGTAGCAACTATATTTATTCATGCTTTTGTACTTAACCACAGATGCTAAGTATTTGAGTCCTGTCAAGTGGTACCACTATTTTTTTATTGCCCACCACCACCTGTCTTCGGAGGACAACTTTATTTTACATTAAATTAAAGGTACAGTGTAAAGAGTGTGGCCGCTCCGAACTCACCCGTCTTAGTACTGTGATTAAAAAAAACAAGGGGGGGGAGGGGAGAGAGAGAGGGGGACACACCGACACAACAATCGCAACAGTAAGATAAGATAAGAAAAGATAAGATAAGATACAGTAAGATAAGATAAGATAAGATAAGAAAAAATAGCCTTTATTAGTCCCACGGGTGGGAAATTTGTGTTATACAGCAGCAAAGTGGACAGTGCAGCAGAAATAAGCAGAATGCAGAAAACAAAAAGATAACAGTAAATAAGAAATAACAGAAAGCAATAAGAGTAGTAGAAAACAGATAACAGACATTAATCAGCATGGGGAAAGAAAAAAAAAGGTAAACAGAAGTAATAGCAAGAATAGTAATAAAGGTTGGATGGAGAAAACAAAGTGTAGGGGAATACAGAGAACAAACAACCATAACACACATAACACCCATTACAAGGACATCAATGAACAAAAATTATAACAGCAACAATATCAACAACACTAATAATAATAATATTACAAATAGGTATTATATATATATGTAAAGTGCTACCACTTCTTCTAACTGCAGATATGGCCAATGTGAATGACAGCATCTGCATAAAAATTATTCAAAGAAACATTCAATAAATGCCGGCAACAGAGCACTGTACCCTAGACATGTCTGCCAAATACTGGAACCAAAAAAAAATCCTTTATCTAGCTATACCAATAATAGAAAAATGACTTAGGCACAATGCAGTACCCGAACCTTTTCATGTCCTCTGCAGTCTTACAAAGAATAGCTATAAAGATTGCTGTCGAAGACCCTAGCAATGAGGTTACATTAGGTGAAACCCCGTAATTTTGTGCTCTTTCAAGAAGATTACAGATATCAAAGTAATTCATATAAAAATGAGACCAATGTTTAAGTCATTGGCATTTAATAACTCAGTGGCTCTATAATATGTGCCGTCGTATTGAGTTTAGGCACTGATCCGGGCTGCTCTGTTACTCTGGAGTAAGACAATGTCCTGAATCTCCTTTTACTTAGAAGCTGCAGTAATGACTTCAGAATAAGTCTGTACTGGAAGTTTCTTTGATCTCACGCACTAAGCACATAATCAGCGGGCTCCACTACCGAAAACTGCATTCCCTTCTGTTGTAGGAGGTGGACGGAGCATCTCCCCTCTGTGAGGCTAAGCTAATGGGCTGGTTTCACACGGTTCTGTCGCCAGATCTGAAATTACAGTGTCATCCATTTGAATAGTGTGCCTTTGAAAATGTGACTGAGGCATGACTTGGATAATTGGACCCGAGGCTGACTGAGAAATAAAATTAAGGTCTTCCATAACTAAAACATGTCCTAAAAGCATTTTCAGAAGCAGGTCGGCTACATTCTTCTCTATTAGCTTGTGAAGGTCTTCCACTTCACATATTAAGGTTTAATTGTATTCTCCAGGCAGCTTCCACATCCTCTTCGTTTGAGGATTTCACATAACTGTTTCCGAATTCATCCTTAAAGTCACTAAGAGAATGCCGAGGATTTTTCCGGGTCCTGTGTTATGCAAAACTGTCATAAACATACCTTTCAAAATGACAGTTCTTAAAAACATAGACGTTCGTTTCTTGTTGTTTTTATATAACGGTCAGTGTGCTTCAAATATTTTCTCTCAGATTATACAACAGCGGCATTTGAGAAACGGTATCTTTAGCCCTGACATATTCGCAGGTGGACTGACTCCTTGACATTGGGAATAAAGGCGTCTTGCTTTCTCACAAAGCTGATTCTCCCCCATAGGATTGCTGAAGACTCTTTCACCTGAATACTAAGGCACTATTTGGCTCCCGTTACACTTGTGCCATATTACTTATGACAACTTAAACCCACCTTCTAACGAAGTTTTCCATCTCATTTTTGTGTTTCCTCTGGTCTTTGACCTCTTGGTTTATTTCTTATTTTTTAAATTCAGATTGTCCCTCATAGTCTGTTTGCACCTTCCCTGTGTCTGGATTGCCCTGAAGTTGAAAGATGATTAGACTTTTGGAATAAAAACTCCACATTGGATTCTATGTTGTCAGTTTCTCGCCTCTATGACAAAAGCCTCCTCTTATTTGTAAAACCTTCAATCAAGACGAAGTAGTGGCTGTAATATGTCCATAGTTCGGTGTTTACTGACTTTTTAAACTGCCACAGTTTGCAGCATCACTCCACTGAATTAATGAACGTTACGTAACAGGTTATAACAAGTTTCTGTACATGAATCACACACAGCTGCCTAAAGATGAAATATTTAGCAGTTGCTCAGGCCGTGATTTCCATGCTGTGTTCTTTGATGGCGTGAGGCACCTTCGGTCTTTTCAATTTAAAACATCTTCAAATGATCAAAAGCATTTGAATGTCGCAAATCTTACCTAGTTAATGGCACAAAAGATCATTTACTGTGTGCCATTGGCAAGTGGTTACGCAACTTTGGTTCATTAAGAGCAACCACAATGATGAGGTTAACCTCGTCAGCATTTGCATAAGCATGGAAACCAAAGATTCAGGATAATATCTGTCAGAAATATAAATTCTATTAGCTTACATATTTTAGCAACAATGCTAGGTAGAAACGCAGTGTTTCTCACAGTAATGGTTCCTAGTAAACTGATGATGCTCTTTTTCAAAATGGGCATGACTGCTTTCTTTCCTGTGGTTTATTTTCTTTTGGAAAATGTGTACTCCGAGGGGGGAGCGTATAACTTCTCTGGGGGCCCTAGGCTGAGGGGCTGATGGATAGGGGCCCCCTAAGTGGGTCATTTGAGCTATTTTTTGGACTCGAAAGAGAAACGAGAGGGAGTTAGAAATGATGGCACATAAACAATCTGCTAATCAAAGTGCAAGCTTCCTGCACTGAAACACACCGATCAGGGTGGGGGCAAGAGTGCTGTCAGTAAAATCTGCCAGTCGGGGTGGGGGCCGGGTATCACTCTGGTGTATTGATTGGCTAAATAAAATGTTTAACTGCTTAACCAAGCATTTTGCATATGCTTGTAAAACAACAAGTGGCCTACCACTAAACTGCAGCAATGGAAGACGGCTGAAGTCTCAAAGTAGAATATCCCATTGTAGCCGGGGCGGGGCGTAGCTTTATATATCCTGAAAACTAAAAATGCAAATAACATACGTTTGTTATAATTAAAATGATCATATTATGTTATGTCCTGGGGCGGCATGGTGGTGCAGTGGTTAGCACTGTTGCCTCACACCTCTGGAACCCGGGTTCGAGTCTCTGCCTGGGTCACATGTGTGTGGAGTTTGCATTACTTTGTTATTACTTAACGGGGAAAAGTACATGCACTCATTTTTGTTACCTGCTGCAGGAATCTAAAAGGTGAAAGGTATGCAAAACCAAAAACTTCTACAAGAGTACTAGGTTACTTAATTTAATGTTCAAGTCTAATAAACTGAAGTGGCTACTCTTAAAAATTAAGTAAATCACGAAACTTAGAATTTCCTGAGTTTGCATGTATTTTTGTGCTCTGTGCTGAAACACAGGTCATTAGTAACTATTCTGGGAATGTGTGTGCTATATAACCCTAAGAAGAGGTTGAGGTGTCTTATACGGGTAACAGAAATGTATTAATTATTGTAGTTAGGTTGACATAAAGAAATAAAGATCTGGGTCTTCCCTCCAGCATCTTCATTTATTCTTCTCTACTCCTTTGTTCTTGACTCATATGCTTCACATTATTTATACAGTCTAGTGCTTCTCATATTGTGAAAACAGCTCACATTCATGTTTCATCAGCCTCAGATCTGCTTCTGTGTTAAGTTTATCATTAATGGAACTCACACTTTTCTGCTTGAAAAGATTCTGCTGCCAAACTAGGCATCCTGTGCTAAATAATCAAATGGAGCCTGATTAAACAATGTTTTCCAGTCTCTGTTTCCAAGCTTATTTTCTCTCAATGAATATCAACCTCTTGTGTTGCCATACAAATTCTTGTGGAGACATGGTGTTTATTGCTGAAAGTGATTCTGTCTCTTTGTTTATATCTTTTGCAATTGCCTTCCGTTTGGGGGCACATGGAGGTAACGGCAGTTGCTTGTGAGATGAGCATACTGTATATAGATACTTCCAAGATGATTATTGTAGTCAGAAAAATGTATGAAATAAAGGCAAATACTTAATGTGAGACTGACTTGGTGAAGCATAAGATTGAAACTCACGCTGCAGGGTACCTGGCTAGCAGTGCTAAATTGGCCTGGACCAAATCGCACTGTAGCCATTGCATAGTCTTACTCAATCTACCCCTCGCCCTACTTGACAGTCCTTAGACCACTTATACCACCTCCAACAGCCCATCTATCACGATGCATGGTCCTACCCAACAGTCAATAAGCCAAACTCCAGACATTACAGAGGCTTCTTCCGGCACTTTAGTCTGGGCTCTCTGACAATATCTGGCTCTGCTAGTGCCCCAAATGCCAGGTTCAGTGGGGTGCGTAGCCCAAACATGAGCATGACTGGCGGGAGCCCAGGGCACCCCTGTACAGTAGCGTGGCACACCCAGAGCCCTGTGGGTAAATAGAGATCCTGGGCCTGCTGGTGCCAGCCAGTGAGGAAAGCCAGCTGTAGAGTGAGCATGCACTGAACTGTTCATTACTTTGTGGGCACAGTGTAGTGGTGGAGCTTTTCAGAGTGGTTTTTGCTTGTTTGCAGTATTTCTTGCTTGTTATCTCATTCTTTCTCTTTCTGTCCTACGCAGCTATGCTAACATTATGCATGTCAAATTATAAACAAAGACAACGAAAGAAAAACGCTCCTAGCTGTCACATCTGCATGCAGCCAAGCTCCCGTTTGGCCACTCCTGTTGCAGACAGGCTCCGCCTCTCTGGACACCAGCAACCAATGAACCTCTTTTACTGGTTGTGTATATTAGGACCTTGTATTCAGTCACCTCTTCCGCAAGACTGCATGTTTCACCATACTGTGCTGAGCATTTGTTTCATGACTGTATGTAAACTCTTAAGTGTGTCTTCTATATATAAACTGTATATAAAATCCTAAGTATGTCTTCTGTCTGATCTTCCAGTCTTGCTCTATCCATCATGTTTCATAGTTGGTGATTTTCTCCTTGTTGCACTTTTTGATCTAAGGCCTTTCTGCCTGCTTGGACTATGGATTTTGCGTTTGGTTTCATTTTCTGTTACCTGCTCCGTGAAAGTTTGCACCTTCGCAACTGGATCCTCAGTCCTGCAGTCATTACAGTAGCATGATGTATTGGTTATATAAATCAAAAGGACCTAATGTGAATATACAGTGCATATAAATCCAATTTTGAAAAGCACATCGATCACTAAATGAATGCTGTAGCCGACCAGAGAATCTGCATT
Organism: Isichthys henryi; assembly: GCA_026776945.1. Lineage (NCBI taxonomy): Eukaryota > Metazoa > Chordata > Actinopteri > Osteoglossiformes > Mormyridae > Isichthys > Isichthys henryi. The sequence goes on along the minus strand of JAODJX010000129.1, from coordinate 18,939,956 downwards.
ATTAAATTTGTTTTTAAGGCGGCTCCATAAAATGTCTTTTCCCCATGCAGGTTTCTGATCACATGTCCGCCTCCTAGTTGAGTTTGCCCTTGGTAGATGGACAAACTTACATGGATCTTAGCAGGGAAAAGCTCAGATCAGGCCGAGGGTCACACCACCCCTGCTATGCTGTTTTTACATCAGTTTTTTTGCCCTTTTTAAGTTTTATGTCTGTCTGCCAGCTTGTTTGTTTGCAATATTTCTTGCTTGTTATCTCATTCGTCTCTTTCTTTCTGTCCCACACAACTATGCTAACAGTTATGAACAGCAAAATATAAACAATGACAATGAATCTCAGGGTACAAACACTCCAACAAGGTTTGGGACATGTGACGCCAAAGTGACAGCCCTGAACAGCCAGTTCATCCAAAATCAATGACACTGATCCCCAACCAACAATCCCCCCACCCCCCCCCCACACACACACACACATATGCAAACTTTCAAGTTACTTACCAGACTTGTGAATTGTCCTATATAGCGGAGGAAATGTTAATTAATAATTCTATGTCATTTTCAAGTGTATTCGTTACATCTGCATAATTTCTGCTAGACCTTGGTGGTATTCTCAAAAAAAAAATCCCTAATGAATATACACAGGGATATCGCTAAGGCTGTTTTAGTGAGACTCCCCCCCCCCCCCCCTGCAAAAAAAAAAAAACATAAATAAAATAAAAACATAAATGCACACTAATTAATTTATATAATGTATTCTCATTCATTTTCATTAAAATCCCTTTTTCATAAATTTCTAGTGACGCTCTGGAATACACCAACAGATGATCTATTTTTACTGTCAAAATTGAATTTTGTATTTAATATGTTCTCAGGTTCTCTCTTCCAAATAGCTATGAGTCATGTCTTCACGCGTTTTCATTGAACTGGCCTGCTGAATATACAGCATACTGCCAGACTGGGCATAGTCCATTGAATCGGTTCAGTTTGTTAAGAAACAAAATGCATGATAATATAAGAGAATTCTACACAAAACTTCAAAGACTGACCCGGTGCTGGAGGGATTGTACTTCTCAGAAAGGCCTTTATCACCATAATAAGTTAGTTTTGGAGGAGCATCTACATGTGATTATTTTACCTAATAGACTCACAATATTTAAGTGAAAGTTAAAAAGTCACTTGTTGAGCCTAGCATATGTTGACAAAGCTGACAGCTAGTTGTCACGTCAAGACATCGAAGAGAGGCGAGGGCAGGCGTTGGGGATTAAGCAAAAAGGGACATCATTAAGAACAAGGAAACAAAACTGACCATGAAGGGGTGAAACGGGGATTGACACACGGGGAAGACTTTGGCCATATAGTGGTGATGACTTTGCAACGTTACAATTTTAATGACTATAGCATTAGGGAGCACTGGACTGGGAAACAGTTTAATACAAAGACTAATAAGGGAATATAACAAGAGGCAGCTGGAGTGAATCACATAAGGGCAGGAACAAAAGGTAATACTAATATGAACGAAGTGTGGCTTGATAGGGGAAGGTGTTACGATCCTTAGTCTAGGGTTGAGGACCGACAGAAAGGTAAAGGGAAAGGAGAGGGGAAAACGAGACAAGCAAGGGATGGAAAAAGGGAACACAGGACACAAAGAGATCTTTTTTTGTATTTTTTTATATTTATTCACAGACACTTTACAAACACTAGGTGCAACAAACTTCGGGAGTGACACGGCCAAAACAAACAAAACAGTGCTAACGAACGAGTCCAAACTAAGCTAATTCTAAATGAAATGAAAGACGAGAAAGCAAAATGACACAGACTAAGCCTAACTCCCTAACCAAAAACACAGTAAACCCCGCGTAAACAAAACAGCAGTCACTCCTTACGCACCCAACAGAGATGAACATACAGAACACACCAAAAAGCCGAAAGACAGTATCCGAAGGGCGAGGCAAAGAGAGTAGTCAGGAGGAAAGCGGGAGATCACAGAAGCCAGAAAAGCGAACCAACCAAAGCGAAAGTACCAAAAGGGCAAAGCGAAAATCAGAAACCAAAATACCAAAACTGTAATACACAAGCAATCCAAAAATGCAAGCAAACTAAACAACAATCCAACAATGAGCAGAGCTGGGGCTGATCTCCCGCCGTGGCCTTTTCAGTTCTAGATCCGGAAGCAGTGTCGAACACTGGGGCGTGGCCAGGTCCGGGAGGCGGAGTCGAAGGGAGCAACATACGAATGACGGCGATCTGGATCTTCAGAGCAACCTCTCCCCTGAGCCTTACGGCATGTAACAAAGGAAACAGATGATCAGCTGGGCAAGGCACGATACCCATATCTGGGGTCATAATGTGCAGTACAGAGTTGGTTGGGGACCAGTGTGATTTATTTTAGATGAACTGGGTGCCCAGTGCTGTCACTCTGGCTTCATGTGCCCCATGTATTGTTGGGGTGCTGGTGCTCAGGGATTCCTCATATCTGCCCCCCCAGTGCTGTCACTCTGGCTTCATGTGCCCCATGTATTGTTGGGGTGCTGGTGCTCAGGGATTCCTCATATTTGTGTCTCCTCCCACCTCTCCTGCCTAGTTAAGCTGTCATAGTTAATTAGACCTGCGGGAGCCTCCTTATCTCCATCCTGCACAACAAATTACTTCATATAATCTCATCTATTTGTCATGCAGTTTTATTAACACACTGTTCATTTCTCTCCTGCACCACAAGGAATTCTTTCTTGGATATCCTGCTGCTGAGCAGTTCCCTGCCTGACCACCCTGCCTGACAATACATCTACTATCTTCACTTGCTGGTTGTTGGACGACACCACCCCTCGATCCCGATGTCAGCTTCCTCAACTACCTGTCCTAACTTCAGCGCTTTCCACATTTTAGCCTAGACTGTACTCAAGTTTACTTTAAAAACTGGGACTTAGTCATTTTAGTATTTCTCTGCTAGCCCTGGGAGGATAGGCTCCCCCAGTGGGTCTGGTTAGGATTCATGCTTCCTCTGCTGCCCCCTGGAGGATGGGCATCTCCTTTGGATCTGGCAAGGGTTAGCGCTTCCTCTACTACCCCCTGGAGGATGGGCTCCCCCTTTGGTTCTTGTTAGGGTAAGAATTAGCAAACTGAAGCTAAAGTTAGGGTTAGAGAAACTATGTCATTTTCAGGCATTAACATGTGGGTTTATGACAGGTGTGCTCTTCTGTAGGATAGGAAACCACAGTTTAGCATGCTTCAGTAGCATATTAACTACTTGCCAGCAAGCTGGAGTATCACCCTAAGGCCACAAATTAGAGTTAGGGTTAGCATACTGAGGCTAGGGTTAGGGTTAGAAAAAGTATGGCATATTCAGGCATCAACATGTGTTTTTATGACAGGTCTGCTCCCCCGTAGGATAGAAAACCACAGTTGATTATGCTTTAGTAGCATAGTTACTGCTTGCCAACAGCCTGGAGTATCACCAAGTTAGGGTTAGCAAACTAAGCCTGGGGTTGGGGATAGAAAAAGTATAGCATTCTCAGGCATCAACTTGTGTTTTTATAACAGGTCTCCTCCCCTTAGGATAGGAAACCACAGCTAATCATGTTTAATAGCAGATTTCCTATTGATAACAGCCTGGAGTATCACCCTAAGGCCCCAAATTAGGGTTAGGGTTAGGAAAAAGTATAGCATTTTCAGGCATCAACATGTGTTTTCACGAGAGGTCCTCTCCCCGGTAGGATAGGAAAACACAGTTTAGCATGTTTTACTAGCATAATTCCTAATTTCCAACAAGCTGGAGTATCACGCAAAAGCCCCAAATTAGGGTTAGGGTTAGGGTTAGCATCCTGAGGCTAGGGTTAGGGTTAGAAAAAGTATGGCATTTTTTGGCATCAACATGTGTTTTTATGGTAGGTCTGCTCTCCGGTTGGATAGGAACTTGTCAACAGCCTGGAGTATCACCTTTAGGTCCCAAATTAGGGTTAGCAAACTGAAGCTGGTGTTAGGTTTACAAAAAGTATGGTATTTTCTGGCATCAACTTGTGTTTTTATGAGAGGTATGCTCCCCAATAGGATAGGAAACCACAGCTAATCATGCTTTAGTTCAATATTTCCGACTTGCCAACAGCCTGGAGTATCACCCTAAGGCCCCAAATTAGGCTTCCTCTGCTGTCCCCTGGAGGATGAGCTCCTCCTTTGGGTCTGGTTTGGGTTAGGGCTTCCTTTGCTGCCCTTTGGAGGATGGGCTCCCCTTTTGGGTCTGATTAGGGTTAGGATTTCCTCTGCTAATGTAAAATAATGTTGTGAAATTGGACTACACACATTAAATGTGATATTAATTGAATTGATATGCCAATGATAGGCTAGATATCCATTGTAGTTACAGTAGATGGAGTGTTGGAGACTTTTAATATCACAGATGGGGATATCAGTAACCTGAAGTGAAATTTTGGATATGGAAATGGCCACCATGGTCAGTCCCCCTGTAAAAACCACCCATCTGTCCAGTTCTCTGTCTTACCAAGCATGATGTTCATCATCTCTTAAATAATCCCTGCTGAAGAAAGCTTGACCTGCTCAAGCTGCCAGATGAAGCTTTGATAGTTGACCAGCTTGGGATATGTTCAGGTGATTGTTTGATATTTTATCTGGTCGTACGAGCCTATGATGGTCATTCTTGCTGGTTTAGCTGTTCATACCAGCATGACCACCTTGATAAGCTGGCCACACCAGCATGACTAACTGGTTACCCTCCCAGCTAAACCATCAAAGAGCAGCAACAGTTGAGGCATAATCATCCAAGACCATTATTATCATGGCAGCTGGTTTGTAGCTGTTTTTTTCCAAAATTGAGATGCTTATTTGGTGTGTTTAATGTGATCACCCACAGTTTAATCTGTATATCAGCCACATTATTCTTCATTCCTACAATGCATCTTCCTTGTATAGGCTACCTTTGTCTGTTGACCAAGAATAGATTAGTAGATTCAATTGCTTTTCATGCAGTCCCTAGTGGTCTGCTCTGGCCATTGCAAATCTCCTATTTGTTACGACAGTGGTTCCCTGTAGAACTCTGCATTCTTTTGAGCAACTTCTCCAACATTTCTTGCTCTATGAGTTTATCAGACACTCATTACAGCAGTTCATACCTTTGATGTCCTCAGTGCCATTGCTCCTCAATTCACTGCAGCTGAAATCCAGCTGGGTTTAAAATGCGATAGTTTCAGACGCATAACATCACAAGTATAAATTCATTATCAGAACTATCAGGTCAGGAGCTGTCTTGCTGAGAAGTCTGTGCAAACTTTGAAGTCAGCCCTAAAATCCATTAAAAATAATCATATATCTCTGAGCCTCAAGCTCACTTATTACCTATTTTGTCTACCTCATCGCCATCTGTGCGCCAGTTAAACAACTGCAATGTTGTTTCTGGGATGTAACTGTGAACAACAATATTTCAGATTTGCCAGTGATCACTATGACGAATACAAATGGATTCGCATCCAAGGTTAGGATAATGGCAAAAGTGTCTTTGTCCCAGACTGCAGGGGCTGCACCTGCTGCCTACATTTTGTACAGGTTCAAAGGCCGAAGGGTTGGGCTGAGAGAACAGTCTATCACCATTTTCATGCTAGAAGGCAGACAGTTATGATGTCACCTGACAAAGAAACCATATAAGAACATTCTGCAAGCCCTTCATGCAAAGGGAACTGTCATCCAACCAGAACCTGCTTTCCTCAGAGGAGTTAAATATGGTAGAAATATACAGCAAGAAGAATATTTGTCGGTGGTTATCTGAGTGGACAGGGGCTGCTGGCAGATAAGGATGTGATGTGTTGTAATTGACTTTCCCTTATGGTGCTTATTTTCTGTGATCTTACATGCATTGAAAAAGAACATTAACCATTTTTTTTTCATATAAGAATGCTAACCTCACTTCTTTTCCTCCTGCTCTGCTCTTCTGCATGTGAATCAAAAACACGGCTTCCTTTTACCTTGAGGTTTCTCTTTCTATGTACCCTGAGAATTGCATTCTCTCTGCTCTGCTGTTTTCTAGGTGTTTTTTTGGTCCTGGGTTTGGTTCTGGGTCCCTTCTGTGAGTAGTTCTCCCTGTTTTCCTGTGGGTTTTTGCCGGGGGGCTCTGGTGTCCTCCCACAGTCCAAAAGTATGCAGGATAGGTTGATTGTCCAAATTGGCCCTGTTAGTTTGGGTGCTCTATGGTGTGTTGGCGACTGCCCAGGGTTGGTTCCTACCTGTACCCATTGTTCCCAGGATAGGCTCCGGTCTCCCCTGCGACCCCAGTTGGGATTCAGTAGTCTCAGAAAATGGATGGGTAAGTGTTAACTGCCGTTATGTTTGTCTATTGTGGTGTTGTTGGTAGATCTTTGTTTAATGCTCTTTGGAGCAGTGGGTGACTGCCTTGGTAAGGGTGCTGTGTAACTATAAGTTAAACTGAATTTTGGTTAATAAAGTGAGATTGAACTTTAAGGCTGAGAATACGTCCTGGTATTGTACCCTTGAAAACTGTATTCCATCCATGTTCCATAACCACATATCTAGTATAGGGTCACAATGAGTATAAAGCCTACCTCAGAATGGCCAGGATACAAGAGAGGCAGCACTCTGCATGGGATGCCAGTCCATCACAGGGCACAAAATCAGAATTTAATGAGTCAATTTTGCATAACCAGTATTTACAATTTTTGTTATAGTTTTTGGGTTGTGGTGTACAATTAGTGCGAGCATGAGCAGAACATGCAAATTCCATGCACAGATACACACACATTCTTACACACAAACACTGACACACACACATGCCGGGTAAACGTATCTTTTTGGGGCCCACTCATTCAATTCTATGGGAAAAATGCTAACGCTAACTACAACAACCTTAACCCCCACCCTGCCCTAACCATAACCATAAGTCACCAAGCAAAATACAAGTTTTTGCATGTATAGTTTTTTCATTGCAGTCACAGATTTTTATTAAATTGAGTTTTCCCTTATGGGGACCATATTCATCACGTTGTGGGGACATTGTGTCCCCATAAGATAAGGTTTACCCGCTATCACACACACAGAGAGGGGACTCAAACCCCCAGCCATGCCAATCGGAGGTCATAGCACTTCCAAAAGCCAATGTGGCACTGCCCGGGATTAACTGTGCTACCAGCCAAAAAACCTCTTGACTAATTTTCAGAAGGTACGGCTTTATTATTTCATAAAGAATTTAAGCTTTTTGTGCGTGGTATGTTTACTATTAAAATTTGATATTTGTCTTAAAAATATCCAATTAGGAAAAACAAATAAATGTCAACATAATAAGTAAGGTCTGTCAACAAAAACATAGATCAGTGCATCCCTATCCGGTCCTTGGGGACCCATAGACAGTCCACGTTTTTGTTTTTGCACACCTTTTATTTTTTTATATTCCTGCAGCAGAAAATAAAAATGAGTTGATGTGCTTTTTCCCCAGAAGTTCCACCCAAACATCTGAAACAATATTTCCCAACTCAGTCCTTGAGGGAGCTGCGAGAGAGCAAATAATGTAGACTGTCTGTGGGTCTCCTTGGACTGGTGTTGGGAAGCAATGCTATAGACAGAAAGACCAGTATTTTGTTTTGTTGAGGCAGAAGACAGTTAATTAGTCACTTAGAAAATCTGCAACCTTTGTGTAACACATATGCAATTATAATGAGCACTGAATTTAATTAAGCTTTTATTGGTATTATCCTCTGAGTTTCTCATTCTGTTTATTGGGCCCAGGCAAGTATACTTGGGTTCACTACATAACTGCAAGTTCCACAAGTATTTCTTTCTTATGTCATTCTCTTCTCAGCTGCTGTGCGTGTTTTTTCCAGAGATTAATCATGAACTCATCATGCATCCTGCATACCCACAGCCTGGAAGTACTGTGCACTCAATGAACAGCACATACTGTATTGGACCTGCTCCCAAGTTATTATTTGTCTTCCCTGAAGGCTGGAAAATCGAATTTCTTAAGTAACGAAAAATCACCAACAGCTGTCAGGAAGTTAGATTGTCAACTCAAAAATATTCTTCTGCAAGATGTCATGAGGTTTGCAGCACAGTGTCTCTGTGGGTAACATTGTGGCCTCACACCTCTGGGGTCATTCCTTCACATGTCACCCTTGGCTCTTCGTGCGTGCAGTTTGTAGGGTTCCTCCAGATTCCCCAGCTTCCTCCCACACTCCAAAATCTAAGAATATTAGTTAAGAATATCGGTTTAAGAACATTAGTATCTCCAAATTGCCTATAGCGTCTGATTGGAATGATGATCCAGCTGTGGAATCGGGGCACCAGTAGTGCAGAGCTTGCTCAGGAATGGCAGCAGGCAGGTGTGAATGCAGTGAGGCAAAGACTTTTGCAGGATGACCTGGTGTCAAGAAGAGCAAAGAAGCCACTTCTCTACAAGAAAAACATCAGGGACAGACTGATATTCTACAAAACATACAGGGATTGGACTGCTGAGGACTTGGGTAAAGTCATTTTCTCTGATGAATCCTCTTTCTGATTGTTTGGGTCATCTGGAAATAAGATTGTCTAGAGAAGAAAAGGAGAGCGTTACCATCAGTCCTGTGTCATGCCAACAGTAAAGCATCCTGAGACCATTCATGTGTGGGGTTGCTTCTCCGCCAAGGGAGTGGGCTCACTCACAATTTTGTCTAAAAACACAGCCATGAATGAAGAATGGTACCAAAACATCCTCTGAGAGCAACTTCTCCCAACCATCCAAGAACAGTTTGTTGACAATCATTGCCTTTTCCAGCATGATGGAGCACCGTGCCATAATGCAAAAGTGGCTTGGGGAACGACACATCAACAGTTTGGGTCCATGGCATGGAAACTCCTCAGGCCTTAATCCCATTGAGAACTTATGGTCAATCCTCAAGAGGTGGGTGGACAGACAAAAACCCAGAAATTCTGATAAACTCCAAGCACTGATTATGCAAGAATGGGCTGACATCAGTCAGGATTTGGCCCAGAAATATCTGATGATTGACTTGATATTATCGTTAGAGCAGAACTAAAGAGTTAATCTAAACAGTTCTCCTGGCCGGTGACTTCCTCACCATATGTCATCAAGTTACCTATGATTATATAAATGTGAAGGCTGTGATAAGAAGGGACAAATATTTGTGGTACAGCTGCAGCCGGGGGCTTTGATTCTTTGAAAAAGGAACTCAGAGCACTGGCACTAATGAGTAGGGAGCACCTGGTGCATGGACCAGGGTGCATCTGTGATTCCAGAAGCAGTGTATGCAACTGAAGACACCCCACCCAGAGGTGGGTAGTTCAGGTCCAGGGAGAAAAATTGCAGACCGAGATTTTTTTTCATTCAACCAGTTGAGTACACCCTGACTGTGACTCTTTATACTGGGTTGGAATAAAATCTTGGTCTGGATTTTTATTTCCTGGACCTGAATAACCCGCCTCTGATCACACTGTGGCAGGCAGCTGTCTTGCTGTGTCAGACGGCTACCTTTGGCTTTCTCGATTCAGAAAGGTATGCTTCCTAATAAGAGTTCTGAAGCATTTTATAATTTTTTTGTTGTTTTACAACCTGTGAAAGCCGAGATAGTGTTTAAGATAAAGTGGATGATTTTTTTTTTGTCATGAGAATCATACAGCGTTGCTGTGGAAGGCTGCTATCTGTTACACGAATGAAGGAAACTCGACAGTTCCAAAAGCATTTTACTATTTACATGCTAATGTAGTTGCGTGAGCACAAGATTCCTAAAGCTTGACAGTCGGAATCCAATGATGTTGTTTCATGCACCTTTATCGATATCTCTGTAGCAGTGTCACAATTATAATCCGCAATAAAATGAGCATAGCCCCCCAAACTAATCATCCATGCAGTCCACTGCACTGTCATAAGATGGAGATACAGCAATAGGGACCCTGTTGTTACCTGATGCTGTAAGAATGCTGCTAGTGTGTTATTTTGTGCATGTGTGTGTTTGTATGGGAATATATATATCACATTTTGGGGACCTGTTATTTTGGCATTGCAGGTACCATTTTTTGGTTCCCCACATGCGGAAATTCAATTTTATAAAAATCTGCGACTACAATCAAAAAATTAAAAATGTCATAAGGCTTGTATTATGTTTCATTACTTATGGTTAAGATTAGGGCTGGGTGGGGGTTAAAGTTGTCATTGTTAGGATGAGGGTTTTGCCCATAGAAACAAAGGGATGGTGTGTGAGAGAGAGAGAGAGATGGAGAGAGAATTTTGGCATGACCTATCTTCTTTCAGCATCTGTGGAGGCATAGTCTCTCATAACAACATGTAGAACTGTACAGGGTCAAGGTGTTAATTATATACATTTTACATGAAAATTTTCTAGAATAAAAATAATATGTAATGACTTTCTGAACCCGTATAACCATTGTCTGACCTATACAATGCATAAAACAAAGAAACTACTTCATTTAAATTACCATTGTAACTTTTACCATCAGAATGATCCGTATACATATAAAACTGTACAACCATGAAGTATCCATCTACATCTCAGCTGGAATTATATTGTAAGAAATGTCACAATATCAAACAGTCTTTCCGAAAATTATCGTATATGTTTTTCTCCAGTGGGGGATCTCCATAGCAACAGGGTCTGTGTGGATTCATCCACTATCCGGAGATATCGCTTTAGAATTATCTGACATGAATGACATGAAATGGACATAAGACAATATTGTTCCTTTGTCTTTATATTTACATAAATCTAAATTGGAAATAGTTATTATGTACTATTCGGTCACCAGGACACCACAATGAAACATACCCTGATTGGGAAACAAGAGAGAGAACGCGTAATTCATATTTAATGTGTTGCTAGGAAACACTCCTTAGTGTGAACATATAACCTCTATATCAGTAAATTGCATTAAAAGAAAACTTGGCAGCTAGATTCTTTATTGGAAGTGGGGCATGTCAGAGCCTAGCACTGTAACATTGACGAAAATAACAGACTGATGGTAGGAGACACCCATTGATCATTACTGTTGGATCCACCTTGCTGAAATACTGAGATATGCTACAGAATAAAGGATATTAACAGGAGTACAATCTAAGAAGTAAGTACTTTGTATTTTAAACTGGATTGGTTATTGGCTCAAATGACATGCTGTTATTGTACCTATGATCTTATCTGCTTTGGGTTGCCATGAAAGTCACAGAGTCAAACTGAAAGCTTGGGTTGGGTGACATGAAGGTGGTCCTGGGGCTCTCTCCCCAACTCAAAACGTCACAGGAGGGGGCAATTAATGAACATCAAGTTGATGACAGAAACTGTGGTAGACGCACTGTCCAGATAGTAGGTTGGTAATTGAAAATAGACTGGAATAAATGGATAACCAAATTTATCTGTAAAAAACTTGTGGAACACCTAATCATTATCCTGTCCTCAGCGTGTTATTTAGCTGATGCTCATTTAGTATAAGCACAGACTGTCCATTGTGACACTCATTTGCGGTAATGTGGAAGCAAAAAAACAAAAAAATTCAGAAAATACTAAGGTGGAAAACAACTCAGGAACACAATGTCTATACATTAATCTGGCAGAACCGGGTCGATGTGCCTGTAAGGGGGTAAACCAAATTACTGAACAGCCCCCAGTGCAGAACACGAAGTGACATGGAACAGTAACAAATCCTGACGTTTAATATGCCGGAGAGGGGGTGTCGGCTGCAGCTTTCTGTGAAGTCACTGTTTGATCAGTTTGTTCACCGACGTTACGCAGGGGAAAGATTTTCACTTAAAAGCAACCCACTGAGCTCCTGGATACATTAGACCTATGATTCAACAATAACACCCCCCCCTCCCACCTCACCCCTGTACCACCTGCCCCTGGCGCCACCTTAATCCCTTACAGTCAGTTTGATTCCCTGCAAGAGATATCTGAGATCGGCGTTTGCGTCTCAGTGATGTGGCCCAGATTCCAAAAAGCACAGAGGGATTTAAAAGTGTTAACGCGCATTATGCAGATCTGGGGCTCCTACAGTCGCTGAGGGCATAGCAAATGTTGGGAGGAGCAGCGTGATCGGGATTGAATTGTCGAGCGAGCCCCCCCCAAAGCGGGACAGCGGGGTAAACCTCGGGACACTGGGGTAAGCCTCATCCCAATGGCAGGACAGCGGGGTAAGCCACAGGACAGCGGGGTAAACCTCGGGACAGCGGGGTAAGCCTCGTCCCAATGGCAGGACAGCGGGGTAAGCCTCGGGACAGCGGGGTAAGCCTAGGGACAGTGGGGTAAGCCTCGGGACAGCAGGGTAAGCCTCGTCCCAATGGCAGGACAGCGGGGTAAGCCTCGGAACAGCGGGGTAAGCCTAGGGAGAGTGGGGTAAGCCTTCGGGAGAGCAGGGTAAGCCTCGTCCCAATGGCAGGACAGCGGGGTAAGCCTTGGGACAGCGGGGTAAGCCTCGTCCCAATGACACAGCACTGATAACAATGAGAAAATGAAAGCATCCATCTTCACAAATGCAAAACAATGCTGCCAATCAAATGGTACAATTCCGTAGGGGAATTTTAGAAAGACGACATCCAACTAAACTATTTTTACAGTAAATAAAGAATGAGTGTATCTGTTGCACTCCTTAAAGGTAGATCTGGATATCTTTTTAATGAGCTAGAATCTGTGAGACGATGTCATTACAATGCTAAGAGATGCAGTGTTCAGGTTTATACGAGTTAATACTGACTCATTCTGATGACTAAGTGATGTGTGTTTTGTTTCCTTTAAGCCATGGTGATAGAAAGGTAGCTGAAACTTTTAATATAAAGTGTATCATTATATAATGTGAAAAATATGGCCTTAGAGGCATCAAGCTTGTTTACTGTGCTGTGCCACACACAATTGTTTACAAAGGCAGAATAGTAACAATACAATTACAAACCCTTATGAGAATTTTCATTTATGTATGAAAGGCAAAGGTGGCAATTAAACTGAATGTGTTATATAACTGAAAACAGCACACATAAGTAGAGATTTACGTGCAAATGTCATATTGAGTGCATTTGTGACATAACATTTAAAAGGATGCCTTTAAAATGGGCTTTGTCATGTATTAGAATTTCCTCTCATTTCGTGCAAATAATTATTGCATTTATGATTTGGTTCGGGGGCAGCATGGTGGTGCAGTGGTTAGCACTGTTGTGTCACAGTTCTGGGACCCGGGTTCAAGTCTCTGCCTGGGTTACACGTGTGTGGAGTTTGCATGTTCTCCCCATGTCGTCGTGGGGTTTCCTCCGGGTACTCCGGTTTCCCCCCACAGTCCAAAAACATGCTGAGGCTGATTGGAGTCACTAAACTCATCCTGGGTTGTTCCCTGCTTCGTGCCCATTGCTTCCGGGATAGGCTCTGGACCCCCCACGAAAATGGATGGATGATTTAGTTCAGTTAAAGTTATGGTAACTCTATAGCTAGCAAGCTAACAAGTAGCCACACAGGTGCTGGGGAACACGCCATGAGGGGTGAAGTTTATTATCGGAAAAGGACAAAAATATACAAAAAAGTAATGAGGGGGGGGGGAGCTTCAGGGCAGGCATCCTGCAGATGTGCACACAGTGAGGGCACATGCATGGCTGGCCGGCCCTTTTTCTCTCTCCTTGACTTCCCTTCATGGTTTTTCAGCTGTACACAGGAAGACTGCTATGTGCCCTGGTCTGGGCAATTATGAATCACCAGCCATGACACCGTGACACTCCCTCAGGCAGAAGATGAGGTAACCGTGTTAGCACTGGCCGGCGTGGTGCTAATGGCCCACTGATAGAGAACTGCAGATTCCCAGGGGGCCAAGACGCCACCCTGGGTGAAGGAGGTAACACTAAGTACCACGATGGCCACTTATTTTCTCTCTTAAGTTTGGGGTGTTCCCATGACACAGCAAACCCTGCCTCGCCAGCGATCTGCACTCTTGTCTTGCTGTTTGGCCACCATTGGGTCACCCACTTCCCATATTTACATGTGAAGAACAGTCTATGCAAATTGTGTATAAAATATAATTTTCTGACACATCATATGCTCCTTGACACTCTGACTCAGATAAGTTCATTCAAAAATTCTAAAACTGTCAGCCAGTGACACTTGTCTTCCACGTTTCTGTAGCAGTCCTCAGAGATGATCTGGTGAAGGTCAGAACCTGACAGTAAAAAGTTTTCTTCTTGTACGTCTGTCACAGAGATGAAAAATTTGCAAATTAGAATCCACTTGCAAATGTTATTTCAAAAAGCCAAAACGATATTCCTCAATCAGTGTCAGGTGCCGGGCAAAGAAAAAACAGGTGCGAAAAGCAAATCCAGAATCATAAATGAGGAATCAAGTCAAGGGTCCCACACCAGAGAATGCAAAACCACATAAGAAACACAGACTATACTTCATGAAGGAGAGATAAGACTTTGTACTAAGGTGAGAAGGGTTTAAGTACATGACTGTAATACCTTACAGGTGTACACATTCAGGACAGGACATTAGTGGGGTCACTGACTGGAATTTGAAGACTTTAGTGGCGTGACAATGTGTGCCTTTCACATGTAAATTACTTGCCCATCCACCATACGCTCAAGAGATGCATCATCAGGTCATTTCACAGAGTGTGTAGCATAAACATTAGGTTAGCTAAATGTAGAAAGGTCTTTCTCTGTTCTCCCTTAGTTATTGTTTTCGTCAATCTTTAATCTGAGAGGTATAAAACTTTAGCTTTGACTAATGAACTGAAAAGTAAACAGGGCTTCATATTTAGGATTGTATTTATCATTGTAATTCCTGATCTTCTCTTTTTATTTCAATGTTTGTTTGGAAGTTCTCCCTCATGGAGAAAATGGAGATAGAAAACTCAGTCGTGCTGTCTTCTGTCTATGCAGCCAGAGCCTTGTAATCCCCAGACCTTTTGACAGTCTTTTCATTGGGGCCCCTGGCTCAGTCGCTAAGGAACCCGACTTCGGCTGGCCCTTGTTAGCCAGCAACTTAGGGTGAACCCCAATGAACATCATCTTCCCTCAATAATAATCAATATTATACAGAAAGTACTATATGCATACATGAAATAAACAGCACAAACATAATTATAAATATAATTAACAACTTATTTCAGTGCCTTCAGATCGCTGAACTCTCCTCAGTGTTTGCCCTGGAGTGTTCTGTGTTGTTTTGTAAGTGCTGATGGTGTCTCTCCTCCACCTCCTTAAAGCTGAAATGGGTCACACCCACCTGGAGTCTCATCTCATGTGATGTGCCTGACATCCATCCGCTTTCCTGTCCTTCATTCACCGGCACCTTGGCCAGAGCTAATGGCCATATCTCCTGCTTATAACATTTTAATTACTGCATTATACTCATAATGGCACAGAAGCCTCTTATACCACGGGTCAGGGGCTATTGTCTCTTTGCGCATGTGTGAGTTTTTCAGGTTTCCTCCTGCAGTCTAAAAAGCAAGAACTTCAGCTAAATTGGCACCGCTGATATCAATGTGGGGGTGTGACTTGGGGTGGATTGAGACCCCATTCAGAGTGTCCCTGCCCTCTGCCTACAGTGATAGCCTCCATGGTTACTGCTGCTCTGTACTGGATAAATAGATAAGATGAGTATCTATAGATGCTGGTAGACTGACATGTGCACTGCAGTCATCAATTTGAAAGGTATTCTTAAATCATTATTTGAAAGTTAGGGATTACAATCAAGTATCTGGTATTTAATCCCCACTTAAAAGACTAAACTGAATGTTTATTTTCCAGCTGCTTCTGGGCCACAGGTGGTGGTGATGGTGGGGGGGGGGTGTTAGGACAATTCCAATGACCCCTGACTGATAGGGGCCCTAAAAATACATAATTAGATTGGTCCAGGTTGAGGGCCTTTCTTAGGGCCCATATGAGGCCACAAATATCTGTATATCTGCTGTGTTCTTATTTATGCCTTCATGCAATAGTGCATTATGCTGTAATAATGTTTTGTAAAGGTACAAAGGACACACTTTGTGGCTCCTTCTTTTAGATGTTCCCTCATCACCTGACCTCACTACTGTGTTTGTGGCATTCCGAGTCATTGTGAGCAGTTATTTTATTCTTCTTATAATTCCTGGTTGTGTTTGTTTGTTGTTTAGTCTTCCAGTGAATATTTAATTTGTACCGTTATATAAGTATAGTGATGAGTTTCTTCACCAGTGCTGAGTCCAGAACCAGTGGAATCCAGCAGAATTCTTCAGTACATTGGAGCATGTTATGAGATACGGTGCAAGTTTCAACTTGTAAAGTACTACCTGCCTCCCTTGTGCATCACTTTGGAAAAAACAAGGTGAAAAAGTTGAGTGAAGAGAAGATGTTGAACTCGTGAATGAGCGCCGGGAGTCCCTGGCTTATAAGGCGCCCTGCTTGCCCACTGTGCCTTTACTAGGCACCCCGCTTGCCCGCCATACCTTTACAAGGCACCTCGCTTGCCCGCCGTGCCTTTACAAGGCGCCACGCTTGCCCGCCGTGCCTTTACAAGGCGCCCCGCTTGCCCGCCGTGCCTTTACAAGGCGCCCCGCTTGCCCACCGGGGCTGAGCCCATCCTTTCATTTCTCCATGGGCGTAAGTTCTGCTGATAATACTCGTGAAGGAATCAAATACTTAAGTGCAGGAATCTTGACTGCGTTAGACAAGCACACCATCTAGAAGTGTGGGCGGAATCTCATCATACCCAAAGACTTTGTCATGGATCCTTGCATTACCATTGGTGTGGTGAAGAGAGCTTAAGTGGTGTGGCTGTCTCCCCTGTGAGGTTCTGCTATCCCATTCAGGATCGAGCCTCTGCTTCCTAGAATCGGACCAGGCTCCCCCTGATCCTGCACTAGATAAGCAGCTACGGAAAATGGATGGAGCATGCAAATCGGGTATCTCTGTCAATTTATTGTGTAACGAGTTCTCTTTCTAAACTCTGGATTGGCAGGCCCCTCCAGCTCTGCTGACATAAAACAAATGATTCATTACAGCAGTGCAATTGAGAATTATGTACAATTAAGAGTGATCGCTTCTTCTTGTTTTGATGAAGTAGACTTTCAATCACGACTGGCATGCTAGCTGGCGAAAATAAGAGATATGTCACATAACTGCAGAAAAAAAATAAGTGCATGGATTTATTAAGCAAAATCCATATGGACATAAAGAACAGGCCTCTTGCAAATTCATCCAAGGCTCTGCACAGTCAAGTCTTCCTTCATCCACCCCAGAGCGACGCTCGCCTGAAATCCGACGTTTTGGAGACATTATATGGAAATCAAACAGCAATCAGGCGCCATTAACTTGTCTGTGTAGCTGACAGCGGTGGGTAGGTGATGCAGCTTGTCAGCCATCTTGACAGTTCTCATTAACCGGCTGCGCTGTCATCGGTAGGAAAGCGTTCCATTTAAACGGCTCGGGAAGCAGAGCCTTTGCAGCTATCTCCTGACCAGTTCACTCAGTCACTGGAGGGCGCTCTTGACAAACCAAGACTCACCTCCTTACCCATGTCAGCAAACCAGGCTCTGCAACCCAAAATGTTGTGGGTAATAGGTATAAATCTATGAGTGCCTGATAGACGACTGGTGAGATTTCCCTTGGCAGAGACAAATAAATCCATGTAACACTGGGATTGGGGAGAGGAATGGGGTTGTGTCTTTGGGCGAAGAGGGCAGCATACAGATGAAAATGACGAAGAGCCAGCAATGGGGCACAGGGAGAATTTTGGGCTCAGGGATGGATAATATGATCTGTATTTGCAGGACAAAACTGCACCCCCTGTCTGGAAAGAAATACCAGGAGTGTTTTATAAACCTCAGGATTGATCGCTGCTGAAAAGGGACTTGTCACCTGACTTCACTGCCCACCCCCACCCCCTCCCCCACACACACATACACACACACTGTCACAGTGACCTGGAGGTCCTTGGAGTGCATCTTCAGTCTCACCAAGTTATCACTTTTGCTGTAGGCCTTATACCCTCTCTGAGGAAATAAATTTAGCAGCTCATATTTTGGATTATGCAAATTTTGTGGACTTTTGTGGATCTATTCATTTTTTTCCAGTCTTATTTTAGTTATATTTAATATGAAAGAAACAGAAGAGAGTGCTCACGCTCTCTCTATAGACAGACAGATAGATAGATAGATAGATAGATAGATAGATAGATAGATAGATAGATAGATAGATAGATAGATGTGTGTGTCTGTGTGTGTCTGCGTGTGTGTGTGTGTATTACGTTTATATGATGTTGCGGGAACCAAATGCTCTCACAATATGATTAAAAACTATTATTTTGACATTGAGGGGACCATTTTAAGTGGAAATTCAATTTTATAAAAATCTGTGCCTGCGATCAAAAAACTAAAAATGTCAGAAGTCTCATATTTTCTTTGGTTACTTATGGTCAAGGTTAGGGCTGGGTAGGGGTTAAGGTCATCATGTTGGGATTAGGGTTATGCCCATAGAAATGAATGGTTAGTTCTTATAAATATATAAGTACAAATGTGTGTGTGTGCGTGTGTGTATGTGCATCAGTGCGTGTGTGTGTGTGTGTATGTGCGTATGAAAGAGATAAAGAGACTATGTGTTGGACTGTGTATGTTGGCACTTTCATTGAAAAAGGTCTATTAGTAAAAATGTCATTTTTTGGTTAATTACTCCATTTCACAGTGATAATTGCCAGATTACTGATAATAACTGGTCATTTCCTGGCTCTTGCTTTTCCTCCATCTATGATCTGAATAAAATCAGCCCTCAGCCTATTATGGCAAAATGAAACGAGATTAAATCACCATTTTGTTATTGGTTTGAAAGCATAGCAGAGCACTTTTCCTCATTCCAGCTCATCATGGTGATCAATCACACGCCGTGAACGATTTGTAGACGCCAGGTAGCCTAAATGCACATCGTTGGAATGTAGCAGCTGACACATGCAACATGGGGAGAACATGCCAAGCAGAGCCTGGATTCAAACCAGCAATCGCAGAGATGCTGCAGACTCCGCTGCGCAGCTGCTCTCTGTTGCGACATACCACAGGAGTTAGGGTGGCTCTCTGTGCTACAGTCACCCTAATTGGATAAGTGGACAAATGGCAGGAGAACAATTTTGAAATTGATATCGATCACATCTCCATCCGGTGATGGACCGGCATTCCATCTAGAGCTTCCCCCAATCTTGTGCCTTGAGCTGCCTGGGATAGAATCCTGACTCCCTGCAACCCTGTACAGGATAAGGGGTTGGAAATGGATGGATCAGTGTCTCTTTGGAAATTGTATGCCTTCCATCTTCAACATCCAGTTATGTAATTAGGGGTCCTGTGAGCCTCGATCCAAAAGCATAGAGCATAGGTGAGGCCAGCAGGACAAAGCACATATTTTTAATTAGAAATATTTCAAACCTTTTTATACTGTCAACATTCTGTGACACCCTGCAAATTACCCTGCTGCTGCTGACCTACTTTCTTTGCATTCCGAAGTTGCATCCTCATAGGCTAAAGCAATTGAATAGGAAGCACCCCGATCTCCTGTCTTTATCTGAAGATGTGGGAATTTGGAGTTCGGCTGAGGTTATCTTATTTTAAGTCTGTAAGAAATAGGCCCAGCTTGGGAAAACACACATTTCTAAGCAGTAAGCAGACAAACTAGGTTTTAGCAGAATAATGAATAAGATATAGTAAACCGACGGTGCTGTTTGTCAGTTTTGCTGTACTCTTGCTTTAATGTATCTTCTGCCTCGAAGCTTCCACAAGGCACCCTTTTGGTTACAGATTACTCTAGCAGTAACAACATTGTTAGTATTAACAAGGTCTGAATTATAGGTTGTTAATCAGGTAGCAGGTAATGCTGGAAACCAACTGAAGGGAAAAAAAGTGTTGTGGTATTGAATTGCAGGTTCGCTGAAGGGAAATTAATAGAAAATTACTGGAAACACAGCATTAATAAAGACTTTGGGTATGTATCCAGAATAAATATTTTAAACGTAATTTGACACACTGGTTAGGTTATGGATGGATGTACAGTACCAGGCCACTAGAGGGTGCCGGACCACCCTGCTACCATCATGCTAATTTCACTGTACACTCATTTTCTCTCTGATCAGCTGAGAAAACAGAAACTTGGGTACTTTAATCCAGTGAGTACCAGGTTTTTGCTGTGATTTCGGAAAAGCTCCTTTGTAGCAATAACCGACTTACAGGTCAGGTTATTATAGTTGTGATGAGTAATTGGACACTATACCGTGTGGTTTGTCCTGGGTAGGCAGAGATAAGAACAAGGGGCCAACAGTTTGATGAAATGAGCTTAAAAATCGAAGGTTTGGATCTTTGGCAAAATGTCAAAGTTAGCACAAAGCAAAGTCTTTCTCCTCTATGGCAGAAAAAGGATCTAAAATGTTGGGCAACTGACTAGGAATAGATGAGTAAAAAATGTTCTTTTGTTTTTTGCTTCTAACCCCTGGCCTGAAATGATGCTTTCCATGTCTCAGACTGTCAAGTGTGAAAACATTCCAAATATCTGAGAAGTTAAGCACTTGTCCTTAAGGAAATTTTATTCCTTATAAAAATTACATTCACACAGCTTGATTAGCATTCAGTTCAGGACTAAATCCATGTTTAATTTGAATGCTAATTAAAGTTTAACACCAGAGAAACCTTACATCTAGAGTCACTTTAATTCTTATTTGAAGAGGCCAAATTAATGAAAAAGAAAGAAGGGATTTTCAATTATAATGAAAATATTTTATTAACAAGGAATCATCAAGCATTGCTGCCATTGAAGTAAGAGCCAGTTATGTAAGTTAAATATATAACGCAGGGTACATTATTGGTTCTGAATAAATTAGTCATAACAAGTATAATAGACATAATGGTTTAAACAACGGAAACATCACTAACATGTTAATGACATTCCGAATTCCTAATGTAAGCCTGACTGCTTGTACTGTACAAAGACCTCTAGTTGTTCCACAGGAAAGTCATGCCAGTTCATGACAGAAAACTTAAGCCATCCTACCACACGGGCAAAGCCTTTTTGTGGCACTATCTTAATGGATTCCCATCGGCTCGTCGGACATTCCCAGCTGACTAAACTGCTGCTGGCTGTAATCTGATGTAAAACTTCTGTTCCGTTGTTGAGATCGACTGAAATGACACAGCGGATGTTTCTCAATGCCAAGAACGCTAAGACCGTACTTGTGGTCTCGGTAAGAGCGGTCTTGCTAACTTGCCTCCCAAGAACGAACATGAGGTGCGATGAATCATGGGATTGGTCTACTTTTGGCGAGGATGCAACCAATGTAGCCTTGATATCTGAGGCGGGACTAAAGAACGACATCCGGAGATTTTTACCGTCCTCTGTACTTGTGGTCTTCGGAAATGGATAATGACGTAAAAGGGTCACACGAGAGCACAAGTACGGTCAAGTGTGCAGACTGAGGTGTTTTCCACACGTTGACCCCTTTGTAAGACAAAAAAAATGACCCATACAGTTGACCATTTTGAATGGTAGCAAAAGCCTGTAGTATTAGAATCTGTCATTGTTAAAAGCAGATCTTGAACATATCTTGAAATAACTGCTTATATCATCACCATTATAAAGTTTTATTGTTTTTGTTGGCGTCATATACATAATGCTGTAGAGGTCCTTCACTAACCCTCTTTGCTAAGGGTAAATCACTCAAAAATAAATACTTTTTATGGTACGACCCTGTGTAGGTACAAGCAGGAACAGAAAAGGGGTAGATGGATTATGGAACAAAGTATTTGAAAGTGAGAAGTATTTGCATCTCTGATGTGACACTCATGGGATCCTGCCACTCATTCCTTTGGATGAAGGTTTTTTTTTTTCTTTTTGGGGATAAAGTCACAGTGTTCATAGTGCTGTGAGCTGTTCTGCATTCCCTGACAAAGGCTTTCCTTACTCAGCACATCAATATGGCTTTTCTTTCACTCACTGCTGTGAGCTGGTTACGCTTCTCGATTACTAAATTTATGTTGTCAGTCTCATTTCAGCTTTGGTCTTTCCGTCCCTGATAGGTGTTTCCCCCAAAGAAAGATCCCAGCCTCGGTCCTGCTCTCTGTCACATTGTTCTGTTCATTGTCGCAAGCAATGATGGTTTCACAGTTAGAACAATAACTAAGCCGCGTCCACAGACTTGTGATTATTTGGCCAAATCGGGTCTTGAATCAGTGAATCAAATCTTGTCTTTCAATCACAGGTACAGAGGTTTAGCCCGCTGAGCCACAAACTGCCCAGTAATACTTGCCCCATAATTAAATTTGGCTGCACCCCACTGGCTTTTTTCATGTACACAGAAATATGATTATTTATTCATTGCCATTATTTACAAAGTGCAATTTCAAGTTTTTTTCCCCTCTAGTTTCAGTACATCTGTGTGCAGCTCTCTATATGAATCAGGATTGAAATAAGGTTCAAGGCTGGAAAAAAATGCATTCAGTAATTGCAGGTATCTGGAACATATAATAACTATATACATCAAAATTCACCCTTTTCTTTAACCTACGTGTCTATGCACTGCATGCATGATAAATAAACCTGGTTTAAATGTTTTATGCCGTTTCAGACGAACATCACAGTGTGTGTGACTTGTGACAGCATGTGTTAGGATGACGACATCGAATTCATTATAATATTTCTGTGTGTTTTCGTGTTCCAGGATCAGTTTTTTTCTGGAGCAGAGGAAAACCAAATCCATTCTGCACACACCACTGCCCACTCTGTGCAGCAGTGACAATGCTAATCCCAAGCCAAGGCTAACAGGCAGCCATCTGACCGGCTTGTAATAGGCATTTACAAAGCTGTCAGACTACATGTCCCGACAGAGACACACCTACCCCACACCCCTGCATACCCACAGAGAACAGCTATAACTTTGCCCCAGTACAAAAGAATCTTCTGCTCATAGCTGGTAAACGATATAGCTAGCCTTCAAGCGATACTCAAATCCATCCCAGCTGCTAGTTATTATCCCGACAAAGATTACAGAATTAACTTCCAGGAGCATTTCCTTATTTATGGCACTGAGCTATGCAGGAAAAGGCAACTTCTGCGCAAGGAAAATAAAGAAGAAGCCAACATTTTTGGGAAGGACTAAAAGTAGAATGGAGCAACAGAACCTGGACTTCCAGTCTGAATGATGACAAGATTTGGTAGCTTGCCTGCAGTCTGTGATTAAGTGTGACACTTGTGTTTACGTGTAACACTGTGTACCATGTGCTGCAGTGGTTCCAGTGATGGATAGATGAATAGTAAGAAGCAGAGGATGTAAATGGATTGGAATTTTAATAATTAATACACGGTGAGGCTACAAATCACTTTACATTTGTTATTGAATGTGGCACAGTAATGTAGCCACATCGCTTGATGTTTTTATTTTCCTGAGCTTGCAAGCAGTAAAATTACTTGCTTAAAAGTGTGAAATCGCTTGTAAATTGAAATACAAATGTTTAATTCAAATTTTATTGCACAGTGTAGATTCTTTGCTGTTTTCTCCAAAACGCCACACTGAGCTGGGCTATGAAGCATGAGGATGGAGAAACACTGTGAATGAGATGTTTCTTATTAAACCAGAGAGAAAATGTGCTTGTAGGGGACGGGAATCATGAAGATGAGCAAAAAGAGAAGAGGCTGAGTGAGGAGAGGCCCATTCATCTGCGAATCCTGTTTGTTATTACCGACCACGATAAACCAGGTTCTCATATTAACATGCTCTCACTCTGATTCCAGCAGAATTTCTCTGTCTGCAGACAACTAATGTATTTTTTGTTTGTTTTTGTTCCCCATTTTAAATAATATCTTAAACACTTGATTCCTTCATTGCGTATTTAAGAAAGTCTTGAATGATCTTGTCCTTATTATATTTTGTGTAACCGCTTGTCTCTGGGGGGTCCAGAGCCTATGAGTGCAAAGCGAGAAACAAGCCAGGATGAGGTTCCAATCCAGCATGCTGTTGGACTGCGGGGCGAAACCAGAGAACCTGGATGAAACCCCACAATGACATGAGGTGAATATGCAACCCTCACACACGGTATCCTGGTCCTAGAGGGGTGAGACGACAGTGCTAACTACTGCACCACTGTGTCACCCCGTTATCTCTCTTGTTGTTGTTGGGAAAGTAATATATATAAATGTACAATTGTACCAAATTTGTCATGAACCTCAAAGGCCTCATTGTAAATTTCTGGAGGCAGGTGGTCAATTGTGTCTGACAGCGTTCCTGCATGGTTAATGTGTCCCCAAGGACTGTGCAGTTAATTAAATTTCAATTACGATTTTGGCTTCCAACAATCATCAGAACATAATCAAGATAAAACGATTATTGTGCTGTATTTCGTTTTGCAGTGATGCTCCCATTTTGTCTCGTGTTATAAATCCAGATCACCCCATTCCAGTCCCTTTTTATTTTTTCTCAGTTGAATTATATTTAGAGTTCAAGGAAGTCCACTGTTAAAAAGACAAGCATTTTAAAAAGGTCAATAAATGCATGACATTTCAAAAGTCAATGAGTAATCGCATAAAAAAATTGTGATTTCAATATTGACCAAAATAATCATTAATGATCTATGTAAAGGCCCCCTAGTGGGTGAAAGTCTTGGCAATTTAAGGAATTCCATTCCACTTAGCAAAAATACATATTAAAGTATATGGCACTGTTGAGCACATGTATTGGCAAATAAAAGGAATATTTTCCCCAGGCAGTAAACTCCATATGCACCTCAGCTTCTAGCAATCAGAATCGGGAGTTCTGCAGGAGAAATTGCAGCATCCAGTTCAATTCAAACCTAGCTTGCTAAAGATGGGACACTTATGCTTACACATCCCTTCAAAATGTCCCTCAAAAATGGCCTGTGTGGGATTAAGTGACTCACACGCTCACAGAAAACTCATTACAGTATTAGGTGACCATACCTGCTGTATGGTGTGGATGGAGACTTCAATGCCATCTCAGCGTTTATGGTTAAAACCTGCCTTTTAGCCCATGGGAATCTATTACATTTGCTGAGATCACTGTAAAAAGATTATTCTTCCGAACGCATTCCATGCTTTTCTGCTGCCCCGGGCCACTGGCTGTGCTATTTGGACACGCATGCCCACAGTCCCATGCGTGACAAAAGGGTTTTTGAGCTGCAACCTGACTTATGCTACCCTCTGCCTCCGGTTAACCCGTGTGAAAACACAGGCACAGAAAGGGTTAGATAAAGCCTGGCGACCGGCGATCAGAATCACACCGCTGGGCAGAGCCATGAACCAGGGAGGCGGCGGCCTCCCAGGGAGATGAGCTGAGGTCGAGATGAGCTGGTATCTCCTCAGGTGGTTCTTCACTCTCCTCTGGATCATGCCCCGCTGTGGCGGACAGCCCAGGTCAAGGTTACCAAGGCCCAAGGAGCCTGCAGGTTCCGCTCTGTCCACGATCTTAGCTTCATTGTGCAGCACTGGGCCGGGATCCGCCAAAGGAATGTATGGCGCCCACACACCCTCCCATCCTTGATTGGTGGGCTTTGGGGGAGGGTGGCTTTAATACCACAGGCACACAAGGGTCCACTAAAGTCCAGCAAATGACAATCAGCACCACCTGACAAGAACCGCAACATGTCCAGGAGTGGCTCTGAGGATGCCAGGGGGATTTGGCTAGCATCTGCTAATCAATCCGGAGAGGGGGCGGGGTCACCTCAGCTGGCACGACTCAGATCCCACACTGCAGGTTGGAGCAGTCAGAGGGTGAATGTCCAGCAAGCTGCTCCTCTCCCCTGCTGTCTCTCTTTCTCTCTCTCTCTCTCTCTCTCTCTCGCTTTCTCTCTCCTATGAACACCTTAGAGAATGACAGCCCAGGGCACTGTCACCTCCAGCCTGTATCGTCAGCAACCTCAGAGCCAGGCACAGCTGCTCGGACAGGCAGCTAATCTCCATGCTCCAGCTGATCACCCCAGCTGATCACCCACCTGTTTGTGTGCATTTCTTCTGGATTCCCCCCATCGATTCTCATGGTTATACACTTAAGTAACATACAGTTACAGTTATGTACATCTTCTAAACTACCCATAATGCATTATTGTAATAGATGAATGGATTTCACCAAAAAAAACTGCAGTCCAACGATGATCCAGTTGTCACCTTGGTCTCCTGCTGTGTCCATAGTGTCCATAGGTATGGCCAGCTAGGCCCGGGCAGTATATTAATATAAACTCCCAAAGAGATTGGTATTTTCCTGGCAAAACTCACACTTAGGCACCATGAACTTCCACTTTGAATGTATTTTGTTCCCATTTCTTTAATATGTACAGTATATGTCAATCAGTTGTCACTGAAACTAAACAATTTATATATGATGGATTGCTGGAAAAAATGCTAAAATAAACATAAAGGGCTTATTTAAAGTTCTTTATGCTATTAAGTTGCAGTGAATTACAGCTATCAAGCTCTCTCTTTTGTAGGCAAGGCTATATTTTTCTATGGCAACCATGTGAGTTTGTCCTTCACTCTTAGGAGTTTCTGGGTGTTTTGTGGAGCTGCTCCCGTCAGCCGTCTCTAAGAAACCTCATTCACAGCACGAGCTAAGCTATGAAGGATCTACATTAGCATATTGGAGCTTTGAAAACATTTTCCTTCTGATTTCCATCATAATCATTGATCACTTATCGTTTGATCCCATCTTGACATGATACATTTGCCCTGTTTTCATTTCACTTTCCCTTTGTTACCAAGGCCGACTGATAGCATTTCATTTTCAGTTAGCATCTTTACCTTTCAATGGAATAGTATGTGATTTCAATTTCAGATGCTTGACTGGGGTTTCTGGAATTTTTTCTATGAACTTAATATGCACCTTCTTTATCTATAATCCATTGCTTACAATTTCTGTACCAGATTGGATTTGTTTCTCTGGAGTTTTATTGGTACAAATACACATAGATTCGTTCTTACAGTTACTGTGATATTACTCTTGGGGTTTTGGGATGGTAAGCAGCTTTTAAAAAGTGGATAGAAAAGAAAATATCTCAGGCTCCATGTCGTTAATCAATAATTCAGTTATGTCGCGCTTTTTTCCTAAATTATAATGAGAGTAAAAATCACATTACTAGATCCTGAATAAAGTGCTCCATTCAGTATAAACTGACAATGGTTCTTTATAATATGGACATGAAAATAAACAATCTTATCAGCCACAGAGAGCCAGATGTCAGAAGCTCGGGCCATTAAATGCAGAATAACTCAAAAATCAAATGCATTCACAGCACATTCGCCACTTCAGCCTGTAGGAAATATGAATTGGTATTGATTCAAAGTTGTGGGAAATGAGGTGTGTAATGGGCGTTCATTATATGTTTTGGCTAACAAAGTCACAGGCTGTCAATACCACCGTCGAAAGAAAAAATTGTCTCTTATCAAGTCTTTCTGAGGGCAGCAGTGATCCTATTAAAGTCAACACTATTTTGATATGAATCAGACATTACAGAGACCAGCAGGCCGGCTGTCCTCTGGTCATGCAGAAAAAAAGCAGAAAGCAAAACACCCTGGAGGTTTTACTTTATCAGATGCAGTGTGTGTGCATGTGTGTGGGGGGGGATTTGATTATGTATATATTACATCATGGGGCCCAAAGGCCGAAATGTACCCATAATATGAAAAAGAACCTGTTATTTTGACATCATAGAGACAGATTCTTCGGTCCTCACAAGGGGAACCTCAATTTCAGAAAAATCTGTGACTGCAATGAAAGAACTAAATATGCCAAAAGTCTTGTATTTTGATTGGTTATTTAAGGTAAAGGTCATGGCTGGGTAAGAGGTAAGGATGTTGTAGTTGGGATTAGGGTTTTTCCCATAGAAATGAATGGAAAGTCCCTATAAAAAGATATAGATACTTAATCCGTGTGTGTGTGGGCGGTGCAATGTCAGTAATATTATTCCATTTTCCCAGAACATTACTGATTTAACTTTCATTGAGTTTGACTGAACGGGGCGGCATGGTGGTGCGGTGGTTAGCGCTGTCGCCTCACACCTCTGGGACCCGGGTTCGAATCCCCGCCTGGGTCACATGTGTGTGGAGTTTGCATGTTCTCTCCATGTCGTCGTGGGGTTTCCTCTGGGTACTCCGGTTTCCCCCCACAGTCCAACAACATGCTGAGGCTAATTGGAGTTACTAAATTGCCCGTAGGTGTGCA
>JAODJX010000129.1:18889352-18904567 GCA_026776945.1 Isichthys henryi | reverse complement strand
CAGTGTGTTAACATGCCCCCCGAAACATGCCGGCCGGGAAAAATATATGAAGCAAAGAAATGCATTAAAGGCGGGGATCTCTCCGATCTCAAAGGCCTTCCCATTTTCTTGTGTGATTTTTCATTGCCTGCTAAATAACTGATCTGTGCTGTTTTGATGTGGAGGATTCTGGGGGAAAAAAGGAAAAAGCTGCTTATTGGAGCGAGAATGAAGAGAAAAAAGAAACATCAAACAGCAACTGAAAAACCCGGTAAGGTGAAACTCAACTTTTTGCAGAGGACTTTAAAAAGCTGCCTTATAAAAGTTAATGGCAACAAATTAGTGGATATTTAGTTTAAATACCTTAAGACATGGGTTGTTAGTTTAACTGGTAAAGGACACAGAAGAAAATTAGAGTGAGACTGAATTCATAGTGTCAAGGTGAGTTACTATGGATTTATCGATTGTAAGCCCCAAAAAGAAAAACAAATTTTTTTATTGTTTTATAAAGAAAACAATTCAGGAAGGCAAGTCAGGTGACGACGGGTACACATTTCGCAGTTTATGATAATTAACTTTAGGCTAATTGGCAACCTGTTAACATGCCCTTGCAGTTTCTGTGGTCTGTGTTATGGAAGGGATCCTTGTTCCATTTGATCTGTAGGAGAGTGACGTCTCTCGTTCTCTCTGTTATGGAGAATGATGCTACAGGTAGACTTTTGAAGACCTGACTCTGACTCATATTTTGTTTTTATTCTAATTACTCACCAATGGATGGCATACCGAACGTGTGAAAATTCAGCCGTGCAAACACCCGTCCGTCACACGTTTCATGTTGTGAAAGCATGAGAAGCGTGACTCTCGGTGTGAGGTCACACAGGGGGGGTTGCGCTGAAGTAGGATGCGCTGAAGTAGATTATCAAAGCTACTCCACACCCTCCATTAACAGCACCACAGTCACACCATGGATATGCATCCATCCTTCTCTTCCTTTTCTAAGCTGACATCTTTAATTAAATATAAAAAATTTTCCTGAAGCCTCTGATTTGCACAGCTTTTAACAATATATGAGGTTATTTTTATGAACAGCTCAAAAACGTTTTTCCTGTCCATGTCACTATTGCAGGTTCTTCTTCTCAAGAGCATAGTGGGGATGGGGAGGGGGGCATCTCCGCCCTGATATGTAATTTGGGCTCAGTCATCCACCTCAATAAATTTTATATTTAAATGAATGATAAAGTACGGGTGCAGGTTGGAATTCTTTACTTTACCTACCCTATCTTGCTCTCCATAGTTTAGGCGGGGGGGGGGGGTGGACCCCAAGCTGGGGGTTAAGGTTCTTTCTCAAGGGCCCATGGATATGTCACTATTTTGCTGAAAGCAAGGTCTCAAACTCGTGATCTTCCAGTCACAGGCACCCTCACCACACCAGTTACGTTCCCCCAATAACCCAATATCAGACCCTTTGTTATTTCATTGTTTTTTCTGTATCCTACATTCCTCACATTTCTAAAATTTCTAAAATTCCTTAAAACTAGCTGTACATCCAGAACCCTCTTCCCAGGATGCCCATGTATCCAGGTCCCTGCAGTCTCTCTCCTCATCCCCTCAATAGCTGGTCTCCCAGTTACAGGTAACACCTGCACTGATAAATGCATTGAGGTCCTGGGGGGGGGGGGGGGGGGCACAAAATTACGCCGTAAGAAAATTTGAAGGTGGCGAATTGGACGTTAAATTAGACGGGCCGGGTTCGGTCCACCTTGCATGGTGAGGCCTCAGCAGGCGATTGTGTCTAAGCTGAAAGGTAATCGCCGCCACACCTCACTGCCTCTACTTTACATGCTTCCCCCACAGACATTGGCTGTTCTTCTAATACAGAGTGCAGCTCACGGGCTGCGGTGCTGGCATTCTCCATTGATTATAATTATCACAGCGTTGCCTGGCACCCCTTCAGTACTATGAGCTTGAATCCTGCTCTGTTGGAGTTTCACATGTTCTCCTCCCGCAATCCAAGTGACCTGAGGGTGCAAGCGTATACCCTGTACTTTCTGGGACAGACACGAGGCTGACGGTGAACCCAGGATTATGCACTTAAGGAAGACAGGATGTTTACCATAACAAAAATCATCACATGAGATAAGTACAGTGTTTTCGCTTCATATATATACCCAGGATCATAATTTTTTCTCTAGAGTTGGGTTTCAGTGCGCGTTATTCATACATCGAGAAGTTAATTTGGATAAACAGACAGGAGGCAAAGCAAGTGGGAAAAAGAGGCAAATATAGCAGAAAAGAGGGTTTTGTTGTGGAGGCCATGTTATTAACTTGTTTTTTTGTCGTCCTGCATAAATCCAAGCTTTTAAACTTTTAAGCTTCAGAAATGGGGGAGGTTGGGGTGTGGAGGAGGAGGGGAGGTGGGGGCACCCCACATGATGACCACATGTGGAGAGGGTTTGCCAGGCTGTGAATAGATACAGAAACATGAGGGAAAAGCAACATTTGCCGTGGGAAGGAAACAAAACAGAAATGGGCTGGAGACTAGAACGACCCCCCAGGCGGCTAATCTCATCCTCTCCGCTAGCGCGCCCTTCTTCGGATTAACCGAGCATGAACGTAAATGGCAGCACGGCCAGGCCGCCATAATTCCCGTTATCTCAGCACCCAGTCCCAACATCCTAGGACACGGAGAGGGGTGGCACGTGTCGGTGATTTCCTCCGACGCTCCCATCCATTTAACGCAAACATCCCCGAAACATGTCGCTAAAAACAAAGTGCGATATAAACCACCCGGGAAGACCGTGAGATGGCTTCCTGTGGATCATTGTTGGTGTAGATGGATCTGTGTGTAAAAAATATCTTACATATGAGATGTTTAGTGAGCTTTACATAATCGCTCTTTAAAGTGCCTTTGATGCTGACTGAATCAGTACAACGAAGATGCATCAGTTTTCTTCCATAATCAAAAATTTAACATTCTTTTCCCATTGTTGCTGAGAATGTACAGGTGATTTTCTAAGTTGAAGGCTTTGCAAAGCTCACCTTGTAGGCTTTGCATTTAATCTACCTATATTCTTGCTGTATTATTAATATATGCGGTGCCTGTGAGGCTGCATTGAGTGTCTCCTCACTGGCAGGATGCGAGAGCAGGCCTGCATCAACGAGATTCGCTCAGAAAAACGACGGCCTCCGGGCAGCATGAAGGAGCGAGGCTACGTGAGCTGCTGGAGTCGGCCACTAATTTATAACGCCTCAAGCTTTCCGTGAACATCAGCACCTGTCATGTTTGTGATGAACTGGTGTTACCTGGAGGCGTTGCAGCTATGTGACCCTATTATGCTTTCCTAGCTACATGTAGAAGTTGTTTTATCGTAATGTAACTACAAAAATGTGACAAATGAACTTAACAACATAACCAGTATAATTTCAGCAAAATACACAAAAAACACTGAAACGTTTCTCCAGTATTAAGAACTATTAAAGCAATTTCAGTGTATGTTATGAATAATAAAAAAGAAACATAACCCAATACGACATGTTGCAGCAGTAGGGCAAAGCTTGACTCTGTTGCCTTCAAAACTTGGTCCAAGGGTGTCCAGGAAATGTCGTCGCAAAACTCAGAAATACATACTCACAGGGTATCTAGCTTATTGTTCTTCTCTGGGTATGAAAAGGAAGTGACAGTTCTAAAAAAAACACTGAGGATAGTGAGTCAGAGACACCAAAGGCACATCGATGGCACGGAGACACCGGAGTGTCAAGGCATTTGAGAGGCATGACGTTCCGCTGTTTCCGGTGACAGGACGTGATGGATGCATGTAGCAAACACTGATTCATCACGGCACGTTGAGAAGACAGGAAGCTTGACATTATAACGCAAGATTCATTTATCTTTTAATCCCGTCTACTTCTGTCTGTTTTACTTTAATATACGTCCATCTTCCCTAACCAGGACAGGGTTGTGATGAGTTCATCCCAGGCAGCACAGGGCACGAGGGAGGGGATACCCCAAAGGGATTCCCATCCATCACAGCTCACCTGATGTCACACACATAGTCACAGTGAGGCCCACTGAGTGACACTAATTCACCTAACTGGCAAGGATATTTGGACTGTAGAAGGAAACTGGAGCATCAAGAAAAAAACACATGAAGACAGGGAAAATATGCAAACTCCACCCAGAGAAACAGAGGCAGGAGGGGGAGTCGAATCCCATGTCGTGGGGGTGGAGAAAAACAGTCTATTCAACCCTGACTTAACAGAACTCTGAAAATACATAAGATAGCCTGTCATTGCATATAAATAATGCCAATCAATAATGTTATGTTTTCGGAAGGTCGGCGCGCCAGTGGAATGAACCGGAATGAATGAAAATGTTTGACGAGCCTATGGCAGGAATGCAAGCTATCAGCTGAGTGTTTAGTAGGACATGACTGACAGGTAACAGCTTCTAGAGTCTGGATGAACAGCAACTGTTTGGGTTCTTGCTTCCCATTAAGTATTTCTCGCATGGAATACACTGTGATGAATCGATCACAGAAACAAATGGCTTGATGCTAAGAAAATGGAAAATGCAAAACATAATACAAGGCATTTCGTTTTTGCCGAATAAAGAAAAACTACTAGAGCTTTGAAATAAACAACTGTTACATGTATTTTTTGATAAGATGCTTTTGTTTTGCAGATTATTTTGGGGACATTTACAAGCAAATGAAGCCAACTGTTCTGCTGTCTCTCAATTGAAAAACAACTTCTACAACTTTCATTTGGCACAGAATGCAATGGAGTTGTTGATTTGCACATGCTACTGTAATTGGGGGCTATTGAATGAAAACCTGAACCACCTTGAAGAAATTCAGAACAGGAGGAGGAGCTGCTTTACTCTAAAATGGGAAATTAGAGAACACATTTTTATGGTTAGTAACTCAGTAGATATGTATGTCAAAGACAGCCTGGAATAACCAGGGTTCAGCAACTCCAAAGCTACCACTCATCATGTACTCATCATGTACCGCATCACAGTGACAATTGTGTCCCCATCATATAAAGAAAACATTTATTTTTATGTCATGAAACATTAAAAAAAAATAACCCACTGGGTTAATTTTGAAGTTGTGAAACATATTCCTGCCTTAGAATCCTTATTGGAATTCAGGGGGCAAAATGTTTTCAAAATAATCAGGATTTTAGGGTGAAAATCATTGTTCTGCCTCCAGATGGATCAAAAACAGACCCCATCCAGATTATGCAGGGAAGCCTGCAAAGAAATGCCAATGTGAAGAGCATCAATGTTAATCAGTGACTACTGTGCTAAGAATGAAGTTAAATATAAAACCAAAAAACATGTGGGGGAAACCAGAGAAATTTCTGCAGGGTGGCGGGCAGGTTATCAAAAGCAATATGGTTCTGTGCAAAAGTTTTGGGCTGTCAAGGAAAATGTTACAGTAAGTTCAGTCAGTCCTGCTACAAGGCAAATAACCTTCCGTTCAATAAGATTATCTACTGAAATACACATAACCAACGTAAGCCAAACTAAATTAATTAGATAAGACACAGTGATACGAGTACCTAATAATGTAATTCCATGCCTTTTAAATAAGAAATTATAATACATTAATAAATTATATCATAAACATCTCCTATGGGTCTTTTGGGTCTCATGCAATTTGCCTAATAAGGACTTCAACTGAATGTGCCGCAGTTATTTTCTGACGCCACTAGATGGCAGTCTTGGTTTACTTTGGGGCACGCTTTCAGCAATTTTGCAAAGAGACAGCACCATCTTGTGGTGCCCGAAAATACAGCAAATGGTTCATGAAGCGTCATTTTGGCCATCATTAGTCGGGAGCAGTGAGCTACAGCCACCATGCCACCAAGCTTGCACACAGCACAGACATAACGGATTGTGGTATTTCCAGGGGCGCTGAAGGCAACATGGCTACAGACAGCCTACGAAAAGCACATGTAACTGAATTTTAAAAAGGTTGCTATGTGTTTTTGTATAGATGCTGTTGCCATGTCGTCGATGCCTGTGCAACACGCAGATGTACAAAAAGTTTGATGAAAAGTCCTTTTAGATCTGAAAACCGGATCGCCCGATTAGCCAGAAAGAACCGGTTCAAAACAATAATTCATTCATGAATTGGACATCAATCATTTGATTCTAAACATGGAGTAGCTAAAAACAGCAGTTAACACCCCAACTGTGAAAGTGGTCCTTTAAGCTGCATAAACAATTTAACTTCAACTCCTACAGTTAGAAGCAAAAAGGAGGTTTGGGGAGGATTAGGGATAACTTTATGCCAGTGATCTTTTTCTAGAAAGCAACAGTGCAGGTAGTGTGATATTTTCACTGCTTATAAATCTAAAGGCAGCAGGAAATGAGAGAATACTGCAGTCAATCAGGTTCTAGGGTAAAATCAGAGCTGTCTCTGCTCCTTATTAATCCCAACAAAAGTACAAGAAACCAATTAAAAACCAAAAATCCCACTCAGTCAATGGTATACATGATAGAGAAAATTTCTGCGGGCTATTCAGTTTTAAAAATTTAATGATAGTCCTTTGTTGGATTACATGAGGACTGAGTGAGTTTTGGTTTCCAACACCGTAACATAAGACGAGGAAGCCTGAATTTGGGTCATTGGCGGCCTTATCTCAAACCGAATGGAAACAAAAGTCAGGCTTGTGAGTTTGCTCTTCAGTTACAATGGTCGCTGAGCAGTTAGCAACGTGGTCTCATGCCTTCGGGCTCTTCCTTCCCACCCACATCTCTTGCGTTCATCGTATAAGTTTCCTCCCACAATCCAAAAACATAGTTAGATGATTTCATATTCATGAATTGCCTAAAGTGTGTGTGTGTGTGTGTGTGTGTATGTGCCTTGTTACAGTCCCTCCCTAGTGTCTCGTGTTTCATTACAATGACTTTCCATGATCCCATACTTGATAAGCCTTTGTGGAAAACGGATGGTTTCCTTCAGGTTCTGCAGTTAACGTTAAGCATATTTGCAGCTGTACTTTTCACGCCCCCAAGGAAGGTCGTTTTTTGAACATTAGTTCATTCTATTGCATTTAGGATCTTCCCAGTAGAGGAAAACTCCATGAGTTTACCAGAGTAGGAAAAGACATTTACTCCCCATAGTCACTTTCTTACCCACCCGCATGAGCTCCCTGTAATCCTACCTAATTGACCTACCAAACCAGCCTCCATCTTTCCCAGATAGATACAAGCCCAGATACCCTAATTCATAGACAACAAAGGGAGTTTTTTTTACCTCTAAAAATCTTTAGCACCAGAGTAATTTCAACCCATTATGGATCATTTGAGGGAGGCGAACCCCTCGTGGTTGACGTAGCTGTACCGAAATCGATTAGCAAACTCCAGCTACAAGTTGAACCTTTTTCAAACTTTAGATGAGCATTGTTTTTTATTTTTTTTCTTCAGAAGGGGAGACTGTAATGACACATGTGACACCTTAACCAATTTCCCTGTTCCACTAACATTCTGTTTGGCTCCCGTTGTTTTAATCAAATCACTCCTATGTAACACTTAGATTTTGTGAATTATTAAACTGGACTATATGTACATAGGATTCCTTCATCTGATAAAAATAATTGTCAAAAATACAAACGCCCAGCTATGGTTCTAGGCCACCTCAGATTGCTTCTATGTTAAATGCTACGTTAAATCTGTTGATTTTTTTTATTTGGTGTTGGTGAAAGAGTCTCTTCCATGGTCAGGTTGTACCTTCAACACATCAACAAACACTGTGACACCCTGTAATTTAAGTAGTTTTCATTTGAACTCACTGAATCCCAGAAAAGAAAGTAGTGGGGAGGAAAAAGTAATGATTGCCCTGACCCCCCCATACATCCCACTCCCAACCACATCCAACCAAGTTTATTAATTTAACTCATGGCCCAAGATGAATGACATTACTCATCCGCTCTGTCTCCCACAACAACATTGCAAGTGGCAAGAAAACACATTACTACGTGTACATTCTGGGACCTGGAACTAAGCGTTCATGTTGCAGTAAGGTAGCCTTAGTCAAGCAGAACACGTTCATGACAATCAACTACCACCTAGACCCACGTTTTTTTTCCAACAAGAAGAAACTGTAATTGAGCAGTTATGATTAAAGTTTAAAGTGTAGCTTTACAAAATTGGATAAAGTAAGTGAAAAGGACTGAGTGCTTTGTCCCTAAAAAATGTTCTCTCCAGTTATCATGCGTGGTAATGTAAATTGGTGGAATTATATGTTACTTTTTGTAAAATATTGTCTTCCATGGTTCCCCGATGGTGAAATTAATTGCCAAACCATCATCAGATTCCCTCTCCACCTTCACGAAACCTTAAGACCCATCTGTCCCATGATCTCCCCTATTAACATGATGAATCTTTACATTCCATAATGTGCTTATGTTGCACTTTTGGTCATTGAACAGTCTTATTAGGTTCTTGGTTTGTTGCGTAGCTTCTGCTGCAATACGGCTTACGCCTGTACCTGGGTGTTCATTGCAAACTCACCTTAGTTGCACTTGTGCCTTGTTGACTTCATGAAGGCATGTATGTTTACAATGTGCTATTTACCTGACTTATATGTGGCTTTGGACAAAAGCATCTGCCTGTTATATAAAATGTAATCTAAAAGCAAAATATTTGGTAAGCAATGCAATGATAATCCATCCATCCAGGAAACAAAGAGCATGAAGTAGGGGATACCCTTCATGCGATGTCAATCCGTCGTGTGGCACTCACACACAGTGAAAGCAGTTCAGAGACACCATTTCATCGTATCTCATCATCTCTTGCAGTACTGAAACTGGATTTTTTAGAAGCATTATCTTCTTTTTCTTGCATTTGAGCAAGTTGATTTACAATCAACATCCACTCCATGTTTTGTCACATCATCACTTTAGATTCGTACAGACTATCAAAGAGCCCGATCGTCCCAGCAACATCCGGATCCTATTGCACTTTGATCTGGTTCAGTTTCGCTGCAAAAGATTTACAAGCCCGGCCATATGTCAATGCACCTTAACAAACGGATTAATGTGCCGCACATCAGCAGGTGTGACCATCCATAATTTGTCATGTACCCGACGGCTGCAGATAAATTCCATTTCCGTGGGTCCCCCTACACACTAGCCAAACGAGAGGGCTATCTGTTCATGCCTTATTTCCAGTGCTTGATTTCAAGGACCATTCCCCACTGTCAATGGCCCTATATTTCATCAGACTCTGATAGGACCACAGCCATTTTCCAGAGGGCCAGAACTGTCAGAAGGTCCCATTCAAGACGTGACATGGATACATACAGTGCCAATAATGGATTTATTTTGAAAACTCTAGTTCCAAATCTCCGGAAAACTTTTACTTTAGAAGAACCTCTACTTCTAAAGATAACTTAAATCAACTTAAGAGGCCTTAATCACTATGCAAAATAAAATAAAAATAAATGAATGTGCATTGATTTGGTTCTGTACTGTAGAGCAGTAGATCCACGGCCACCAGAAACTGAACCATACCTATGGTGGCTAGCAGGGCCAAAAGCATGACCAAACCAAGTCGGTAATGTCACCACCATCTGATTGGTCAAAATGTACGGAGATACCAGTGATCTGTATTGATATGCATGAATTATCTGAAAGGGAAAAGCCTATAGTCTGTATGTTAATTATTATTAGTTGCATCGTGATGTATTAATGCATTCCTGATAACTTGGAACTTGAAAAATTCCAGCCTTCTACAAAAAGCACTATACAACAGCAGAAGGGAATGGATTCATAATGCCAGTTTATGCATGTGGATGCTAATTCTGTTAGCGCTTGATGCTAACATGAGATGGTGATCTTCACAGCAAATCATGATGTACATCATGCGAACAGTAGATAAACATCTCTTCAGTTTTATGTCACTGTTCCTCTGCAAATCCGGCAACGGCTTTATTGAGCCGACCCTTCTGCAGTAGAAAACTGAAGTGAACTGGAACCGCACTGTAACTAGGGTCTCTGCATGTTACGGCTCAGTTTCTATATGCCAGTGGAAAAGCACCCTCAGCCTTCTGCTGGAATAATGAACAGTGGAGCTTCCTGAATCATTACCAGCTCATTACCACCATCTCCATCCCAGCAGTCTGCTCTCAGATCCAGGAGTCTCAGCCCTATGGACCATGCGGGCCCCAGAACCGGCCCAGAATTGCCTCACTAAGCTTCCTCGGATCTGTGAAGCTGGATTTTGGAATAATAATGGCCCACTAAAAGAAGTCCCAAAGAAAAGTAAGGTGGGCTGGGCAGTGAGATGAAGATGTCACACTCCCATTGGGTTCAACTAACCTAGCCGGCAGTGAAAAGGTTTGAAATGACCCATGGGTAATCCCTCAATGCCTGCTTTCCCTCCGTCTCTCTGCCCTAGAAGACTCAGCTGCTGGGCGGAGCTTCCAGTGACTTTTTAGCTGCATTAGCCAGAACCGTAAAACGAGCAGCGTGCCTCCATCCATGCGGAATGACTGCTCATCCAGTACAGGGCCACAGAGAGCCTGGGGGTTATCCCCAAAAGGCACAGGGCAGGTGACAAAGGTGCCGGTCCTTCACAGAGCACGCACTCACACACTGATTCACCCGACTGAATGTTCTGGACAATAAAACAGGATATAGAGGAAACTGCACACACACACACACACACACACACACAGGAAGGCAGGAACTGAACACACAGACCGAGCATTCCTTCACACCGATCCACCGCCCCACCTGTGTGTTACCTTCAATCAATCAGTGCTGCAAAATATATAAAAAGATTTAGAAAGGCTCAGACTATCAGCTTTGTTTCTTAATTTAGAAAGACACATTAACAAGACATAACCGTGCTGTAATCCCGTACAGCCCACAGAAGACATTTTCACCGATGCGATTTGCCCCTGCACCATCTCATTAGTCTTGGCTTTTCCTTTGTAACCCGGTAGGCAAAACCTGTGCTGCATAAAATAAATAAAAGTATATTATTAATTATTTGGAAGAGGTTTTAGTTCATGTGCATAGTTACAGGTAAAGTTATATATTTTTTTATTTTATTCAAAGGAGCTTTATTGGGTTTTGTTAGTTGGACCGTTCATGTGGCGCCTTTCCCTTTATAATAAAAAAGATAAAAATAAAAAAATCCGGGGTGAAACAGGAACGGAGAGCGCAGAGAAAAAAACGGGATGCTAACGGGAATAGAGTAACAATGTCGTTGTATTTTGGAATTTTATAAATTGAACTAGGGTTAAGAAACTTTGTAGAATTTACATTGTTAAATTTTGAACCGATATGTTGGAAGATGGCTAATAGGAGTTAAGCAGATAAATCCTGCTAAAACTCAGCCTTGGGAGTAAGAAAATATCAATATGTATGTGTGTGTGTGTAGATATATATATATATATACACACACACATATATATATATATACATTATATGGTTAAGATTATATGATCATAGTAAATGATTATAGATATTTAAAGATCAAACTTTATGATCAGTGTTTAACATAACTACACATTGAATGATGTATGAAAGTATGCTGATGCAGTTATTGTGAGCTTTTGTAATATTTGCCTTGTAATCATACAGGCCAGTTTTTTTGGGATCCAGAAGAGCCCCATGATTTGGAATCTCTCCTTGAGGAAGGAGATGGCGAGCCAACCACCGAGGACATTTAATAAGGAGAAGTACTAGTGGATTCTTCTTACCTCTATGCTGTCGGTCTGGTAGGATTGTGGGTGCACCCAGACTTGTGAAAACAAGAGAAGAAACAGCTCTCGGTCTTGACAGTTCCAAATGAGGACTAATCGACTGCAGGAGGTGTTGGTGTTCCAATTTTCCACATTTTATTTTAAAATGCTGGCTAAAATGTAAATTGTGTGTGTGTTTGAGTTGCTGAATTTTTTTTGTTGTTGTTTGTTTTGTAAATATACTGTTTGAGGTTAGCCAAGGGTCTTGCTACTCATTCTGTGTGACGCTCAGATCTTAACCTCTCCCTACAAACCTAGACACTGGTCCACTGTAATCTACCTGCATAATCAGGTTGCTCCCATTGGTAGAGGGTTACACCCCCCTTTCAGTTTTTAATGTCCTGTTTTCTCAGGCACAAAAGACATGTTGCAGCCAAGAGAATTGAAACTTGGTATTTATCTGACACATTTATCTAAAGTGAGCAGTACACACTCATAAGGGCACTACCATGCAGACTGCGCTACCATGCAGACTGCGCTACCATGCACTCAAGCGAAGGGGAATAACCAATTCATCTTCCTTAACTGTCTACCCAGTGCAACATCACAGCCATTAGTGGAGTTTTGGGGGGTTAAGCAGTTTGTTGGTATGCTAAAGGAAGGCAAAATAATAGGTTATATGTGCATCAGATAGGTGCATTAACGCATCAGGTAAGCAGAATGTAGATTTCTTCCCCCTCCCCCAAACGCGCTTATGGTCCCAGTATGGTCCCTGGAGTCTGTGCTGGGTCGCAAGGCTGGGGACACCCTAGATGGGACATCAGGGCACACACCCGCACACTGTGGTCAGTATTCCTAACAGCTTGGCTATGAGATGAAACCCAGAGAGATAGAAGGAGCAGATGAGGGCAGAGATGGAGGGGTTTCCAAACCCGAATCCCTCAATATATACGACAACAGTATGAACCAATGAGCCAATGTGACACCCGGAATGCAAGCAAACAAATTAAAATAAAGTAGGTCACAGTAGGTCATTATGCATATTCGACGGCACAGGCCAATTCATACACAGATGGCCTAGATCCCGGATTGTCAAATTTGTTTGTGCTTCTTTAGCTTTTGTTTCATTCCCATCGGTTGGTGATGCTTCCCCAGGAAGTTATTCCAAGGCGCCTCTCGAGCTTTTATTGGCCCTGTCGCCCACGCTGCCCAACCCTCACTGCAGCATCCTGCACATGCTGTAGGCACCTTATCATTAAGTGCATTTAACTGTAAATGTAGCAGCGACGGGGACGAGCAAACTGCCTTTATCAAAATATCCTAGACGCTTCTGTTGGAACAGAGGAAAGTTCACAGGGTATCATGCATCAGGCTTACGTTTCTCCTGGATCAAAGTGCAGGTCATGTTCATCTGAGAAACAATACCAAGAGAAAAATCACTCTCCGCTATGAAAACTAGAAAGAACTGGCACAAAAAGTATTTTTTCAAAGATAAGATAAATGTAGATTTGTGTATGGATGTATGCATGAATGGATGCCTAATGGGAAGTACAGACCCCAATCATGCATCATTTGGTCCTGCTCAATATATGTTACTAACTGTAGAAAATGAAGCAAAAATATTTGACAAATTAGCTCGTGCAAAGCAGCTCAGGACTGAATATCTGCATAAGTCCCTAAAGGAACCAAAGTCTGGTTAAGTAACTGAGTAGACTTTAGAGTCGGAAACCAAAGACACAAACAAGAAATGGACTTGCCATTCTTCTTTGTTGAAGATCATAATTATTTAAGTTAAATGGTAAATCAGCATCCGCATGGCCCCTTCTCTCGCTGGAGATCGTGTGTGAAAACACCAAGAAAGGTAATGTCATCGAAGGGTGGAAGGAGATGACTGACTCTCTGTGAGGTCACAGCAAGCTATAATATGAATATATTAATATGTCCTGTTGTATTATGCATTATTCAGATGCAAACATTACCGCTTCTGCAGTCATGCGCTCTCCAGTGTTGTACGACTCGTGGCACGACGCAGTAAATTATGAATGATGTCGAGAGACCGTCTTGTGCTGAATTCCATCTCCCGGCCTTGCTGCATTGGGGACAGTCCTGAAAACGGCTTTTTATTAACTGCACACCAACAGTCCAGGAAGGTCGACATCCATACCCAGTGCACATGCTCTTCCTGTTTTTCATTAAAGTAACAAAGGTGGAAACATATCAAAGATTGCCATCAAGTGGCTATCGATTTTTTATTTTTTTTTACAGGCTGGTAGAATGATTAAGACAGCAGAGGTGGTTTCCATAAAAGAGATGTTGAGAGACACATCAATGTCTTAAATAAAAATGAGGGATTCTCTAATGGACCGACTCGAGCTTCATACCGCAGCCCCTGGGCTTTCAGTGAAGTGGTGTCAGAAGTGCAGTGTGATGAGTTGCTGTT
This sequence comes from Isichthys henryi, assembly GCA_026776945.1. Lineage (NCBI taxonomy): Eukaryota > Metazoa > Chordata > Actinopteri > Osteoglossiformes > Mormyridae > Isichthys > Isichthys henryi. The sequence continues at coordinate 18,890,443 of JAODJX010000129.1, read as the reverse complement.
TCCCAAGCGCATATGAGACTTTGAGGCAACTAGCGATGCGGAGCCCAGCCTCCCTGAAGGCAGGAAGAAACATCTGAACTGGATGCTACTTCCCAGGCAAGGTCCTCCATACGTGGAGGGGCACGAATAGCCCTAATTGGTGGATTATGAAGTCACACTTCAGCTGCAGGCACACAGATACCAGGATGCATTCCAATTAATGTCTGTTTGTGGCTGAGACCATAAGGTGACCTGATTTGTGTTACAAACAGTTTTAAGAGTGAAGCAATTAAGGGCAGGTTAGTGAGAAAATTCCGACACACATGATTTTCTAGACTTCAGTTATGAGATACATAAAGGTCAGTTCGTAATTCACTTTTATGTGTGCAGATATTGTACAGGGCTGCTTGTGTTCATACTACGTACGGCTGTAGATGCGTATGGTCGCGGTCGATGCATGCATACAGCAGTGATATTCCACCAATCAGGAGAAGGCAGATGTATTGCGAGAAGCACAAATGCAGGCAGTGAAGTGAAACTGGTAAACTTACCAACTTTACCAACAGTTTGAAGTTGCAGGTTTGGGATTGGGCAGTATTAGTAGCATACCATGGTATTTTGAAATCCTTTTCACAAAAAATACCCCCCAAGCCCCCCGCTCTTCATATTTTATTGGCAAGATCTCAAAATCCCTCCTTATACAGTCTAGACAATATGAAAAATGATATACAGGTAGTTCTGTCCCTCCTCATACAGTGCTGGCCATAATCACTACCACACCAACAACTATACTTCCTCTAATCTTTCGCTGTTGACCACCGATCTATGAATGTCCACTAGGGTTATGACTTTTTAACTTTTTTAAAAATATTGCTTTTCCTGTTGTTGCATTTGATGAATTTTTGCCTCAATATTATTTTTTTGGTGTTATTTTAGTGCAATCATGTAAAAACCTCCCGCACCCAATAGCATTTCATTTATGCAATATAATGGGAATAAGAAATAGTAGGAGATTGCATATTTGTGAAAAATGACAAAGATAATAAGTCCATCCACTAGGAAATGGTTAATAGATGCTTGTATAACAAATTAATCATGAATTCTGTAAGAAC
>JAODJX010000129.1:18862888-18873800 GCA_026776945.1 Isichthys henryi | reverse complement strand
CCCCCCCCCCCCCCCCCCCCCCCCCCCCCCCCCCCCCCCCCCCCCCCCCCCCCCCCCCCCCCCCCCCCCCACCAGAAGCCGTAGTACGGAGCGTGAGCAGAGCCCATTTACTCATATTGATTTGTTGTAAATTCTCTTCATTCCAAACAATATGTATATTCTTGTGTGTTCCAATTGGTTTCGCCCACAGTAGCTCCCCAGACCCCAGGCTGACTGTTAGGCCCAAAATCCATAATCTCTTCCCTTTCAAGTGAATCCCCGTCAGACTGAGACACCTCTGACTTTATTCTCCTTTTGGTGAAGCCCGCTCCTTCATCCATCTGGCCTCTACCGCAGCCCATTTAATTCTGTCCATCTCAATATTTTCTCAAATAAACCTGCATCCAAGTTCCTGTGCTGCATGCTTGTGTTCTCCATCATGACCACAAATCTCATAGAGACCCCAGAGTAAATAGACCGTGTCAGACATTGGTATTGGGCTTTGTATTATTCCTTTGTTCCCTTGTTTGTTTGTTTTTGCCAGAACTATGCAGAAATGACTCAAACTTGCCATTTGTTGAGTCAAGGACACAAAAGGACCAAGACGGAATAAAGGTTTGGAGACTTAATTATCATGAGAATGACAGCGTTCCTCATGTGTATGACAGTCTTTTATGTGAAAGTCACAGAAAACCCACAGCGAATCAGGGCAAGGAGCCCTCTTTCGGTGATGTTCTGTGCTCCGTGCAAAGGACAAATTGCAAAGAAATGTGTTTCAGGACTCTAAGCTCTTATCTCTTGGTGATAACATGGACTCTCTCATTTTGGGAAACATCATGTTGGTTTCTCTCATTATACAAACCACAGCAGAATCTGCAGACCGCAAAGCTACTCTAACCTTTCACACTGTCAGGAATAAAAATACATCATTTCTGAGGTGACAGCTTAAATAGTGGGGGCTCATCACCCCCAGAAAAGTGCGTGGGGAACCTAAAACATGCATTTCCAAAAAGAACACTTTTAGTTTACTAAGCCAGCCGATGGAAGGCAGAACAGGAATAAGTGTGTACATCGTGCAACATTTTCCCTGCTTTTTCACCTTTGCAAATGCACTACATACAGTAGAAAGAAAATGGATATTTCAGTTGTTGATGTTGCATGGTTGTAATTAGCTAGGATCATACACGTATTAGCAACGATTTTTAAAATACCTTAGTAATGACATATTTGACCATAGGAGCTGCCATTCAGTTAAATATAAGCTGTACACCTCATGGGTTAATGGTTAAATGCACAAGCTTATGGGATGCAGTCCCAGGATGGACCACTCTGTTGTACCTTCGATGAAAAATGCATGTAATGGTAAATATAAGTGAAAAGTTGCCTTGAAATTAGATGTTGGAATCTCTTTAAAATCTAAACCCCCAGATCTCTCTTTTTTTAATTTTTCAGGCTTCTTATGTGTTGTAATAACTGAGCTGCTGGCACAGACAGCTTTATGAATACATTTTCTGCTTGTATTTTAAATAAAAAGGCTTTGCGTTTCAGCCGATTGCCCTTAATCCACGAACCCCCAGCACACAGGCTGAGCTGCTGGTCTTAACGAGCTAAATGAAATCACTGAATAACAGAAGGGGCCCCAAAGACGGATTCATGGGTCCATTGGAACAGGAACGTACTGTAGAGCTTAATAATCCCTCTGCCAATGAGTGATTGCCTGGGACATGAAGTGCATCCTTTTTGATGTTGATATAGCCTGCTAATTGCAAACCTATATATATATATATATATATATCCATTTTCCTTACTTTTCCAGCAATCTGGTGCACATTCCAGAAAGCAGTGGCCAGTCCTTCACATGGCACACACACACGCACACACACACACACACACACACACAGGTTTGTAATTATATCTTTGTGGGGACTCTCTATTCATTTCTATGGGGAAAACTCAAATCCCACCATGGTGACCTTAACCCCTACCCAGCCCAAACCTTCACCATAAGTAACCAAACAAAGTATGATACTTTTGTCATTTTTAGTTTTTTGATTGTATTCACAGATCTTTGTGGGGACCATAAAGGTGGTCCCGACAACATAAAAAACAGGTTTTTATTACATTGTCGGGGACATTTGGTCCCCGACAATGTAATATAACCCTAATCCACACACACATGCACACAGAGCAGGCCGTTTACAGACACCCATTTATGAACTGCATGTTTATGGACTGTTTGGGAGAATCACCAAAACCCAAAACTGCAGCCATGCAGTTATTAGTTAGTAGCGATGCATGAGCAAACGCTGGGACACAAGTATAAGATATGCAGTTTGACTCAAATGCTGAACATCTCCTGCTGTTATAAAAAATGAAATGAACTTTAAAAACCCTCAGCTGTGGCCCAACGAAGCACAGACCAATATTTCAGTCTTGTCGACTGAATGGGAAACTAGTGACAGTGGCGACACCTAGTGAGCACTGATCAAACTGACGCGTAGAGCCTTGTAGTCACAGGCAATGAGAAATTACACTTAATTCAAATAATAATCATGATAATAATAATGAGTAGAATGATAATAATAGGAATACAATTCAAATAAGGTATGTCATATCTGAAAATTAAAATATTTATACTATCATATAGGGGCGGCATGGTGGTGCAGTGGTTAGCACTGTCGCCTCACACCTCTGGGACCCAGGTTCGAATCCCCCCTCAGGGTACTCCGGTTTCCTCCCACAGTCCAAAAACATGCTGAGGCTAATTGGAGTTGCAAAATTGCCCGTAGGTGTGCATGTGTGAGTGAATGGTGTGTGAGTGTGCCCTGCGATGGGCTGGCCCCCCATCCTGGGTTGTTCCCTGCCTCGTGCCCATTGCTCCCAGGATAGGCTCCGGACCCCCTGTGACCCAGTAGGATAAGCGGTTTGGAAAATGGATGGATGGATATTATCATATAGAAGTTGCCATAATCTGTCTATTCATCCATACATTTTCCAACATTCAATCCAGTACTGGGACACAAAGAGCAAAACAACAGATTTTAATAATTTCCACCAACACTCAGCAAACAGAGACTTTGTTGGGGGGGGGACGGGGGGTGACATAAGTGACCAGGGCATCTATTTGCTCTGTTTACTAAAAGAATAAGCCACACATCTGCCTGCTAAAGACTGACACAGAGTGAGAAACTTAAGTGTCAGCAGCGTGATGTAACCGTACAGCGAACTTAGGATTCAGAGCCGGGGCTGTGAATCACAGCCCTGTGGCTACGAGGCCGGGATGTTAAAATAAAAAGGGTTAGTTAATAAATATAGCGACTGACAATGTCTCTCACAAGGCAATTCTGAGGGTAGGTGACATTTTTATGGGATAGTGGGACACTCAAGAGAGACTCTCAGGAAGGGAAAGACCCCATAAAGGGTTCGACATGTAACAAAAAAAGCAGAGGCCACTTACTCTTACTCTGAAAAGCCATCTGATTAAGAAATGCATGGGAATGTCACTAGTGTGACCTGCAGATCATCAGACTGGCCTGACATTATCTTCCCACTGATCCTAAGTGCAATGCCAACTATTAGGTACCAGTAGGCAGGGATTCCCTGTCACATGACACACTGTGTACCACTAAGGGAAGCGCACTTGTAAATGAATGATTGCAGGTTCAAATCACTGACCAGCAAGGTACCGCCCCCAAGCACTGCTCCCCGGGCGCTGAATTAGCTGCCCCCTGCTTTGTCACGACGTCACATATGGGTTAAATGCAGAGGACACATTTCGTTGTTGTGCACTGTGTGCTGAGGTGTGTCAACAATGACCACTGATCACTAAATTATAAAAAAATATATAATATGTTTTTGTAATCATTTGACCTTTTCTTTCCCATTCATTCCTTATGACGGACTTTTTATAACAGGGAGTTTATGGATATGTTCACAACATCAATTAACGACGTCCAGCTCTGAAGACATATCAAAATAGATGGAGATAAGCTTTTATTCTGACAATTTTGAGGGGTAAGGAAATGAACATCAAATGCAGAATAATGGGGCAAGACGACGTACAGGGGCACCGCTAAGCAGTAATGTCACCAAAGGCTTCCTGCTTCAGGGCCTTGGGTCCTGCCACTGCTCTGAGTGCGTGGAGGTTCCTCCCACTATTCAAACCCATACTGATAGGCTAGTCTGCATTGCGAAAAACTGGGGCAGCACAGTGGCACACTGGTACCTCACACCTCCGGGCCCAGTGTTTGGGTCTTCGCCATAATTCGACATAATGTGTATGGAGTTTGCATGTTCCTTGTGGGTTTTGTGCGATGGACTGGCATCCTGTCCAGGGTCTCCCCTGCGATGGACTGGCATCCTGTCCAGGGTCTCCCCTGCGATGGACTGGCATCGTGTCCAGGGTCTTCCCCGTGATGGACTGACATCGTGTCCAGGATCTCCCCTGCGATGGACTGGCATCGTGTCCAAGGTCTCCCCTGCGATGGGCTGGTATCCTGTCCAAGGTCTCCCCTGTGATGGACTGGCATCGTGTCCAAGGTCTCCCCTGCGATGGGCTGGCATCCCGTCCAGGGTCTCCCCTGCGATGGGCTGGCATCCTGTCCAAGGTCTCCCCTGTGATGATCCTCTACACCAACTTGATATGAAGGTAATATGTGTAAAGCTACTGCCACTAAAGCCACCTGCTGCTTCTCAGTTAATCTGGGAGTTCATAAAACTGAAAGAAGTTAATATTACTTGTTAGTCAAAGCATTTACATTTGTGAATATGCTGTCGATTTCTTTGACTGACATGATTTAAATTTTATAACCCAAATCTAACTTAAGAGATCTGAGTAATGCTTCGTACATATTTTAAATATGTTAATCCTTAAATAATGAAAGAAAAACGTTAATATGGGAATTTAGAGAGACAAAAAAAATATATAAAAATCTTAGAGACGTTGTGTAAAGACAAATTGAGATGCATTAAGCTGTCACTTGGGGCTCCGTTACATGCGGTTGCCATGGAAATGCGAGTCTGGCTTGTGAGCTTTTAGCTGATCTCTTCTTTAAAAATCATGAAAAAATAATTACACTCTATGCACACCGTTTGTGTCTGCAGGCATGTGCATGTATTCAGCTACGTCACATATTCACATGCAGTGGACAGACAAATAAATACACAGGCAGGTTAAACCATCCTACTGTCTCAAAGATGTAAAGTATGTTTTTCAATTATTCCGTTTGAACTGCTGTGCTAATTGACTGATGCTCTCCACTTAACCTTTCCACTGTAATAAGAATCCGAATTCTGGGAAGGTTTAAAACAATGAAATGCCAAATTAACTTACATTTCTATGCCTGATCTCAAGAAATTGGAAACTAAAAATGACAAAATGATCATTAATTTATTAAATGCCTTAATAAGAAGGAGAGTATGGATCATACAGTTTAATTCTGACGTTACACCTATTTCAATTCACCTTGCAGCATTTTGTACATTTCAGGCGAAAATTGGGGAAAAAAAGCTGCAACAGTAACACTTGAGGGCACATAAATACCCATTTGTAACTCAGTTACTACTGAAGTACAAATCAGGAACAAATATAGCGGCTACTTAGGGTGAAAGATGTGTCATGATTCATTAATGAACAGACATGACAGTATTACACTTGTCATTCATACTTGTTCCTTCAATAGTTCCTTAGTAATTCCTTAAATAATTCACTATGATTTACAGACTTAACAGATAAGTAACAAATATAATACGTGCTTGAGATAAAAGATAATGAACAAACATAAGATAAATTTGTAGCTAACCTTGTTTTTTGGTTAATTAATACATAGGTAATACAACAAAACTACACTATTTGCGTCCCCTCAAATGTTATTGGAGCAACTCCAAAATGAGATCAGTTCTGCTCTGTTTGGATCAGAATTGAATGAAACCAATGAAAAATATATAACTTAAAAGCAAAATAAAATATGTTGCATATGATGATCAATCAATTATTAATGATGATGATAACTGCAAGCAAATTTTTGGAGGGGGATAATTGTTAAAAAACTTTTCTAATTGTAAGTATCTACCCATAACTGTTAATCCGGTACAGGGACCACAGGGCTGATATGTAAACCACAGGAAATGAGACAGGAGAACACTGGGTGAGATGCCAGTCTATCACACATACAGTCACGCAATATGGGGGATTTAAAGAAATCAGTTCACCTAACCACATGTTTTTGGCCCGTGGGGGGAGGGGCAACCAGAATCGGTAAACATTCAGCGCTGCAAATGTGTAACTGTATCATTTTCTGTAATCAGTTGTGTGAATACCAGGACATATGCAGAGTAAAAACTTTATCATGTAAAGGTCATTTGGAGATACATGACATATACTGTATTGTGATGATCATAATATTTACTGAAAATGATAACCATTGCCAACCATTGTCAGATATCAGTCTATGGGAACTAACAAGTGACAACTGTGAATCTAATGCAAGGTATAAATCAAGGAGGATGTTGCCAGAAAGCCATCAGCCAGTGGTGGGCAGTGGTGGCTTAATGGTTAGGGAAGCACACTTGTAATTGAAAGATTGCTGGTTTGAATCCCTGATCAGTGCACCACTGAGGTACACTGAACAAGGTACCACCCCCAAGCACTGCTCCCCCAGCACTGAATTAGCTGCCCCCTGCTATGTCATAATGTCACATATGGGTTAAATGCAAAGGACACATTTCATTGTTGTCTGCTGTGGTGTGTCAACAATGACCACTGATCACCCAAACATACAACATGATAACATCTGTAAAGCTGCAAGCCCATTGCAGTGCATCTCAACCCTGTTGCAGTCCCTCCCAGCTCCTTGTCAGACTGTCCACATCCAAACTCCCTACTGGGAGCAGGAGGGAACAAAACATGGACTGTCTGGGGGTCACTGAGAACCGGGTTGAGAAACTTCCAAATAGACCAACCATTTCATCCAATAAAAAAATTTTGGGACCCAGAGGAAATCCACAGGACTGCAAGAGGATCATGTGGGGAGGAGATTAGCCAGAGTGATGCGTACTGTGCCATTGTGCCACTTCATGGAAAATATGAACTAATAATATACTAAAAACACTCTATAATCATAATGTGCAACCAGTGTGCACTACCAGGAAACTTAATACACAGAAATCCCCTTAATTGTGCAAATTAAGGGGCCATTTCTTTTCCTATAAAAGGTTCTTTGATATTTAGCAATGGAAAAAACATTTTTTTTTTACGTGGAACATTTTGGAGAAGTATTCTGTATGTCACCATTGTATCGTCCGATTGGAACGTACTGTATGGGAGAGGATTAAGGCCACCATGAAAATATTATTTGAATTCTGAATTTAATCTCAGAATTAATCTTTAATCCTTTTTTTTCTAAATTCAGAATTCTGAGATAAAAGTCAGAATTCAAATAATATTTTCATGGTGGCCCTAATCCCCTTCCGTAGGCACGTGACATACCCTAAATTTAAAATAAAAAAAAAATGTTTTAGGTGCAATTTCAGTTCGTATAGCTCAGTATAGTGTATATACATTAGCCAGAAGTGTTACAGATTAAAAATGATGATGCTAATGATAGCTAATACTGTTACATTTACAATTTTGAGAGTGGCATGAAAGCCAGCAATGCTAACGATGCTAAAGTGTTTCATGATCTCCGACTACTTAAACTGAACCAGCTGAGATGCCACCTGACGGTGGAAATAATGAAAACTGTCTGAAATGATTATTTTATTACATGAATGGGGAACTAAAACTTAAAAAAAAAAATGCAGTCTATCATAAAAGAACAAAAAATAACTGAACAATAATGTGATTAAATTTATATAATAGTGGTGTTATAAATGTGGAGTCCAGCATTCACACGTTGGGAAAGACAGATTCTCAATACGCAGAAGCCTTAGCAAACCTACTTATGTCATGGGCACAACTGCGACGGTGAGAAGTGAGTAATCGCACACAGCCCCAGCTCAACAGCTATGCAAACACAGCCATGTCTTTCCCTCTCTGTGCCAAGTCCTCCACCAGTCTGAGGCAAAGGGGCCCGGATTCATTATTTTTATTTGTCTCTGAGAAAATGACATGGGCATGGAACGTATCAGGATCAAACCGTGCTCTGGGTGAAAGTGTAGCCAGCGAAAGGGTCTGCAGAGGGTCCACAGATATCTGCAGCTGACAGGGAACATAAAATATAAACTACAAAACATTGGTGGAGACAAAGAAAAACAAAGTGTCGCAGTTTTGATGAAAAATGTCTTTTTGTTCAATTGTTCATTTAGAGTATGGGAGTCCTGCATAGAAAACATCTGTAGGCTTATATTATCCATAATTAAAGGCTTTAGTTTAGTTTTTGGACTCATTCTGCAGACAGGACCTAGGCATCAGAAACAGTAATTATTACTGCTTAGCATATACACAGTTATTTATCGCATATTTCTGAAGTTCTTACATGATTTTGTGTTTTATCTCCAGTACAGGAGTCAATGAGTAGGACAGCAAGTTCTTAACTGGATTCTATTATTCTAATACATTTTACACCTTTTAGTATGACAAATTAGAAGGACTGGGTCTCAGATCAGGTCAAGTTGGGGAGCATGAGCTGGTGCAGCGTGTCGCTCCGCGTGTCGCTCCGCACCCATCAAATGGATCCCAGCTGCCTACCTCCCGGGCAGACACACGGTCCAGTCTCACCCTCCAGAAATGACCATCCATCTGCTGCAGCCAGGTGTTACGTGGACGTTCTCTCAGCTTGGTCCAGCCGCTCAGGCCCTCAGCAATGAGCCGGATCACCCTCAGGGTAGCGCCACATGGCCGTAGTGCCGTAACTGATGCTCCCTCACAATGCAGGTGATGTGCCTCCTTTGGGACTCCTCTAGCAATCGCTCGTTTGACACAAAGTCTAACCAGCAGTACCCAAGGATTCTCTGAAGAGACTCAGTACCGAAGGAGTGCAGTCTTCATCTCGGCTCACAGGATAGTGTCCATGTCTCACAGACATACAGCAAGACAGAGAGAACAAGGACTCTAAAGACTTGGACCTTCGACCTTTTGCAAAGATATCACACACCTCTTTCCAGCGACCTCATGACCCCCCATGCTCTACCAATCCACCTACTGACTTCAGAGGAAGAGTCACCAGAGCCATGAATGTCGCTGTCAAGGTAAGTAAATCTCTCGATGAGGTCAACATTTTCCCCACAGATAGACACACTACTGACGTCTGTGCCTAAGAAGTCATTAAAGGCCTGGATCTTGGTCTTTTTCCAGGAGACTCACAATCCCAGACACTCAGACTCCTAGCTCTGTCTCTCGAGAGCCCCGAAAAGGACTAGAAATCCCATTTCCCAGTCAGCTGGGATGATGCCTGACTCCCAAATAGAAGCAAAGTTTGTCTACAATGCCAGGAGGACAGCCTTACCATCAGTCTGGAGAAGTTCACCCCAGATTCCACAGATCCCTGTGGCCTACCCTCCCCCCAGATGATTCACCACCCATGCAATCTCAGTGAGATAGGGTGGTTCACAATTGATTGGAGGATCAGCCTCGAGAACTATGGACCCAGAGATGTCCAATGTCCTAGCCAGAGGATCAGCTTTAAACAACTGCTCAATCTAGCCAGCCCCACAGGTCACAACTGCATTGCCATCCATAAGGACTGATCCATCACCCGCCCTGACTGCAAGTCTCCAAGGGGCAGATTCAGATATGCTTAATGCTTCAATTCCTCTGTAAGCAGGACATGGGTCACTAGACCACAGATGGTGTGTCACCTGCTCACAGATTCATCTAACAAACGCCTCCTTATCTGCCCTCAGAGTCCTCACAGGCGTCCTCCTTGGCTTCCAGAACAGACTGGAGTTGCCACCTAGTCGTGTACTGGGACCCCTCTCGATAATATCTAGGGTGCCCTCCAAGATGAAACACCTTCTTCTGAGAACACTGGAATACCAACACAACCTTCAGGGTCTTATCACAGAAGATCTCCTACATCACATTAGAGTCAGCAGTTGCACCCAAGTCTGCAAGTTAAATTTTTTTTTAACTCACACAAACTGCGTGCAAACTCTTCAGAAATACTTTGATCTCGGAGTCTGGCTAAGTACCACCACATTCTCCTAGTAGGTGGTAGCCTACTGGATCTAAGCTGAATCTTCAGCAACAAGAAGTCTGTGGTCAGAATTCACAAACTGGGCACTTCTGTTCACCCTGCAGTTCTGCAGGAGCTTCCAGCTTCTGCCCATGAGTATGCAATTAACCTCCAATATTGGAGTTCAATGATGTGGCTCAGGGTGTTGGAACCAGGATCCAGCGACCCACAGCCCCTGGCCTTTCTCAGAGTCAGGGAACATGGAGCCACCCTCACCCTGGTCTTCAGACCCATGGGGACAGGCACAATCCTCATAGCCTGTCAGTACCAGTGGTCACATTGAAGTCACCCAAGACCAGAGGAGTGTCACCTCATCGGCACCCATCAACCACCGAGCAAAGTTGCGATTAAAATGTTTCCCTCAACAAGACATCTCTCAGTCAGAACATACACTGAAACAACATACAAGACACTCAAGGACTGCCTTAGCCTGAGTTTCATAATACGCTCATTGAAAGGAGTGACATCAGACACTATCGGAAGGAGATGAACCAGAACAGCAACAGCTACTCCCTGAGTATGACAGCCATCAGACTAACCAGATCAAAAGTAAGTATACCCACCTACAGAGATCTGGCTACTCCCTGGTCTGCATACCTCAGAGAATGCTGGCACCGAAATGCGGAGTTTACAAAGCTCACCCAACAGCAGAGGAAGATGGTCATCTTGCCAGAGAAGCAAGATGTTCAATTCAATTCAATTTATTTTTATATAGCGCTTTTCACAACAAGGTTGCCCCAATGCGCTTTACAGGAGTGTGT
>JAODJX010000129.1:18846767-18860525 GCA_026776945.1 Isichthys henryi | reverse complement strand
AGTGTCGGTCGCTCCGGCGCAGGGTCCGCCGGCAGGGGCGGTCGCACCGGCGGCAGGTGCGGAGGGAGCTCCTCGGGACCGGCGGTCGCAGCTGGCAGCTGAGGCGGCTGCACAGGCTGCTCCGAGGCCCGGTGTGTTCTCCGGACTGGAGAAGCTGCCCAGGGAGGCAGTTTAGCAGAGCTGGGGGCCCTCGGGGTGATCGGGAAATCCTCCCGATAATCCCCAGGAAGAAACGCGGGGACGAGGGTGCACGCCCCTAGAGCGATCGTTTGTTCGATCGCCGGTTTCTTCCTTCTTCTTCAGCGCATGGTTGTGGCGGGAGGCTGCGCTACGTCCGCGAAAAAGGACTGCGGAAGAACGGGCCCTGGCTCGCTGGGAGCGACGTAGCGCTCGGTCCGGAGCTCGGCCAGCCGTCGGAAGTCCTTGCGCACCCCCTCCGCTAGGTGCGCGTCCTCCTCCAGGGACAGCCGGTCCAGGACATCCCAGCTCCGGCTCACGAGATCCCATGCTGCGGGATCGTCCCGGATGCCGGGCTGGGAAATCGAAAATAGCAGCTGGTCTACGTAACTGCAGTAATCTTTCTCGGTCACGGAAGCTGCTTTTCCTTTTGGGTCTGTCATTCTGTCACATTTTCGCCGCGAATGCTGGGGAGCAGGTAATCGCTCGGGCGAGCAGGCGGGCAAGGACAAGGCAGGGCAGGCGGAATACGAGGGTAAACGGGGTTTATTAGGGATGAGCTGGACATACGGGAGTAACGGGCAGGTACGGACATTGACAACATCAATGACGGACCCGGGACGGAAGCAACACACGGACTTAACTAGACAAGACAGAGCAAACTAATCAGACACAGCTGGAGACAATCGGGGAATCACACGTGGGTAACCAGGGGGCATGGCACACACGAGGATCGGACGAGCGGGGCATAACAATATACTTTTATAAATAATTATATAGTATTCATTAGTGATGTACAAAATGGAGCCTCATACTTGACCCCACTAGATGATGCTCTTGGTTTGCTTTGGAGCACGCTTTGTGCCTTTTGTTGAACAGACAGCACCATCTAGTGGGGTCAAAAAGTACAGCAAATGGTTCATGAGGTGTCATTTTGACCGTCATAGTATTCATACACCTCACTACCATCCCACTTCTCTTGTAAGGTGTTTGTAGGTTTTCATTTCATTTCTGCTTTTGTCAAATTTTTCTAGCACCGTACTCTGCAGTAGCTTTCTAATCCTTTACTGGATTATGTGTTACGATTTGTTATTTACATGAGAAAACTTTAATATTATTTATTTCCAGGTGGAATAATCCTTAGTCTAAGGTGGGAAGGATAGGACAGAAGCTGGGCTAGACTTATAGCAGTACTCCAGCCTATCTAGCTCTCTGACTGACGGACTCCGTGCACAATGGGATAGGGCCAAGGTCAAAATGATAAACTGCTGTGCCTCCAAACTGCCCTTAGTGTCACTACACTTTCATAAAAAAATTCTTTTCTACTAATTGAGGAATAGAGCTAAAGAGATATTTCAGCTTTATTTCCAAGAACCCATCATGCTATTTTTAAGACACAGAAATGCAGGCAAATGTCCTCTAGCCAAAAAAAAAATTAAAAACAAAACAAAGAAAAATGCAGACTAAGGGGAAATTGGTTCACTGGCCCAATTCAACACCAACCTGGGTCATGTACGGCATAAAGCCAAGGTGCTGAAGATACTGACGAAGAGGCCAGAAGGCTGTGATGACGCATACTGTAGCCACCTGACTCAGTATGTCCCTGCAATGTGCTAGGCGTACGCAAGGGCGTAACAACATGTACTTTTTTAGTACAGTAATCAGCGTCTGGAGGCCTTCGCAGTACTTGCTGTGAGATACAGAAAACAAACAAACAAATAAACAAACAAGTAAATTGATAAATGGTACTTTATTTCAGGGAGGCACAATTGCTTAGTTACTACTGAAGTACAAATCATGAACAAATACAGCAGCTACAGCAGCTGAGATTTGATATGATTTGTTACACGTTACTCATTGTTATTTGTCACAATTCATTAATGATGAATTAACGTTAGATCATTATGTAACAAACTTAGTTTGTGGCTAATTAATACATAAGCAATAGCATAACAGTACATTAAAAGTACATTGTTACCAGATGGATAAATAAATAATGGAGCAGGTCCCTGAGATTCTGTACTCAGCACTTTCCAATATAAAATACTCTACAGACTTGTTTCGAGTTGATGACCAAGCTCTGTCAAGCTTTGAGACAACCTCAGATATCAACTAACTGTGTATTTGTGGTCACGCCATGCTGGGTGAGGGCACTGGTTTGCAGTTTGACACAGACTCTTCAAGACTGTCATACAAGTCTTGGGAATTGCACAGAATAAAGAGAAAAATGTATCGGCAATACACCAAATTATAGATATTGCAAAAGCACAGACCTTGAGCATGCAAACTAAAACAGGTTTTGTACTGTACTTTCGGCAGAAACTACATCTTAAATGTAATCTTGGGGGGGCCTGCTTGGAATCTGAACATCACCCCTACCCCTGTTGTATGTGTGTAGATAACATAGTAGTACACTCTTACTTAATGTATTAATTAAACAGAAACTGTGAGAGGTACATACTTGTCATGCCCCGCTCGTCCGATCCTCCTGTGTGCCACGCCCCCTGGTTACCCACGTGTGATTTCCCGATTGTCTTCAGCTGTGTCTGATTAGTTTGCTCTGTCTTGTTGTATTTAAGTCCTGGTCTGACTTGTTTCCCCTGTCCGTCATTGTGGTTTGGTGAGTTTGCCTATGTCCTGCCCTACCCGCTCCGTTCCCCTAATTAAAGCCCCGTATTCCTACCTGCCTGCGTCCTGCTTGCTCGCCTGCCCGCACGATCGCCACTCACTCCCCGGCCGATCGTGACAGTACTGATCCCATGTTCATTCATCATCAATTAATTAATTAATTCATCTTTAATGAAACGGTTTATTTAATGCAGTTACTTTATTTGTTCATGATTTGTATTTGAGTAGTAACTGAGTTACTAAGTTACTTGTGCCCCCTCAAGTGTTACCAAAAAATGTTTTTCACTTCAACTCTCTGTTGCTTCAGTTTCTTTTGTTCTCCAGTCCACAAAACACAACACAGACATACATACTGCCCTACTGACCTTATCACTTCATATTACCTGCAGCCTGGGAGCTGATGATGATGTCAGTCTGAGTGCCCTGTGATGAGCTGCCATGCTGGGCATTTTGTCCTGATCCCCATTGTGTTTTGAAATACGCCCTGGATACCTGCACCCCTGAATGGATCAGCAGTGAAAAACAGATACATACATACAGTATAGCAGATTCTACAGCTCAAATGCAAAACAACATCAGATGCCCTTAACCTCCTGTCTGATGACAAACATAGGAAAGAAGTTTCATGAGTGAGAGCAGAGAAGTTCAATTATTTTAGCTTAAATTGTATTAGCAAGCAGTAAGCCAATATTCAAATGGGCCCGATCTGTAATCTCGCAGAATTCCTCTATGCTTCCCTATCCTCCATATATATGTCTTTTCCTGAAGGAGTTTCATAGCTAATGCACCTCTGCAGTAAGCACAGGAATCATAGCTAAACACAGAACGTTTTTGTTTTAACATTTTCCTGAATAGAAATTTCTCGGGCTTTACAGGTGTTGCAAAGTGGCTCCTTAACCTAAACTGAAAAGCAGCACTGCACCACCTTTTGGCAAATACAGAAAAAAACTATAATAATAATAAAAAAACATTAGACAAATCCTTATTAGAAGGACCATAACATTGATGATCCAATCATAATCCCCAATGGGGGGGACCTTCATGTACCTGATAGAGGTCTCACTCTAAATATAAAAAGCTTCATGGATATTTTACAAGCCCAACATTTGCCAGAAAGAGATCAGCTGTTAAGAAAATAACTGGAGGAGAGATATCACAGCCCTTGGCAGCCCGTAGCTGTCAGAAATGTACCCCACCCCACCGCTTCGACCACCACCTGAAGCAGTGTGTGACAGCTGCTGCAGAAACACACTTTCAGCAGGAGGAGTGTGACTCTGGCAAATATAACTCAGAGAGGAACAATGCTGAGGAGGAACAGCAGCTTTGTGTGCTTGACATGCTTCAGGTACAACCAGAGAAGTCGTCGTCCTCATGATGGACTGGGATCAGTTTAGCTTTCTGCACAAAATTTGTTCTCGAACAAAAGGACACGGCTGCAGAGGACATTTTGGCATGTTTGAGTGCTCCCCAGTAACCCTGCTCTCAGCGCATCGTCCACGTTACGTTTTCATGCTGAAACATTCATCTTGGTTTGTCCTGCTGTTAGAGTTACAGCCGCTTCAGATCCATCCTAAATAAAATCCCTGCCCCGTCTCCCTAATCCACATTATGTGGTTCTCAACACCATCTTGTCCAGGCGTGTTATAATCAGACAGAATAGTAAAATGGTATTTAGTGAGTTTTAATGCCAACTATTTTGTAAAGGAGCTTGGTGGTAAAGCTGTTTGCTTGACCTCAAGATGATTTTCCTGATTCTGAGTCGTTATCAAAAGCTCAAATAAATGAGCACTTCTTGTGATACCAAGTACAACACTTCATGAACCATTTGCAGTATTTTTTGACTCCTCTGGATGGTGCTGCAGTCAGCTGAAACGCAAATGAGCTGCACAGACACATGTCAGCGCACCCAACTACCCGCCCTGGCCCCTTAGCTAATTCTGTGGTTCACCCGACATGCACAGGGCCAAGGGTACCTACCCTCTGTGTCACTTTATATGTTCTCGCTCTGTGGATGCAGGTACTCCAGATTCCTCCAATGGTCCAGTAACATGGAACTAGGCTAACTGACATGTCTGAATTGCCTGTAGTGTTTATGTGCCTGTGGATCTCAGAGAAAAACATCCATTCGTCTTCCATAAGTGCTTAGGTTTGCGGTGAGCCGGGAGAGTATTCCAGAAAGCACCAAGCAAGGGATGCCCTACACGGCATGCCAGTCCATCACAGCACGTAAACACGAAGCGGCTAATTAAGGAAATGCCAATTAACTTAATTGCCCGTCTGTGGACTGCAGGAAAAGGCCCATTCAAACAGAGGTAGAGCATTCAAGCAAGACACACAGAGAACAGGGCTTGGAAATGAACCCCAGCCTTGGAGGTGCGAGGTCGCAGCCCTACGCACTTCAGCTACAGTAACAGTAATAATTATGCTCTTCTTCTTCTCTTTGGGTGAAGAATCCTATTCTTTACAGCGAAAGTAACACAAATAATATTATCCTACCAATACTATACTATATTATATACCACATATATTTAGTATTAAGATATTACGTACAGTGGGGCAAAAATGTATTAGGCAGCCACAGATTGTGCCAGTTGTCCCACTGAAAAAGATGAGAGAGATCTGTAATTTTCATCATAGATACACTGCAACTGTGAGAGACAGAATGTAAAAAAATCCAGAAAATCACATTGGATGATTTTTAAAGAATTTATTTGTATAATCATGCAGAAAATAAGTATTTAGGACATATGATTAAGCAAGAATTCCGGCCCTCACAGACCTGTTACTTCTTCTTTATGAAGCTCTTCTATCCTCCACTCGTCACCTGTATTAATGGCACCTGTTTGAACTCGTTATCTGTATAAATGACACCTGTTCACACCGTGAAACAGTCAGACTCCAACCTCCACCATAGCCAAGACCAGAGAGCCATCTAAGGACACCAGGAACAAGGTTGTACACCTGCATGAGACTGGGATCAGCCAATCTGCAATAGACAAGCAGCTTGGTGAGAAGAGATCAACTGTTGGAGCAAATATTAGAAAATGGAATAAATACAAGATCACTGACAATCTCCCTCGACCTGGGGCTCCATGCAAGATCTCACCTCGTGAGGTACAAATGATCTTGAGAACGGTGAGGAAACAGCCCAGAACTACACGGGGGGAACTGGTCAATGACCTGAAGAGAGCTGGGAGCACAGTAACAAAGGGTACTATATAGTAACATAATACGTCGTCATGGATTAAAATCCTGCAGCGCTTGAAAGGTCCCCCTGCTTAAGCCAGCACATGTCCAGGTCCATCTAAAGTTTGATAGAGACCATCTGGATGATCCAGAGGAGGATTGGGAGAATGTCATGTGGTCAGATGAGACCAAAATAGAAGTCTTTGGTATAAACTCCACTCGCCATGTTTGGAGGGGGAAGAATGTTGAGTTGCATCCCAAGAACACCATACCCACTGTGAAGCACAGGGGGTGGAAACATTATGCTTTGGGGTTGCTTTTCTGCAAAGGGGACAGGACAACTGATCCGCATGAAGGAAAGGATGAATGGGGCCATGTATCGTGAGATTTTGGGCAAAAACCTCCTTCCATTAGTGAGAGCACTGACGATGAAACGTGGCTGGATCTTCCAGCATGACAATGATCCCAAACACACCGACTGGGCAACAAAGGAGTGGCTACGTAAAAAGCATTTCAAGGTTCTGGAGAGGCCTAGCCAGTCTCCAGACGTCGATCAAATAGATAATTTGTGGAGGGAGTTGAAAATTCATGTTGCCCAGTGACAGCCCCAAAACATCACAGCTCTAGAGAAGATCTGCATGGAAGAATGGGCCAAAATACCAGTTACAGTGTGCAAACCTGGTGAAGACCCACAGGAAATGTTTGACCTCTGTCATTGCCAACCAAGGTTACATTACAAAGTATTGAGATGAACTTTTGTTATTGACCAAATACTTATTTTTCTGCACCATTATACAAATAAATTCTTTAAAAATCATACAATGTGATTTCCTGGATGTTTTTTACATTCTATCTCTCACAGTTGCAGTGAACCTATGATGAAAATTAGACCTCTCTCATCTTTTTAAGTGGGACAACTGGCACAATCAGTGGCTGCAAAAATACTTTTTTTGCCCCACTGTATGTATTAATTAACCACAAACTAAATCTTAGTTACATACTGATCTCATGTTTGTTCATCATTAAAGAGATGTGAAACATCGTTTATCTCAACTAGTGACTATATTTTTTTATGATTAGTACTTCAGTAGTAATGGTTACAACTAAGTATTTGTGCCTCCTCAAGTAAACTGTTGCTTTATATTATATTACATTATATTATATTATGTTTTAAAAATACCAGCCATACAGAGGATGATGGCGATATGCACCATTATCATGGACACAGCCTTTAAAAGCCATGATTCCTCGCTGGCCCGTCTTTCTACTCGGAGAGCTACGTGCCAGTATCTCCTTCAAACTTTGGCTGCTGGGCATAGGAGCCCTGCTGCCGACTGATTGATTGCCCGTGTGATACAGCCAGATTGACATCATGCTATCTGTCTGACACTGAAATGCCATCTCCAATTTCCCACTATTACTTATTAGCAGATTCCAAAGGGTATAATTAAGGCCAGTATGCTTTTCATTAAACCTTCTCAGCAATACATGTCATTAAATATAGAATTCAGACGAACTCAGCTGCTTGCCTTTCATTGTAAAATATGCATTGAAGGTGATGATAAAACATAGTTGATACTAGTTGGTCATTTGTAAAATTATAGAAAATTATACAAAAACGACCTCAGGGTATTTTAAAAGCCTACATATTCAGCTGCTTTTTTCTATAAAGTTAATAGAAGAAAGATGAGACAGCAAACCAAAGATGCTCACATCCATAGGGTACATTTAAGGAGATCCTACTGCCTTTATTTGCATAATGTATTTGCTCTTGTAGGTAAACGGCACTAAAGCATTTGCTATGACAATAACATACGATGCTCTCTAGTCACATTTAACATGCTGTCATGGCTTCTGCTTGGTGACTTATTGTGAGTTTGGCTGGGCCTGGAGGATACAGTAAGCTCCTTCATTGCTTTTGTCATTTTCTGCAGTCGACGGTACGCCTAAGGCCAACACCCACTGGGCATGCAGACAACAGACGTTCCTGCAACAGCAAAGCATTCTGGGATTCTCTGAATGCACACTGACAGAGATGCATGCACTCATGATTTTTCCTTCAGGTGCAAAGATGCCATATCTGCAGCGGCAATACAGATATTTACCGTCATGGAATGCAATTCTTAGTAGTTGACAAACTGAGAAACATGCTCTGATATGTTTCGAGGGGGGAGGGAGCTGGGTGAGATTTTGAATCAACAATGAAGTGCTAACGAGGGACGCCAAACACATGGCTCTCATGTCAGGGTAGTGGAGAAGCCCCCAGGGTTAATGACAATGGATGGCGTGACAGGATGGAGGGGGGTGGTAGTACTGGGCATTCTGACAGGCAGGCTGTTCCCCTGCTGATTCAGCCCAAATTTTAAAGAATGAGCAGCCAATCCATCAGTCTCTACAATCCTTCACTGCTTGTAATCAAATTATTCCGGAATTAGCATGGGACCAACTCGTATTAATTGGACAGGGGTCATGAGAATAAAATGAAAGAGGTCAAACTGTGTGCCTCAGCTTGAGGCTGCAACTTTGGCAGAAAGCATGTTAAACTCGAAGAGATTAAATGTCACTGAAGGCATGTAGGGGGCATTGGGTACGCGATTAATAAAACTGTAGTTTAGAAAGGCATCAGGGTGGGAAATATCTGTCAAAAAGAAGAGGACATGGCACTATTCCCATCTCCTGTTGCAGGACCTCGACAGAAAATGAAACCGACCGACGAAGGCTGTAAATAGATTTGTTTCCCTGCCACATGCTGTTCACACAGCTTCGCTCTGACTGACCATGTGAGGCCAAATACCAGAGATGGCACCCACAGCCCCCCCGATACCCTGATCACTCCACCATCTGGAGATCTGACTCCGAAGAATCTGGATTGTCATTTTTTGAAGTGGGAATCGAAGGTGACTTTATTCCAAAATACCAGCCATAGCTGTAGCAAATTTGCAAGCATGAAGTAATTAATGTAGCTTAGAGTTCAACACTTATATTTAGTATTTTCATCTTCAAAATCAACATTATTATTTTCATCTTTCACAGTTAAATTATCACCACCAGTTATATTACTGCAAATTTAGCTCTTAATCTAGTACGGAGTCACAGTAAGCCTGTCTCACGAAGCACAGGGTTCACAAACATACCTTGTGTAAGTTGAATACGTCGTCAACTTATCTGAAAATATTGAGCTATGGAGGAAAAAGAATAAACAGATGAGGAAAAGATGCAAACACCAGAACATGGGACGCTAACACCTAAACCAGGATAGGTGAAGCTCCACAAATCTGCCCAGCCACCATGCACATTCCTTGCTTTTTAATGCTGTGTACCTTCAGTTTAAGGTTATTGTTAGACTAAGTAAGTCTTTTGTTATCTTTAATGAAGCCTAATTCTTAAGTCTTGAGGTTGCAAGGTGTTGCAAGGCTTTAACCAGAAGGTTGCTGGTTTAAATCCTCTGCCTGGCATAGTAATTTCAATGCCCATTACCCCAATTTCTCCAGGGGCCTTTAAGGTACTGAAAAACAGACCTAATCGGCATCTATTTTAAACTTTAATGCTTTTTTGAGACTTCGTTGGTAAGTCCTGGTTCTTCAGAGGCAGCAGGGATGAAGAACAATATTTGAGGTTTAAGAACTTTATTTATTCAATACAATCCTAAATCTCATCTCTTCCCCCTCACAGGAGTCCTTCCCCATTTCCCTTATCGTCCAGGTGTCATCCTGGCCTGGACCCTCATTAATCGTCTCATAAGCTATTCTGATTGTTAGCATTCCAAGCTAAGAGGAGAAGGCTAACATCCCGGACGTCATGACCCAGGTTTACAGAAAGGAAGTCGCTTCAGGAAAAGTAAGAGTATATAAATTATAAAACTGTAAGTCACAAAATAGATTATATACTATTATACACCATACATTCTAGGGTGTTACAGAGCAAATGAACCCTATCACAGCAGTACCAGCAACGACTTTCAGTCATTCTCTTACATCTACTTATTACTTTGATAAGTGACACTGTAAGCAACATCCTTTGAGACCTGCTGGTTGACATGGCTATTTTGCATTTGTTTTCCTTTCATTTGCAAGGTTTTTTTTTCCTAAAACAATTCGCTGAGAACACCTGTCTAATATCATGATTTGTAGGCTCCCTTCTGTCATGTCTTGCCATGCTAAGAACAATAAGCCTGACTCATTAAAGCATTCCCTTGCAGTGCAGCTTATTCTGAAATGAATAACATGCTTAATTGAGCTGAGGGATGAGTGCATCGCTTCATGTCACATCTGCTGCTGTAGCCGCCTGGGCGGTACCTGACAAAACTTAGATGATAACCCACAAAATAATTAGCATATGCATTGTTGTCAGCACATCTCACAGTGCATCTGGGCCTTATCCTTTATGGTTGTATTATGTTAAGATACTAAAGGTACTAAAATGTAAGGTGAGGATTGTATATCATACGAATAAGCAATGCTAACAAATGTATGGATTTCCAAAAATTATAAATAAGGATAAAATAAAAAAAATAGCCTGCATTCATCCAAACATCCATAGCTACTTATGCAGGATGGGATCTTAGTGTGCATGGAAGCCATCTCAAGAAGCACAGGGCACAAGGCAGGGCACTCCTGGAACGTAACCCCAGACGGAGCACTCCTGAAACGTAACCCCAGACAGAGCACTCCTGGAACGTAACCTCAGACAGGGCACTCCTGGAACGTAACCCCAGACGGAGCACTCCTGGAACGTAACCCCAGACAGAGCACTCCTGAAACGTAACCCCAGACGGAGCACTCCTGGAACGTAACCCCAGACGGAGCACTCCTGGAACGTAACCCCAGACGGAGCACTCCTGAAACGATACTCCAGACAGAGCACTCCTGAAACGTAACCCCAGACGGAGCACTCCTGAAAGGTAACCCCAGACGGAGCACTCCTGGAACGTAACCTCAGACAGGGCACTCCTGGAACGTAACCCCAGACAGAGCACTCCTGGAACGTAACCCCAGACAGAGCACTCCTGAAACGTAACCCCAGACGGAGCACTCCTGAAACGAAACTCCAGACAGGATAGATAGATAGATAGATGGATGGATGGATGGACGGATGGATGGATGGATGGATGGATGTGCGGTAATGTGAAAATAATGGTGCATAGTTCTAGAAGACAAAAATGTTGCAGAAGTGACAGATCATTCATCCATTATGCTTTGTAGGCCAGCTACATATATCACTGCTGAAAACGTCAAGATGCCAGAATGAGGTGCTTGATTATAATGTTTCACCTTCTTTTCATTCATTGCATGGAATGAACACAGAATGCACTTGGCCAAAAATATCATGCATTCAACAACTGTCCAATCATCTGTCTTCCAAAGCCGCTTACCCAGTTCAGCATCGCCGTGATCTTGAAGCCTAGCACAGGAAACAGCGGGTACAATCAGCAGGCACACTCAGCTAATAATGAAGTGATGCTTATACATCATATGAATTAAAATCTTAGTTTTTAATGTGTAAGCAGTAGAGAAATGGTTAGGCAGTTTTGAAAGACTAAGTGTTTTTTTTTTCCCTCCCGGGGAGGCACTTATAAACGATGTAAAGAGCCTTTTCTGCTTGGATATCAAAAACCAGGCTTCAGCCTTGACTGCAGCTGCATATAGGAGTCAGTAGAGATTAATGAAAAATAACTGATCTGTGTTTTCAGGAAGGTAGCAGTCATGCAGCTAGCATTTGCAGGATGAAAGGGTCTAGAACAGGGCTTCTCAAAGTGTACAAATTAAGCCAGACCCAGTTGGTAATGCACCTTATGAATCAATGTGATTAATGTAAAAAGGCTATGAAACTGCTATGCAATTTCAACTGATTTTCCAATGAAACAAAAATTATTTCAAAACAATCACTCAAAGCGATATAACGCATCCAACTTAAAGTGGTCAAAACATTTCATACAACCATCTACTACCTTTTCTGACATTTGCCCTACAAATTCACATCTTCCGCCTCCCTTTCAGCCGTGACATATGTATCATTTACGCCCACTCAGCCCATTCAGATATTTACTTTGTCATTTACATCGATCCTGCGTGAAGAATACGACGAATATGCCTACGACACCCTCTCAGGCGTAAATGTCCTGCAGTTGCCACTTACAAGCTCATTTCTTCTAAACATGGAGGACCAGAGAAGCTCAGACTGCAGTCTATCTTTATCTGACTCACAGCACGATGCCGACACGTACCTGCACACCGATAACAGATGGCACTTGCTCACATTCTCTTGCTCTGTTGTCTCTTTCTTGTCATTTGTCGTGCACATAAGTGCCAAACAAATCAAGATTCAAGATTCTTTAACTGTCACATACATAGTTATACAAAGTACAACACGTAGTGAAATGCATCCTGAACCGCTCCTTCGTGGACTGTGCAAGTTAAAAATCTAATTATGCTACAGTTAAAGTGCATAAGGCTAAAATGCAAGCAGAGAAGTATGTTCAAAATGAACTGTAACACAGACATAAAAATGTGAGCAGTGTGACAGTGTGGATATGGTGAGGGGTACAAGAATACAGTGTACATCAGTGTGTGAGGTGCAGTGGCATGTCTAGGTTCAGAAGCCTTATGGCCTGGGGGTAGAAACTCCTCCTAAGCCTCTCGGTCCTGGCCATGATGTTCCTGAGTCTCTCTCCTGATTTCAGAAGCTGAAACAGGATGTGTCCTTCATGATCCTGAAGGCCCTGCTCCTAAACCTCTTATGTAGTAGGTGGCAGAAAAATTTGAGTAATTATACAGCGGTCGCAGTCGAGGACGGCTTTCAGTAAGCAGCTGTATGAGGGGTGGAATACTATATATACAGCACCAATCAAATGTATGATTATTTCAACAAAATAATGACCCTCAGTATCCCTCTTGGTTATGGAGTAAATATTATACTCTGTAATTACTGTATAGTAATTCATGTTTTTTATAATATGTTCAAGTGGACTGTGGACGTATTCCATCAATGCAGGGGCGTAGATGTGGGTATGGATGATACGGGCGTGTTCCTACCAATATTATGAGATTACTGTCGGTAAATTAGGGGACGCGGATGCGTGGGACTAGTTTGGCCCCTACTAGTTTGGTGTCGAAACCAAACCTACACCTTTGTTCACCTGTTCTGTTTCCTCAGCTGCTTGAGTTCCTGGTCCATCCATGACCCTCAGGGCATATTCAAGCCAAATTCTGTAACTTTGAGGATAAAGATGAAGCCTCATGAAAAGATAAACATGCAGGAACGGGAACGCCAGTTGTAGGTGTAAAAAGAATCCTTGTTCCTCTGGGTACTTCACGTCACCATAACAATAGAACTTTCCCTAAGTGTGCATGCAAGTGCCCTGCAATGGACTGGCATACCATGTAGGGCAGAGCATGCTGGGATCTGTTTGATTGGACATACTCTGGCGGCAAACCTAACAGGAAAATCACTTATTTAAAATTAGGTACGTGGAGTGATTATTAGTTTACGTCCATGTTCTTAGAACTGCAACATAGAATTGTCCTGTCAATCTTAGCTACATATAACCCAGCACATAATCAGGGTGACCGGGCACACAGGCATGGAGGAACTTGGGGGAAACCTTCTTAGAAACACACAGAGTCCAGCTTCGACGCGAGGTTAGCACTGGTCGAGATTCTACATCAGGAATTCATGTCCCTGAGGGAATCTCTGGAATTCAGCCAGCAGCAGGTGGAAACACTCGCTGCTGAAAACGCCTCACTACGGGACTCGGTTAAGTCTCTAACT
>JAODJX010000129.1:18801976-18836830 GCA_026776945.1 Isichthys henryi | reverse complement strand
CCACACACATGTGACCCAGGCGGGGATTCAAACCCAGGTCCCAGAGGTGTGAGGCGACAGTGCTAACCACTGCACCACCATGCCGCCCTGTTTATTATACATATGTAAATTGCCATTTGATACTGTAAGTTTTTGTCATTTGGGAACAATGCAGATCTTTATAATAACATTAATTCTTGCGAAAACAAATCTACCAGGAAGCTTTGTGGGTCTCACTGCTGCTTCACACGTCCAGGGTGGAGGTTCAAATCCTCCGCCCTTGCTTCTGCGTTATCTCAGCCTTATGCCCTATGGTGTCTACGATGCCCTCCGTAAACAGAATGAGCAGCTGGAAGATGGATTAACAGCAGTCTATCCCTTGTCTGTGCAGGAAAATCAGCTGTTTAAGGAGTTATTAATAGACTCTGTTGTAGAATTTAGCTCACTATTCAAACCAACATTTATCTTCAAATGAATATAATTCTAAAAAAACACACAGTAGGTAGAGGAAAATATGAAACCCTGCCCATTCTTCTCTGAGTCAGCCATAGTCCAGCACCTGGGTATCCACATTTAGGTGACGTCATTATTCTGCAGCCACCTGGACACAGCTGCCGTGTCTAAGGTGATGTAACAAAGAGGATCCCTCATTAGTATCACTGCTGAGTTCCGTGACCCAAATCACAAGCATCCAAAACTCCTTGGCAGTCGCCACTTCTAAGCATGAGGGAACAGCCTCCAGCACAAGGACGCAGGTCACTGCCCGTATTTATTACTGGCAGATAACGGAGGCAGCACTCACATATCAGAGTGGGCTACCACACTGCTACTGGGGAACTCAGCTGAAAACACTGAGCACAGTAAGTTATCCTGTGTTCTCTGTCAAACACGAGTTTATGGGCGAGGGTTTGCTTCAGCTTAAAAATACCTACTTAGATATTTTTAGGTATAAGGGCCTCCACATCAGTGTTATCAGTTATCAGTTTTATTTCTTGGCTAACCTTTGTGTGTCACTGCTTTTAGAATGTGTCCATGTTCTTGCTTGTCTCTGGTTGCTATTTTTCCTCCTATGCTTGCTTCTGAGCGTCTGTGGGTATGTATCCGAATCAGCAGCTACTCTATGCATTTTACAAGCGAGGGATCATTTTCTCTTGTCATGCACGCAGCATAAGCGGTTGTCAGCACCATCCCATTACAGCAGTCTGAACAGCAGTGGAAAGGAAATATTATTACACATACCTCTGAACTAAGATCAACCGAGTTGTAGAATATACCCCAATGGCATTTCAGGCTGACATGTGAGTGGTATAAATGGTGTTTTGTTACTCTGGAGTTAGTAGTTGAGTCCAGTTGCATGTAAAATCGGCTTAAAAGGATATTTGGTTCCCAAGCTTGAGTTTCAAGTCTTGAAAGACACCATAGTGAACGGGGGTAGGCAGTTGAGTGTCATGACTTTACTGGGGTTAGGAGAAGGTGACATTTAGCTATACTTAATGGCGTCCGGATGGAATTTAAGACGGTCCAAAGGAAAACAAAAAAGATTTATCTTCAACTAAATGTGGAATGAGGAATCCAGACTGCATGTGCTTCTAATTATTTGACCTGTTCTGCACAAGTTTTTTTAACCAAATCCAATGTTAATTTAAAAAAAAAAGTTGTTTATAAACATAATAATTAAAATAAAAATGAATTTTGAAAGTTGACGTAATTCTTTATTTCTTCTGAATGTTAAAAACCCTGCTAACAATATGAAAGGTGTGAGACTCTTTTCTATTAATAAAGACCAAGGAATTAGCATTGATCTCATTTTAATATACAATAAAAACACACTATGTATTACTATGCATGTGATGGTGCATTTTAGAAACGTCTATGAAATAACGTCTCTCATTCCCACTGCTTATAGATGCAGAAAAGCTAAATTGAATTAATGCGAAACACATGTGCACTTAATTATCAGAGATGTTCAGGAACTCTTAATCGCAAATTATTATTTTTGAGATATATGTCTTCACATCTCCAAAATGATTTGTACTCTGAGAAAAGAGAAGATGCACAAAGTCACAATCTGGAAGCGACTCTATTGGTACCACTGACACAGGTTACATGCACTGAGAACACATTGGAATGTTTAAGACTTATCCATGGATAGTATGTCAGCTTCTTAGGCAGAATGTCCTTACAGAAGTGTTACCGAAGTCCCTCTGCCACCTGCCAAGTGCTGGATCTGATCTTGTCCCAGCCGACAAATGTCAACATGCATGTAGAATTAATTCCCAGTGTCTTCTCGTCTGCGGGTGATTTCTGCAACTCAGATAAATGAGATATTAAACTGGGGCAAAATTGGGGAACAGGAAGTATTGTAATGTAACATGTAAAGTCTATTCAGATATTCAGCGCTACATTGAATTGATTTTTGGCTTTTACTGTGCTCCATTCAAGTACACCACAGTATTTACACATAGTACTCGATTTTTATTTTAAAAATGAATGAGAGTCGGAATGATACTGAAAAATGATCCACTTAACTTTTAAAACTATCAACTAATATTCTGTTCAATATGTCAGTTACATTATGTCCTAGTCCTAATATTTACTGCAGAAAAAAGATGTTCCCATTTGAGCTTTAACAAATGTCCGCATGGTCCTCACGTCAAGACGGAGTTGCCATTAGTATGTTGTGATGGAATGCAGCGTGATCCAGTTTCCCGGGGCCACTTCACTGTTTACTTTTCTGCAGTTTTGGTGCTGATCTGAAAAACACATGTAGAAAATGTATGGCGGTACCATGATACGAGCTGCCAGCTGGCTACTAAACTGGGAATTACTCTTCTTGACGGCCTCCTGGGCTTCAAGTAACGTTTAACCAAATTTAGCTGAGGGTTCAAAACTCACACGGTGCACATTTTCATCCGTAACATCAAAGAGCATAACAAAGTGGTTTTCATAGGATGCAGTCATCCGCCATCTCGGGATCTCTGGTGGTACGGGGTTCACATGGTACCAAAACTAGGCCATGGTCCCAGGGAAGCTGGGGAAACCAAACCTGAAATGCCTCAAGGCCCATCTGTTTTGGGAACATTTCAACAAGCCCTCGAGCCTTGAACCTGTTCTGTCATCATCGTTGATCCCTTAGCGGGCCCCCTGCATATCATAAATGCCTTCTGCCCTTGTCTGTCATTCGAATAGCTGCTTTATTAGGTTCTTGCTCCAATGCTAACGTGCAAATTGTTACTGGTCATTCATTGGAAGTGCTTTTACATCTAGTTGGTTCCTTACCAGCTGCATGCTTGTAATGTAATATCTGCCTCGTCTGTACGTCACTTAGGACAAAAGTCTCTGCTAAACAGGGGCGCCGTAAAGGGGGCGAAGTTAGCACAAGTGACAGGGGCCCTAAAAATAGGCACATAACTGGATTGGTCAGAGTTGGGGGGCCAATTTGATAACCTGTAATTTTGGGGGCACAAAATCTGTGCTGGCACGCTGCTGCTACATAAATAAATGTCACTATCTAATGAGTTACAAATAAACAAATTAGCATGGCCTAATGACGTCAGAGGCCAAGAGGCAGCTTATTATAAACAGGCCTGCTTCAGAACAGATCTTTTGCTAATTATCACTGCAGCCTAAATACAGTTTTTCATGTTGCTGTAGGTGTCTGAAATAATTGAATAAATTAACTTCTTTTTTTTTTTTACTTTGCTTCAAATGTGATTTAAAGTTAATTATGGTGGTGCATCATTTAATGATATGTGAGTCCCAATTATGCTTAAAAAAGAAAAACAATATGCGTAATTCCAGTATTGAATGTGTTGACAAAATTTGACTAAATCCCTAATATAAATAGATAGCAGAATTTATTAAGAAAATACATAGATAAAGAATACTCAAAAGAAGTAGCAAAAATATCCTTCAAAAAAATGTAAGGTATTACTGTAACATGACAGAACATATTTTAGTCTAAGACCAACTGTTGCGGTGGCAAGTCATACATTTCCACACCATGTTTGTCAAATTCTGCAGGGGTGAGTTTCCCAAAGCCGTCTTAATGCTACGTGGTTCGTAAAGTCATATGTTAAAAGATACATCTTCCGAATGGTAGCGTTAAGAAGGCGTCGGGAAATTCACATAAATGTATAAAATAAAAATATATTTTAATCAAGGAAGTCACTGTTGATGCTTGGTAAAGCACCTCAATGCTGACTGCGTTTATAATTTATTTGTACATTTTTCACTTGACCCTATTTTTCCTTCAAGCCCAGACTTAATCTGAGGCTTTAAGGGAACCGCATGGCATAGCATTCTTACCCTTTAAGAGAAAATTTATACTGGATATTGCACTGAAACCAGCATCTCCCATAACTGCTTATGGAAGGCCAGGCTGTGCTGGGCCTGGGGGGCTACCCCTGTATCCCCCATGGTACAACACAGCAAACCCTAACTGAGGTACTACGGGGGCTCAGTGGGTATCGCACATGGCACAACACAGCAAAACCTAACTGAGGTTCTACGGGGGCTCAGTGGGTATCGCACATGGCACAACACAGCAAAACCTAACTGAGGTTCTATGGGGGCTCAGTGGGTATCACTGTTTCCTCACACCACCAGCTTCGAGAGGGATCCTTTGCTCTGTGTATGTAGTTTGCATGTTGTCCCCATGTTGCAGGGTTTTCCTCCACTGGTTTTCAAAGACTAGTTGACTGGTGTCTATAAATTGCCCATAGAGCATGATAGTGTGCATGTGCCATCTGACTGGCGACCTGCACTGTTAGAGAAAAGAGCACGGCCCTGGTACAAACAACATTAATGTAGCCCCAATACAAAAATATTCCTCATTGTCCATTTATGTACCTTAAAAGGTACATTTACTGTACCTTAGAGTTAGGGTATAACTTGCAGACCCTTAAGGGCACTGTCCTAGTAACAAGTAATTGTACATTAAAAGTGCAAATTAGCACTTTTTTCTGAGTGTGTATTCCAGCCTTGTGCTCTAAGCTGTCTGGGATAGGCTCCAGACGCCCTGTGATCCCGACCAGAATAAGGAGATACAATGTAGATAGATGGAATTCACAAAACTGCATTTTTTTAACGGTATGAAACAAACTCATACAAAAAAAAAAACACAAAGACCAAGCAAACTCCACACAAGCAAGACCGGGAGTCGAAGTGCCCCAGAGGGCAATGGTACAATTACAACAAGCAAGACAGATATGAAGTGATTTATCCAAAAGGGTAGAATCTTAGGTAACTGTAAAACATATTAGTGCAACTGAGTGTGAGTGACGGAGCTATAATCTTAAAAAATGCATATTTGTATCATATACAAAAACATACCTAAACAGCAATCTGGAGTTACTGTAATAGCCACCATGTCGTCAAATGAATGACAAAGAATAAGAAAAACTAGTATAGAATAATGTGCAGGAAAATCAACAGCTGTATGTATGCCTAATATATAAAAATAGAGAAACTAGAAAGTACAGTATGACATAAAAAGACACCATTTGCACAAGTAAAGGTTAGTGAAAGTAAAATTTAATTAAATTTAAGAAGCATGCAAAACTATCTGGTACTCACTTCAGTGTGTCCATATTATTTAAGTCCCTGGTGCGCCTTGACAGAATCGTTTCCCAGAATACACCTTGGGTTCCGCCTTGCTCTGCTGTCAGCCAATACCAATGGGGTGGCTGTTAAATACTATATGCATGAAATAGGCATGGGGCTATTGTTAGGTCAAAATTCATCATGAGAAGTAGATGTTGGGTTTTGCAAAGTCCATGACTTGTTAGTTGTGCATAAAACTAAAAACAGCAGCCACAGATGATTTGCTAAGCAGCTACGTAGCTTTCTAATGCGCGGAATTCCAAAACCCAAAAGCAGCTTCAAGTCACACCAGCTGTAGCTGTGCGTCATAGCATTGATTTGTCTATTTTTCGTTCAGCAGGAAACTCTTAGGAATTGATCATTGGTGTATTTATGCTATCCTTTGAATGACAACAAATGCTATTACAATTACACTTGATTTTGACATGTAATACTCTGATTTAAACAAAAACGTAATGTGTTTGGCACACAAACTTAACACATCCTTGAGGCACACTTTATGGTGCTAGTTGCTGATATGTCATCACACTAAATACACTAGCAAGCAGTTTTATAGGGATGATAAAAAATAAATACTAAGGACTGGTTAGGTTTTTTTAGCAACATGAAACTTCCGCCCAGGTGACCCTATCTCAACCTGATGATGATGATGATGATGATATCAAGTCAAGTAGTCAAATTATGAGAGGTGGCACCAATACCAGCATCTCCATTGGTTTGTAAAGCACTTCGCAACTTATTCATTCATTCCACACCTCAAAAACCGCAAAGTTTACCAAAAAAATGTCTGCTTCAGATTCCTTGGAGAGATATATAGCCTTCATCCAGACCTCAGGAAAATGGTCAACAGAAAAATGACACCTCATGTTGAATTTTTATAAGCTATGTATGCAGTGTGAGGTGAGAGTTAGTCTGCAGCCTCTCCCAGGAAGCAGAGGGCATGAGGGAGGACACCTCCCAAATGTGTGTCTATTTCCAGGAGGCCGTTACACACCCTGGGGAGTTTTATGCCAATTTACCAATGGGAGGAATTTACCCTGGGGTACGACTCACTGAGGGACTACGCCTTATACAAATGAAACTGGCAACAAATTAGTCAGTTACACAAAAATCAATCCTGTCATATACAATCATGACAAAATAAATGGCCAGCCAACAGTTATTCTATGGCCGCATGTGAGTGGTCAGTTCAATTTTGATTCTTTGATTCACATGCATAATAATCAATGTGCCTCGTTTCCCATTTTGCCCAGTTTCTGCTCCAAGCTTCTAAGCCTCCCCACCCAGACGTTTTCTCCTTTTTTCATGGTTCTCGTTTGCAGACTCATCACTGAAACTTTGTAGAACCGCCAAGATGATGAGGAAAGCAAGGATGGCAGATGAAACTGCCACGGGGCAGGGTAAGCACGACGTAATCCAGAAACTCTCTCAACAGGGCCGTGTCACTGGATCCTCACTGCAAAGACGGGAATCACAGACAAGCAAATACGTAAAGGATGTCAGGCACTCCATTATGAGAAACCTCACTAGGATGAAAATATATTACATGAGGTTATGTACTATGTGTGGTGGTGTATTTAGTTTTTTAAGCGACAGAGATCATTGTTTGGTGATAAATTGCTAAAGACGAATCAGTTTGTTTGGACATAATATAGGCGATGAAACAAAAAATAAATGGAAGGGCTAATGAGGGACAGGACACTGCAAAAGGAAATGCAGTTTGGAAACAAATCAGTTCAAAGCCACTTCAGAAAACAGCGGAAAAAAAACACTCATTTCAAAGGTAGCTCAGGAGTTCTGAAGAGCAAAGAACAGCAGGGTAAGGCTTAAGCGAATTGTGAAAAATTTAACAGAAAGAAAATAAGTCGGCCCACTGAGAATGAGAATCATCGCGACTGTCATCATCAAGCAAGTACTGCGGGTGCTATCAACTATTATGATAGCACAAAAAGACTCAAAATGAACGAATAAAGAGCATTCTGCCTAGGGAAGTATGTGACTGATTACTCAAAGACACAGAGGCGAGTGGCCTTCAAGATGGTGTAACATATTTAAACCGGTTCTAACACCAGACACCAAATGACTGACATGGGTGTTAGTGTTGGGGTGGTCTGTCCATAAATAACACAGGATAGCCCAATACTCACTTGCCTACAGAAGTACTGTAAAATCTAAGCACAATAAGTGGTACTCGGAACATGAGAGTTTATAATGATGCCAAAGGAGAAGGGCGAGAAGGGGAGGAGAAGAACACTCATAATATTGCAACAATTAATATACCCCATTGGATACAATGAGTTTCAAAATGCTTCAAGTGATAAACAGAATGACAAACTGGAGAAGAAGAAATGAAGAAACCTGGCATCAGTAGAGGAGCTGCTGTGAAGATGGTTTTCCAAGTCGACACAAGCTGACACACCACACATGCTGCTCCTTTAGCGGGAGACAGCAGAGGAATCATGTGACCACACCTAGCTGGGGCCTTCACACCTAGCTGGGGCCTTCACACCTAGCTGGGGCCTTCACTACTCTATAAAAAGACACATTTGCCTACTTTTTGTTGCTTCTTTGCCCACATATTAATTTCTGCTATACAGTATTGCTCCATGATCTGATTCAGACTGTTCATGTTCACTTACTTGTTCGGTTTGGGGGTAATTAGGGGTAAGAGTCTCTCTCTGTTTTTCCCGTCCCTCATACGCCATGAGAAATCCCGTCGGTGTGGTCTACCACGTCCATCCTTTTGTCGGAATTAACTCTCTCACCTGCTTCCCTCCACGTCCTGCGTGTCCCGCCCTCGTAAATGGCCAGGTTTCATTAGACTTCCCATCACCGAAGAAGGTAGGTGAGAGATACTCATCATCAAAAGCATGACCCAGAACATTACAGTACCAGAACTCTTCTATTTCATCTCCATTACTCGAATACATATTAATATCCCTATCGCAGATTGCATGCAGATAATCTTTGTTGTTTTTAGTTTGTATTGAAATATGTTTTTCTTTTTTACATTACTGTGTTGAATTCATAGAAAATGACGTCTAAATGACCTTCATGTTGATGTGTGTCCACTTAGCCATTTCAGAACCTCCAACAAAATCACCCCAATATCTTAGCAACCATCCAATACACCCACGTATTTTTTTACCTCGTATGGCTAATCAATATTTCACCAACTTTTTTTTTTAGCTAAGCAGATTAATTAATTAATGGAGCTGGTGGTGAATTTTAACAAATGCATGGATTGGCTAATGTGCTCCTGAGGAGAGTTTTGGAAAGAGAGGCAGTGTTCTGCTAGCAATCAAGCATGATATGACTTTTTGGAGAACAGAAGTAGTTCTTGTTAGTTTCAGTCGAGTGACTCTAAATTTCCATTGGTTTTAATGTTAAATTGTACAGTACTTTACAGTATGTATACCATCTTGTTGGTTCACCCCCTGCAAGATGAAAGGTGAGGGTTAGGTGTAGTGCCATTTGGACAACAAAAGTCACAGGAAAGGACCCAGACGGATTTTGGCATGGACTCCAGCTTTGGAAATCTTACCTCTGGCAGGGAAGCTTGTGCAGGAGATGGAAAAATATTAGCTAGCTGAGATTTTCAATTTGAGACAAGTCTGCAGATGCATTTACATGTATGTGAGAGATTTTTTACTTTGTAAATAGTCTGTAGTGTATGTAAATCACGTCAGCGCTTTTGATGTAGCTAATTTTAGGTTTATAATGGAAAAATATAAATTTGCTGTAAGATTTCTTGCGTGAGCCTGAATGCCAGATGCATCAGAGCTGGCAGCCCTGTAGCCGGTGCCTGAAATGGTGATGGTGATAAACCCAGGGCCCCCTGGTGGACACTTGTGGTTAGGGAAGCCGTAAAGCTGAATAAGGAGGCTTCAGGTCAGTGCATTGCCTGCGGGCTTCGTGAAAAGCTGGCGTGCCTGGAAGGCCGCCTGATACGGAGGACGAGAGCTGACAGACACAGTTGTTGTGCTTCTGGCGTAATATAACCAGGGCCTCCAGGTTTAATGTGGAGCAGGGATGAGAATCTGCACCCTGAAATCTACGGTGGGCTCTCAGAAAAGTGTAGATCGCTCCTTTAAAGTTGGGGGAGTCTTCCTTTCGTGAAGGAGTTTAAATGACTTGAGATCTTCTTCAGGAGTGATAGTAATAGGGCTGATTAGTTTGGTGACTGCATTTTTGAGGGTACCGTACAGGTCTCTGGTCAGATCCATACCCATTATGATGAGGTGCAGGGCTCACCCTCAGAAACAGGGTCCAGAGGAACCTTGAAATAGAATCGTTCCTTCTGATGGAGAGCAGCCAGCGGAGGTGGTTTGGGCATCTTATAAGGATGCAACTTGGTCAGTTCCCAAGGGAGTCGTTCCAGACATATCCCACTCGGCAGAGGCTACACCCTGCACGTCTGCTAACAGCTTGCTGTTATTTTTTTGGGTCAAGTCATACAGTACCAAGCTATGCAAATACAATACCTAGTCGAAATATAAGGATGTTTTGTATTATAGTTACTATTATTATTATTGTAATGTGAATTAAATGTGTATTTTATTTATTAAAATTATTTATCCATTCAAATCATTATAGGTATTTATAATAAAGTGGTTCCCTGGGTAATGTTCCAGACCAGTGTTTCCCAGTCCGATCCTTGGGGACCCACACACAGTCCACATTTTTGCTCCTTCCTAGCTCCCGGCAAACGCTGACTGTCTGCAGTCTAAACTCACATCTCCAGGGTCCCTGGTTTACATCCTGCCTCAGCTCTGCATATGAGAAGTTTGCTTATTCATCCCACGTTTATGAGGCAATTCCTGCTATTAGGTGAATCCGTGTCCCTGAATTGGTATTAGTGAGACTGTAACCCCTGAAGGCTCCTGCCTTCCTGCAGAAGAATATAATTCTTTACATTTACAGTAGGGTTATGATATTTCAACCATTATGACAAATCCTATGCTAACATATTAAGTGCAATGTAATTTGAATTTGCAATACTTACAATTACAATTTGCAATGTACAGTAATTTGAATTTAAATACTTGGCAAGAAAGCCGCAGAAATAGCACTACACAACACCATACCTTCTAGCCTACAAATATAGAAGTTTCTCATACCTCGTTTATACAGTAGCTATTCATCGTACAAACAGGGTTTGACATTATGGAAGATATGAAAGATGAAACAGAACAGTCAGAATATATACAGTACTGTGCAAAACTCTTACGCAGCCATAGAAAATGATGTTTAAATGATCTTTATATAAGTGTAAAACTTAAATAAGTGAGTGGAGGCAATAAGTGTGGGCAGTGAGTCGGGGCAGTGAGTTGGGGCAGTGAGTGTGGGCAGTTAGCAGCTCAGCGCACTGAGTTTCTGTGTCTGCAATCATAAAATCAAGCCCTAGTCTCAGCAGAACAATCACATGTCTATGGGCCCTTGAGCATGGCTCTTACCCCTCAGCTCCGGGGGGGTGCATGTTGGCTGACCGTATGCTGTGACCTCCCAAGCTACGGAGAGTAAGATGGGGACAGCAAAGAAAAGCATTCCAATGTTCTTGTGGAATAGGCAAATACTGTATAACATTTTTATTTGTTTAACTACAGTTTTATGCCTGTCAAAATGTGTTAGTTTAGCCATTTCAAAGCCTCTGCCAAAATCACTCCAGTGTTTGCAGCAACCACCCAATACACCCATATGTTTGTCAATTAATTAATTTAATTAATTGTTAATTAATTTAATGAGCTGGTCAAGGTGTTTAACAAATACCCGGAATGGCTGGGGTGCCCCTGAGGAGAGGTTTGGGGACTGAAGCGCTGTTCATCTAGCCATCCAACTAGGCATCAGTAACTTTTTGGAGGAAGTCTTACTAGTTTTTATTGTGTTAATCTTAATTTGCATATGTTCTAATGCTAAACTGTGTTATTTGCTCTGGTTCATTTACTACCCAGAAAAATAACTTTTTCATCAGGCATCAAAAGAACATCAACAGTCCCTGGGGTGATGTTCACTCAATACATGGAAGAACATCTGGAGGGGAAGAGAACACCTGACTTCAGCCGTAAACCCATCCCTTTAATCGTCCAGGAAGGTACGCCCCCCACCCCTGGTACCAAGTCCTTGCGAATGATACACCTACCACTTGATTGGAGAGTATTTTTCACAGAAGTCTCATCCAGTGTTACATTTTAAGATTTTATATGCAACTGTAAAATATTATTCCAGAAAATATTATTCCAACTGAATGAAGAGAAATATGTTTAAAACTAGTTTAAATGTCATCTGGGAACTTCTGAGTGCCACTTACAAACGTCATTAAAAGTGAACCAGAGCACAACATGCAGCACAAACGCTATTCCAGTCTTTACAATAAGCAACTAATTGTCTATGACCATGCATGTTATTCAGTAATTATTCATGACACCAATGGCTATGCAGACTGTGCATAACCGTAAAACCATAATCAGAGCAGAACCAAATTTGGGTAAATCAGTTGCCTAATTAATACACACAAAACGCATAGCCATTTGCCTTGGTGTGCTTTTGAAATGTGTATTTGTTTAATAAACAATGCCCATTAGGTTAATAGACTTAAAAACAGTTCAAGGTGGCAGAAAACAAAACACAGAGAAAATAAATGCTATTTTATTATTTTTAATCATAAATGGTATCAAAAAGGCTTTAAGAGCAGTCGCCAGTGAATGCACAAACATTCACCCATATCTCACCTCAAAAGCACAGTACCAGGTAATATCCTGAGTAAGTTAAGGATGTGACTGATATTTACACCCCAGTGACGTGATTTACTAACCTTAACAGAGCAGGTGATCGCTGTCGTAAACCAAGGAGCGTGGAGAGACCTCGCATATCGCCAGGGATCGCTTTTCCGACAGGATATTAAATGAAGCACATAATTTATGATTATGACAGTTTACCCCGACTGGGACACGCGGTTAGAATATGGATGGATGTATTGGAGGATGGATGGATTGACATGTCCCTGTGTTCAGCCATCGTGCCATATTTGGGCTTGGAGAAAGAAGAGAAACCCCATAGCGAGTGAAAGAGCTCCACAGACACAGACCAGCTCAGATTAAAAAGACCTTTCGAATATTTTTAAAGCCAGTATTTTTATGAACCTTTTGTAATTACTCATATCACTACATTCACTTTCTGCTGAATTAGGATGTCATATGTCATGTCATCGGACTGCTAATCGCATGCAAACACACAAAAAAGTCACAAATACATAATGGATTTTCGTTAAGAAATGACTTGTTACTCACATTAATACAGGCAATAAATCTAAAGGCAGTGAAAAACATTTTCACACAAATTAGTATCAGTTGTTGTTTTCTTAATCATGTATTGATAACCAGGCTACATTTGTTATCCCAAAAAAGAGGTAAACTGGATGCCTTCAAAACAGTTGGGATTGCCAGAATGTGGGCTATTGACGATACTACGACAGTGCAAAGGGGGAAAAAGAGATTTGTCTAAATCATATTTAAACTAAAATAGCAGAACCTTGGAACGCTTCTTAGCTTGACCAACTCCGAAATCGAATGGGTTGGTTGATTTTTTTCAGCTTGTACTAGATCGACATCTCGTGCTAAAACTTATACGGATCGAGACGCGTGAATCTATATATTTCTGGGCATGAAAGAAAGTGAAGTATTTATGTTTTCATGGACAAAATATAACTGGAGTTTGTCTCCCTGTGGACAAAATGCAACAAGGCATTACTTGATTTCGTTATTAAATAATGCGTTTTACGGCATACAATGTATTCTCTGCACGAAAACAAGCGCTTGACACATGGCGCCCCAAGAGAAGCAAAAATTTCATTGCATGACATTCCAATGTGAGAATAAAACACGATTAGCTAAATTCTATGTGCATCCGAAGTACCTGCGAGACGCTTATGAATTTATAGTAAATTATGTGCTGCGCAGTTTTAAGCATATTTAACCTGTTCCCACAAGATGAATAACTTACAGTATGCGTGCAAGATAAAAAACAAATCACCTTATGGAACGTCAGGGGTTCCGTATTATACAGTAATCATGACTGCTAAGAAAGTGAGCAGTGACAGCAGCAAGCCAAAGAGGGAAGCAGTGAGAGTAACTGTAGAACTGAAAAAGGAAATTATCACGAGAAGTTAAGGTGGTGAGCGTGTGGCTGCTATCGCTTCGGAGTGTGGGATTGTCATTTATGTTTATTGCTTTTGTATGTATGCTTTTTATGTGTATGTTAGTTTTATATTGATTTTTAATGTTTTTTATCATTAGTTAGGTAGATATGTTCAAATAGGTAATCATTTGGGGGAACGTCGACCAAATCGCAACTCTACAAGCCTTCTGGAAAAAATTAAGTTCATGTTCCAAGGTAGCACTGTAATTATTTAAACAATATTCCAAAGAGTTTTTAAAACTGTACCGTGTGCTCTGAAAAAAAGTGCTGTTTAAACATTGAAAAAATACAAATAAATTTTGGAAATTGATGTAATTCTTAGTTATTTGTCGAAATTGTTTAAAACCCCGCTAAGAATATCAAAGGTGAAAGGCTGCTATCCATTAATATGCCCCAATGAATAGGAGTGCGTGTGTGAGTGAATGGTGTGTGAGTGTGCCCTGCGATGGGCTGGCCCCCCATCCTGGGTTGTTCCCTGCCTCGTGCTCATTGCTTCCGGGATAGGCTCCGGACCCCCCGCACCCCAGTAGGATAAGTGGTTTGGAAAATGGATGGATGGATGGATGGATAATACAAATATGTATCACTATGCACATTATGATGCACTCAATCTTTTGAGATGTCTATAAAACGCATTATTAATGTATCAGATTCCTATGGTTTATAAATGCAACAGAACTATTTTTTTAACAAAAAATAAACATATAAAGTTAAATGTACTCCGAACAGCAAATTCCACCATCTGGGACTGTTCGCTTACTAAAAATGGTGAAAGTTATTCACCGAAAATCTTATCTGAGCTTTATTATTAGAGCTGTCATAATAAAAAAGTTTGGAAGCTTATAACCTCACAATAGAGCTTAATTTTTTGTTTCTTGGCATCACGTTTAAGGGGAATGATACTGATATATTTCAAGAACAAATTAACTTAAACCTTCACTCGAAATGTAACAAAATACTCCTCCTGTTTGTTTACTCTGCTTCAGCTGATAAAGATGGTAGTTCTGGAAAGAAGACTCCTAGGAAAGGCAAATGGGTCGCTGAGAGCGGAATGGACTTGGAGAAAATCCCAAATGAAGAGAAAGAGAAACTGATAAGGGACATGGAAAGGATGAAAGATATGGCTCAGAAGGCCCAATTGGAATGGGAGGAAGGATTTGGTGCTAGTCCGGGTGGGGCTTTAATGAGTGGTGAAGTTGGTGGTATTATTGTCGCAGCAGGTGGTGCTGGTGGAGTCAAAGGGGGGAAAGGAGGTAAAGGTGGAGGTACTGGTAAAGCTGGAAAGGCTGGTGGAACGGGTGGAGGGGCTGCTGGAGCAGGTGGGGATAGTGGGGCTGGTGGAGCAGGTGGGGCTGGTGGAGCAGGTGGGGCCGGTGATGCTGGTGGAGCAGGTGGGGCTAGTGGTGCTGGTGGAGCAGGTGGGGCAGGTGGGGCCGGTGATGCTGGTGGAGCAGGTGGGGCTGGTGGAGGTGATGGGGGTGATGCAGGAAAGGACACTCCTGGAGAGGGAACTGGTGGAGAGGGCTCGGGAGAAGGTGGGGCTGGAGATGGTGCTGCAGGTGACCAGGAAAAGAAGAAAAGCAAAGAACCAGAGAAACCTGCAGGTAAGATGACGGCTTTAGGGAGTCTTTAAGTTCTTCACATTACTAGAGGCTGCATTCCTCATACTCCTAGAATTTCCACGCTATTATGCCAACGTAAACTCCAGCACTGGCCTCTAAAATTCATCTTATTCCCAAATAACTGGTATAGGAACAATTTCAGATGTAGGAGGGATAGATGACAATAGTAATATTTTCAAAAATAAACTGTAACTCAAATGAACATACATGGAGGCAGAAATTTCTAAAACTCAATGTCATGCTAAAGACGACGGAGCAGAATAAAGTGAGAGAATATTGTGTGGATCAAGGTGTTTCGCCGTCACAGCTGTACTTAGACACAGACGCACAGCAAGTACATCCACACATATGGCTCCAAATGCTGCCTCTGAATACTACCTTCTTCCATCATATTTGTGCTTCATTCATCTATAAATGGCAGTTGGCTCACGGAATAAAAAAAATGTAACATGAAAATGCCACGTAAAATATTATACATTTTGTATAATCTGGGTAGGTAATTTAAGTTGAATGGACTAACAAATTGGAAACATTTACGGGGTTGTTACTAACAGTGGTGACGTCCCACACAGAAGCTGAACTTCATATCACCGCTGGCCTGGAGGATGTGCGAGTCATCCTGGGAGAATCAGCAGAAATGGTCTGCAAAGTGAACCTTGAGGCCTGCAAAGGAGTCTGGTACAAAGACGGAAAAGAGGTACTGTAAGGGGTCAAGGAATCCAGTAGATTCTCTGTGTAGTTTGAACAAAGCTTAAGTGCTGCATTTTCCATGTCTTTGTGCTCCTGGCCAGATCACTTCCTCAGCGGGGGTGACCATTTCTAAGGACGGCACTTCCCACGTGCTGAAAATCCAGAAGGTCACAGAACAATTGGGTGGAAAGTATCGCTTTGAGGCTGAAGGGCGGAAAACAGAGGCCACACTTATTGTGGAAGGTCTGAAAAAGTCTCCTTTGGAAAAGTTTTCACATTTATCCCTAAAAAGTTTTGTTTCAAATTGTAATATGACTTTGACACAAAATATTGAAATAATTTAGTTAGTTTGCAATGAAAAGGCATATAGGATAACACAGTATCTTCAGAAGAAGGTGATAGATCCTGGAGGCCTCCATCCTGTTGTACTAGGGGGTCAAGAGTCTTAGCATGCATGGTTATTAACCTTACACCAGCTTAGCCTTTTCCTCCTTGTGCTTTAGACCCACCCAAGTTTGACAAGAAAGAACTGCCTACATTCACCACGCCGGTCACTGTGAAAAGCGGCCAACATGCCACATTCAAGGTCCCTTTCACGGGCCGTGAGCCATTTAAAATTAAGTGGTACAAGGAGGGAGAAGAGCTGAGCAATGACGTCAACGTCAAGATCGAGACGGCACCTGGGCACTCCCGGCTGCTGCTCAGCAAACTGCACCGTAAAGACTCTGGGGAAATCAAGATAAAGGTCAAGAACGACTGTGGTGCCGTAGAAGCCTATAGCAAGCTCACTGTCCTTGGTAAGCAGAAATGTTTCCTCCTGAGCCTACACAAGAATACAAAAGCACACCACACCAACAATGGAGCAGGTTGTTTAACTAGTTTTCTTCATGCTTCCAGTATATTTTTTTGTGTTATATAACAACCACATAACTAATAATATTCCTAAAGTAATTTTCATAACACTTTACTTAAAGCTCTTATCTATA
Organism: Isichthys henryi; assembly: GCA_026776945.1. Lineage (NCBI taxonomy): Eukaryota > Metazoa > Chordata > Actinopteri > Osteoglossiformes > Mormyridae > Isichthys > Isichthys henryi. The sequence continues at coordinate 18,819,756 of JAODJX010000129.1, read as the reverse complement.
ATACAATATAGATTTCTTCATAATGCATTATAATGCCCAGTATTAGGTATAAAGAGGGCATTATAGATGAGAACTTCATAAAGCATTCATAATGCGTGATGAGCACGGCCATAATGGGCTGTGCCTTTTTATAAATATGTGTAGACATGTTTATGGTGCTTAATTATAATGTGTTATGAATGTGTTCATAAATTCTTATAGACATGACATTCATAGAAAGTATTACTGTAATTTCTTCAAATACGGTAGTTATACATACACCACACCCTATTTTGCAGATATATAGTGATATATACTCCACATGGTTTTGCAGATATATAGTGATACATACACCACACCCTGCTTTGCAGATATATAGTGATATATACACCAAACCTGGATTTGCAGATATATAGTAATATATACACCACGGCCTCTTTTTGCAGATAAGCCTACTCCACCTCAAGGACCCCTGGAGGTTATCGAAAGTTCAGCCAAATGCATTGAAATCAAGTGGAGACCCCCAAAGGACGATGGCGGCTGTCCAATTATCAATTACAACCTGGAGCGTCAGCAGCTGGGACGCAACACCTGGAAGAAAATTGGAAATGTCCCGGCCAACCCCCCAGTGTACAAGGACAATGACGTGGACCATGGCAGGAAATACTGCTACCGCATCAGGGCGATATCATCAGAGGGTACCAGTGACGATTATGAGACAGAAGATGTCCAGGCAGGCACCAAGGGTGAGTTAAATTCTTGGAAGCAGACAAGCTATAGAAAACAACTAAATATGTGAAAATAATTCTAAATATATGTATATTTTAGCATATCCTGGTTCACCTGTAACACCCAAGGTGGTCAGCGCTTTTAAGGACTGCATCAATCTGACCTGGGCTCCCCCTACCAACACTGGTGGAAGCACTATTCTGGGTTACAACCTGGAGAAACGCAAGAAGGGCAGCAACTTGTGGATCCAGGTTAACCCCGAAGGAGAGCCAATTCAAGGTGTGATTTTCACTTGACTGACTTGACACAGTTACTACTTGGCTTGCTTTGGTACTGTGTGGCGTTGTTTTTTAGGAACGTCACTGTAAGCAGAGAAATGCACGAGTAGTTAAGATGCTGCTCTCTTGTACCATTCTTATCTGAAATCATGTAGGACGTACTGATCTGTAGAACTTTGCAGACCCAGCCATTACAGAGAGACGAGGCAGCTTTGCTCAAATGGGGGCGCTCTTTCATTCTGAGGCCTTAAAAGGACCAAACGCAACCATCAAGAACTGACTGACCTACACCTCAGTGTGCTGGCTCTCCCCACTGTTCCAACAACACACTATGGGAACACACACATGCTACATACCACACATAATATTAAACACTACACAAGACAATAACAACACAATATGCAGTAATTATACACAACTATTTACATTACTTACATGGCTGGCACCGGCCCAGCATGCCGCACTGGCCGATGGGTACCCCTAGTGCTACAATATGTTTATTCCCATCTATGTAATACCGAGTAGTGACGATGATGTCAGGCTTGGGCAGGTCATGTGACAAATACCATATGCTTATTTGGTTCACCAATGCCCTGTGCTTTATCAGTACTCCTTTATTTTCTCCCACCCCCAATACTGTACATGCACCCAAAACCTGCTCCCATTTTTTGTCACACGCCAACCTGATTTGTTTTCTTGCCCAAGTTTGTTTGCCTGTTTTTGTTTTCTTGCCAAAATATGTCTGAATTTGGTTCCCATCCCCCTTAAGCCACATCACTAGTAGCCTTTTTCATTCTACTGCCTAGAGAAGCTGCTCATACATAAAAATATATATAGTGCTAATTGTAGTTAATGTCCATCTTTGACAGTTGCTGATAAGCATGTAATCTATTAATATTTTAATTTTGCACAGGAAATGTATACATTCACAAGTTTGAAAGATTAGACATAGCACTGCGTTTATGAATAGTTTTTAATTTAATCTGAGTACAGATATGCTGTGTGAATTCTCATTAGTGCAGTAAGCCATGTGAAGTTAAATTAAAATGATGGCGTTCGCATGACCATGTTACCTGCCCCTTTTTACCCTCAGCAAGAAAGTATGCGGTGACAGACGTAGTTGTAGGGATTGCGTATGAATTCCGGATATCAGCAGTCAATGTTTCCGGGCCGGGTGAACCAAGTACCCCAACTGAGTGGGTGATTGCAAGAGACCCAAAAAGTAAGTCACACAGCGACGAAAAAGGAACGACTGTTTTTATTCACTGCATAATAAATTTGAAAAATGTTTTGTTATGAATTAAAGAAATTGATTGGATGGAACTATGACAATATTCCGTGATGCTTTTCATTCAGTGCACCTTCATAATGCATTCATAGAACATTCATAATGTATTCATAGAACATTCATAATGCATTCATAATGCATTCATAGAACATTCATAATGCATTCATAGAACATTCATAAGCAGTATGCAAGTATATCTTAACATCCTAACATCCTTTAACAGCTTCAATATATGTTACATGATTATACAATTGTAATGTTTATTATTATTATATTGTTTGTTATTCATGTATACTGTATTAGAGCTGTTAGGAAGGGATGTTAGGATGTTAAGGTATACATACATGATGTTTATGAATGTTTTATGAGTACTCAATGAATATATTATGAAGGTGTACTGAACAACAGAATGCAATATAAAATCATTAAGAAGGTGCAGTTAATGTAAAGCGTTACCCGATATTTTAAGAGTTTAGTACTGCGAGACCTTATATCAAGCACTCATTCTGTGACAAAACAGTCTCTAACACTGCAATGTTTGTCCAGAGCCCCCAGGGAAAGTTGTTGATCTGAAGGTGATCGACTCGACATACAACAGTCTGTCCCTTGCTTGGAATAAACCCAAGGTGGAACCTGGGATGAACGATGAGGCCAAGGGATACTTTGTGGAGATCAGGCCCGCGGAGAGCATGGAGTGGGCTCGTTGTAACACCAATCTCATCACCGCAGTCACGTTCACCGTAAAGGGCATGAAGTCCATGGCCATGTATTGGGTGAGGGTGATCGCCATCAACGAGGGGGGGTTGGGTGAGCCCCAAGAACTGAACAACTACATCCTGGCCATGCCCCCTCCTGGTAAGTGAAATGTGTACATGGTAACATTGTTTAATGTATGAATAACAGTATAATATCACGTTATCAATAATTTAAATCGATTTTGCAAATTTCAATATAATCTGCACTTTGCAGAGAGACGAAGTTGCAATCATTTCACACGTCCCTTTTCCGGAGAAGCTGCATAGATGGAAGACAGAAACCTCTGTTGCCCACAGTCCGCCTCTAGCTGATAATCAGGGTGGCGGAAGTGGCATACGGTGTTATTTTGCTTTTAAACAAAATAATTTATTTTGTTAATGAACTCCGCAGAGGGGACAGTCCATATGCAAAAGATACTACAAGGGGAGAAGACATCTAAGTAGCAGTCTCTCCTTGATTTATATAATGCAGTGTTCCCCAATCAAGTCCTCAAAGACTCGCAGACGTTCCATGGTTTTCTTCATCCTGGCTCCCGGTAGGGAACAAAAACATGGACTGTCTGGGAGTCCCCTGGGACCGGGTTGGGAAACACTGACATAAGGAGTTTACAGATAATCACGTGCATGATGACAGATATAGGAAAGATGACAGTGATGTCATTCAGTGGTTATTACGTTCCATGTTTCTACTTATCTGTCTGCTCCCCTCACAAGAGTTCATTCATATTTCGTTCCCATAAAAGAGAGGTAGAAACAGGCTAAATGACAAACAGTGGTTTTGCTGCAGCCGAAGCAACATGAATATCAAAATCTAAATGTAAAATGGATTTTAATTAATCTCATGCATATTTCACTGATAATGTTGTAAATTAAATGGGAATGTTGTAAAGTATTGATTTGAGATTTATAGTGAGGTACTAAAGCTGGTATCGCAGCTGGTATCACAGTAAAATTTTTCATATTGATCCAATTTTAGTGCATTGTAGATTTAGTCTGGTTGTGCCATTGCTGCTTTAATAAGAGCCAGTACCATTCTCAGGTGTCATTTTAGCTGGAGCATGAGCTTATCAATGGGGTTAATTAAAATATGACAAATCCAAATGGATGCATCCCAAAGTGAAAAATCTGTTTTCCAGTGAGGCCACGATTCATAGATTCCAAACTGAAAAGCTTCTGTATTGTCCGAGCTGGGAATTCTGCACGGATCAACATTAATTTTGAGGTAAGAGTGAAAATCCAACATCTAGATATAGATCAGCATATATTCACTATAGATGTGCCATTCCACCATAGGCCACACACTCATACTCCACCTATTTTTCATAACCTCATACCCTTCAATACACGGTCATGATGACTTAAGTTGTATATTTCAACCTGAAGAGTCAATAAAACCTTCATCAAAGCTTTAAAACTTTAAAAATGATATAATACCACTATATTCACTTTGTTTTTGAATTTTCTTTATTGCCATTGGTTATCGCTCCTCGTTTGTGGTTGGATGTGCTGTACAGGCCTCTCCATGGCCCGATATAACCTGGCTGAAGGACGGCTTTCCCATTTCCAAACGGGTGACGGTGACCAACGCAGAGGGGGCGTCCCAGCTCCTCATTCCCTCCTCAGAGCGCTCCGACAGTGGAGTGTACGCCATCATAGTCAAGAATCTGGTTGGCCAAGAAACCTTCAGCGTAGAGATCAGAGTTACAGGTAATACCAACACCTTGTGCTACCTTTGAGTCATAAAACAGGCATGTTTTACATACAAAGTATTCCTAAGAACTCTTCTCTGATTCAGCAGAGATTGCAAGTCAGTTGGCTACTCAATGATTTCAAAATGACCTAATGATGACTTTTGTATTTGACGCCGTATCATAAACATCCATCCATGCATCTATCCATCCATCCATCATCTATAGCTTATCCAGCAAAGGGCTGCACTGCTGCAGGAGTATATCCCAGAAACCATAAGGCATAATGCAAGGGACAGCCTAGACAGGATGCCAGTCCGTCCCAGGGCACAAACTCAAGCACACAATCACAGACTATGGACAATGTAGAAACAGACTTCACCTCTTTTGGGTGAAACCATTGCAAACACAGGGAAACTATGCAAACTCCATGCACACAAAGAGTCGGCTGGAATTCAAACTTCATCTTTACTGATGAGACCCCACTTCTACATCCAGAGACACTGTGCTGCCCTCATAATTTTTCAACATCGCTGCTTCTATATGTATCTCCAGATGAACCAAAGCCACCTGGTCCTGTGGAACTAGAAGAAAATGTCCCCAGCACGGTGACCTTGTCCTGGGAACCCTCTCCGGATGAGAAGCGCGATGACCGGCTGCACTACGTGGTGAACCAACGAGACTCCATCAAGCGGACCTGGCACACAGTGGGCGACCGCATATTCAACAACAAGTTCACCGCCTGCAACATTCTGCCTGGGAGAGAGTACCACTTTCGCGTATACGCCAAGAACGACATGGGGATGTCCGACCCTGTCGAATCAGTAGCTTGGGAGATCTTCCGGAAGAAAGGTGCATGAATGAGTCTACTTTGTTATGGATACTATCCATTCCAAGACACTCTGAATCACTTTGTGAAAGACATTTAGAAGTTGAGCTGTTGAGAAGTTCAAATTTTTTTATATTCTGTGCTAAATGAATATAATTTAATATATTTTATGTAAAAAATACACATATAGTATAAAAATACATTAGAACAGGAGCTAAATATTCATTCTTATGTTTTCCTTCCTTCCCCCAGAAAAGTTTACACTTAATATCCCAGAGTCTAAACAATGTAACTTAGAGAAAGCGCCCAAGTTCCTGGTTCCGCTAAAGATGCACTCGGCTCCCCAAGGCTACGAGTGCTACATGAGCTGCGCGGTGAGGGGTAACCCGGAGCCTCGGGTCATCTGGTACCGTGACAACGTGAGCATCAACAGCAACGCCAACTATTACATCACCAACACCTGCGGCGTCTGCTCCATGCTGATCATCAGGGTCGAGGCCAAGGACACTGGCGAGTACAAGGTCATCGCAGATAATAAACTGGGCAGGGCCGAGAGCTCCACCATCCTCAATGTTAGAGGTAAGATTGGTGACCTTGTTTTAAAAATCTCGTAACGCAACTGCAACTCAGAAGTCTAGATTTTTTATTTGGAGAATGGAAAACTGTTTGCTAACGGTATTTTCTTTTTTCCAGAATGAACCAGGGGAAGGTCAGGCTGATGAAACCATCACATGACATTGGTCTTACCTTCTAGAATTCCTCTCATGTTTTATTAAAATTTACTTTAAAGTTGCTAATGTGTGATTATAAATGTGAACTAATTTACTTTTAGGAGTCCACTAAAATGCCTGTTGACCAGTGTCTTCTAATTTCAGCATGTCTTCTCTGTGAAACGGTGCGAAGCCTCTACCCACTAAACTTTCAATCAGAAAATTCTGCCTATTGTACTATTGCTGAGACATTAGCACTAGGTGTGAAAGGTGGTAGCATCCTGATATTCTCAGTATCAAAAACGGCTCACACTAGCCCAACGACTACCTAGAATCATGTATGCTACCTAGAATCATGTATGCTACCGAGAATCATGTATGCTACCTAGAATCATGTATGCTACCGAGAATTATGTATGCTACCTAGAATCATGTATGCTATCTAGAATCATGTATGCTACCTAGAATCATGTATGCTATCTAGAATCATGTATGCTATAACTAATGACTTGCATGTTTGAAAGATTTTTTTGGGTGTATTGGAGCTAAAAAAGATGCATGCAAGTTTTTGACAACAGATATATGGACTAAGAAGCTCAGAGTTCTGCAAAAGAGGTGCGAAAAATGATTGCTTCTACACTGTTGACTAATAAATTAACATATTGACATGAAACAGTCTTTTTGATTTAAAATGCATATGTAGTGTAATGCTGATGGGTGTTCTTGTGTTTACAAAGAAAGCAACTGATAATTGTCTTGGCAATTTTGTGCTATTCAAAATGTATTTTTTTCTTTATGTGCCGGTCATTGAAAACTGAAACATAATATATTAATTTTGAAAAGGACTTTTGATTGTCAGGTATGTGTTAAGCACAACTGCTTTGTACAAATAAATATAAATGCATGTGATACTGAACAGTAATGCATGGAAAATAAGTTACTATATAAATGTTTAAATCAAGACAATTGTACATTGAACATTTATACAATGACATTTATTTTCACTATTGTCAACATTTGTCAACGAAATTTATTGTCAACAACATTTATTTCAACAATTGTCACAACTGTCTCAAAAATAACTGTAGTATCAAAAAGACAAATCTGTATTTCTTTAGTTTTATACATTATGCATTATACTTTATTACATTACACTGAAGAAGCATGTGGTGTGCATACTATGTTTTAAAATTGTGGAAGCTCTTATTAAATGTTGCACAATTGCATTTTTTTCAGTGCATACCTAATAAGATATTTTCATGAATTCTGAGAATGCAAAAGAACATACAGTAATGCCAGGGTGAGTGAGAAGCTGCCAGCTAGATAATGGTCCGTTACCCCAACAAGAACCCGTCACATCTGCATGTAACACATCCTTCAGCTGACCAGGTTCCATTTTGATATTTCCCAATATGTTTTATTAACATTGTGCAAACATTAAGGTGAATTTAACATGACACAGTTCTCACATGCCAAATTTAACTACCAAAGATTAATATGGATGTGGACCACCATGTCTGTTCATCATGATCAAACAGTGATGCATATATCATATATACCTTTTACATAATACAGTACATGTCCTTAACAGCAGTGAAGACATGGGGAGGAGTCAAATCCTCCTAACCAACAGAGTCTCTCTGGTCACTGTGCTCCAACTCAGCAGGAGGTCTAACATTAACAGAAATCTGGTCTGACTGCAAGGACTGTGCAAAAACTGGATAAGGTGATATATTGCCGCTCTATTGCTATTCTATACAGTTCTGATACCACAGCCAACACAGGAGCTACTGGACGGGAGGCTGGGAAGTGTGTGAAAGTAAGTAAATCTCTTACATCATTGTTCACATCCAGGGCAATGGAAGGACTCATCTGATGGCTTTTGAAGAATAGTTCATTCTTTTGATCTGTGATTCCATTGATCTTTGTGTGTTATTTACATGGGGTCGTCCAGTGTGAGTATAGAAAAATAATTATGACAAGGAGAAAAAATTTAAAGAATATATTCTGATTGCAAAAGAGCAATTCGTTTGGAGAGAGACGCAGCTTATGAATTATGTGGAAAAAGTAACAATGTCAGGTCAACAAACTTCCAGTGATGTTGTCCTCCCAAACCAGACGTCCTTTTCTTGAACTTTGGATAAACACACCTGATGTTTTTCAATAATTTATAATCAACTCAAAATACTACATTAAAAAGTACCTAGAAAAAAAAGCATCGGATTATGCTTTGCAGCTGAATGCAGTGACAATTTTTCAGAAAATAAAATGAAAGTGTGTTAACTGCTCATACAGTGCAAAATTATATTGAATTGCTTTATTATTTCACATAAATCATTATCTGAAATATATGGTATAATAGTACATAATAAGTCAAGGTCAAAATGTTAAGTAACCAAGATTTCAGACCCCATGTCCATACAGACAGCGAGCTAATTCCTCAAGGAAGAATAAGAAAAACATGACCCACAATATTGTGTTTTCGTGATCTTGCATTTAAATATGCTACTAGTGAAAATTCTCTACACACCTACTGAAAGTCATTTGTTTTTCAACAAGTTTTTCAACCCTAAACACACCTTGAAGTTATGTAAGCAGTATTATCTTGTAAACATTTAAACAGATAGACCCCTTGAAGTTATGTAGTAAGTATTATCTTGTGAAAAAGGACACAAAATAGAGTGCTGCGACAGACGATCTGGTCCAAACAATCCCCCGACCTAGTGCTGCGACAGACGATTTGGTCCAAACAATCCCCCGACCTAGTGCTGCGACAGACGATCTGCTCCCCACAATGCTCCGACCTAGTGCTGCGACAGACGATCTGGTCCCCACAATGCCCCGACCTAGTGCTGCGACAGACGATCTGGTCCCCACAATCCCCCAACCTACTGCTGCGACAGATGACCTTGCCGCCATAATCCTCTGACCTTGACCCTAAAGACTTTGCTTGAAATGGGCCAAGAACTGTACTCTTGTTTTTCTGTGTTGGTCCATAAGAAATATTCCCGGTATTCTGAAGATAAAGACATAGAGGTGTTTACTGCATACCTGTGAGTACCGACCCACCATCTATACAGCAGGTATGAGTTGGATCAAAGAGTAAGAGTAAGGTAGCCAACTAGTGCCCAGAACTTGTGGAAACACCTTCAGGACTGTTGGAGAAGCTACATCTGGAAGCCGGTTGAAAGAATGGCAAGAGTCTGCAATGCTGTCATCAAAGCACAAGGGGGCTATTTATTTTTAAGGGTCTAAAATTTGAGAAAAACTTGAGATGTTGACCATTGTCTTGTTGTTGCAGTATTTAATATGCATTGCTTCATAGTTTCAAAGCCTTTTTTTCCAACAAGTTTTTCAACCCTAAGCACACCTTGAAGTTATCTTGAAGTAAGATGAATAACAAGTAAAAGAGAGACAGATGCATTGAAAGCAGATGTGTCTGGGCTTTTCAGTGGTACTGTGTGTAACAGATGACTAATTCGGTTACATACCACCCATCCATCTTTAGACTGCTTATGCTGGATGAGGTCATGGGGACATGGAATCTACTCCATGTTGCACGATGCAGGGGTAGACTCCAGATTGCATGCTAGGCCATCCCTGGGCACATGCAGTCATATCCTAATATGGGCAAACGTGAGATACCATTGAGTCTAAGTGCATGTCTTTGGACTACGGCAGCAAAGCAGGACCCCCCAAACCTGGAGATGTGAGGCAAAAGTGCTGCCCACAGATCCACTGCACCTCCCTGCTTACATAGCAGTGTGCCTTTAAATCTACTCACATCATCAAGTTTTGCGGTGACTTAAGAGTCATCACAGTATGTGTAACTGGAGGACCAAAGGAGTGATAAAAAACCTAAACATAAAATGCTACGGAGCTAAAAAGGGCCCAAGTAGCAGCAGGATATTCACGCGGCACGTCTCAAATCTCACAGGCCATTCGGCCACGCTGTGCGTCAGCTTACAGCACATGATTTCGCAGTCAAGTACACATCATCATTATCAGCTTCAGTTCAACTCGCATTAATGTACATTCCTCCCAGATCGTGAAAATATTAAAACCGCGTGTTTAATTGCTGTTTTTCAGTTGCTTATAAATCAGCCACACCTCCCACCACAAACACACACTCACATGCCATAATTCATGATTTGTAGCTCAACCCCTGTGACACGTAGATCGCATACCATGCGTTGCATGCGAGACACTGAGAAGGCCTGTCGCATTCTGCTGCATTCTGTTACAAATGCTCAGTGAGCATTAGTCAGACCTCGTAACTACAACATTACCACACATCTCCAGGATTTTGAGGACAATTTTTTTAAATATTACAAAATGTCCTGGTTCACTTGGCATAAATCCAACAAACGTCATGGAGTTACCATGACGAAAGAAACTACACTGGTTCTTTAAAATCTGTCTTCATAAAGCATGTGTGATATATCCATATAAAAATCTGCTCCAAATTATAGGGAAACATTATAAAACTGTAAAAACAATATTTTGGTGACTGTCTACATGCACATGTTTGAACTACACTTAGATTATTCCAGAAATGACTGAAATGACCACACTTCTCATTCAGCTGTTAAAGGCGTAATTCAAATGGGAGCCGAGCTTCTGAGCTTGGAGTGGAGACCTTACTTTCATTTGAAAACCTTACAACAGTTATTTATTCCGGGTGAAAAATAGCAGTGATTTTGTGGCTGTTATACCAATGGAAGCCTTTAATCAGGTTGGCATTTTAACATTCTTGAAAACTCAATGCAGGAAGTTTGACTAGAGACCTGTGACCAAACTCACGCACAATGTTCAGTGTTCATATTCTTTCAGTATTCAATAAATGTACTCATATTTAACACCATAATTTTATTTATATTAAATGGTAATATAAAATGAATAGAGCAATTTGTATGTTTTCAATGTTAATTCAAAAGTATAAACTCTATAAACTGTAAACTACGTATATACAAAGAAAATATATCTAGTCATAAATGTATCTAGTATTTAGTAACATATGTTGTGTAACTGAAATATGCTGTGTGTACAGGTAACTGCCTGAATCTGCAGAGCTCCTAAATATATCAAGATGTTAAAGGCATCAAAAGTGACTGACACAAGTGCCTCAGGGCAGGGTAAGCATCATCAAAGCCTGGCCTCCACTTTTGGTTTCTTTACCCTGTGAGAAAGTCTGTTATCAGTCACCCATTTAGGTTACAATGCATGACACTTTCTGCTGTGACTGTTCATTTAACATGATGAAAGTTAAACAGAGCTTTCTGCTACAATAATTGAACTTTGCAACTGGCTGTATCAGCAATTTAATTTCACCCTCCTTATCATAAATTGACTCTGTCTTAAATGATTGTATTTTGCTGATTTCAATCAAAATTATCAAGTTTTAAGAAAGTGCAAAGCTCTCATCATACTTAGACATTATGCAGAAAAAGTATCACAAAACTTTTCTTTTTTGTGCTACTGGTAGGCTGTAACGTAAGTGAAAGTCCCATATTAACTCATATTAGCTGGAAAAATAACTGGAGGACATCTACATATTGAATAGGTGACATCGGACAATCATCATGGATTAAATGAGCTTATACACTTGTCATGCTCCTGAAGCCCACTGTGAACTCCAGCATAGCTATATAAGTACTAAGAGGCTAAGCTAGGTTGTTGGTCCATGGTCATATCAAGTCTATCATGTTCAGTCCGCATATTCATTCTCTTTCTCCTGGCTTCTACAGTGGCTATTAAAAAGCGATCCAGTGTCCCAGGGGTCATGATCACTCAGTTTGTGGAGGAACTTCCCAAGGGATCGAGCACGCCTGACTTCATCCGCAAACCGATTGCTTTGACTATCCAAGAAGGTACATTTTCAAAAGCGTTTGCTAGTTTGAAAACACCGGAAGAGCTTAAGGGATTTATGTAAAATAATACAGAGGAGAGAATGTTTAAATATTGAAATTCTAAGCAACATCATCGATTCGCCAGCTTCCCTAAGCACAAGGACAGTGTAGGAGATACATGATATATCAGTTAGTTAGCATACTGGCACTGGCAGATAGGCATCAAAAACCAAGATAATATTATTGGTCCGATGCAGCCATCGGCGTTGGGGGGGAGGTGGGGGGATTTCATGCAGTCTGAACATTTGAGATAAGCTGTGCCCCCTATTGGTTCTAAACAGGACACGGCATTTTATTTTATGACACACGACGACCCCATGAAAAATGAGATGGCAGGAAACTCTACTTAGAACAGGTCTCAGAGTACCACCCATATGTGATTTATAAAATGTATTCTGCAAGATTTCAGTTTTATTTTGATACATCAGTTCCATCACTTACAGGAGATTCTGCTACAGGCCACAAGGTTGACAGGGTTCCATTCTGTTATATACAGTAATATGCTATCTGTATGTTCTTTGACTATAAAACAGCCAACAGCCTTTCATCTTCAATCACTGCTTATCTAGTACAGGGTCACAGTGAACCTATTCCATGAAGCATTGAATACATGTCAGGGACACACTAGTTGGGACGCCAGTCCATTGCACGGCTCACCCACACACATATTATGAGAAATTCAGAGACATGACTGTCCCCATGTCATTATAACCCCTAGTTTATCAGTATGAGGCAACGGTGCTAACTAATGCATCCAAGCCAAAGTGCTACCCTTACAACAACACCATGTTGACATATTTTAAGGTAAACTGGCCGTCTTCAAGGCAATTGTGACAGGGATTCCAACACCAACGGTCACATGGGCAAGAAACAATGGAGATATCAGCGATCCTGGGAGATATCAGATGAAATACTGTCCAATTTCCGGTGAACACACACTAGAGGTAAATGCAACCTGTTTGAAACGTGCATATCAACCCCTATCACTAAAAATGCAGGTGTAATCTTGTTCTTTAATTTCTGGTACCTTGATGAATTTTTTAAGCAGCCGTTCCTCTTTCAATCTCTTATCCGGGCCTCCCCAACAGGGCACAGCACAAAACAGGGATTTTCCTAGCATGTGATACACTTTCTTCTCTAAAAGGGGCAATTCACCCCAAAACTGAAAAAAGATACGTTTTAGAAAAGAAAATAGTATATCCTATATTAAACTGCTCACCTCAAAGTCTGCGGATTATGTTGAGGTACCGGGTCCTGATTTCAGGTAAGAGACATTGCTGCTGAATTTTTCTTATGTATTTTTTGGTGCTTTAATCACCACAGAAAGAATGCCATTCATTTCTATGCCCGATATCTTCAAAACTAGGCAACTCCCAGCAGAACAATTTATATAGATAGCTAACTCTCGAGTCCTCCAAAACATACCTTATTTCAGTTTTGGAATGAACTGCCCCTTTAATTACTGTAAATATAAAGCTAAATAACTAACTCAGACATATTGCTAAAAATCGTGACATTAAAGCCTAACATGATCTGTCGATAAATTTGCTAGTTCATAACCAGAACCAAACTAGCATTTCTAAAGAGGAAAGAAGAGGAAGCAGAAGAACAATGCAAAGAAAAATGAAGTGAAATTTTGCTCTGCCGCTCCAGATGCCCAACGTCTCAGCATTAGAAGAAGACGTCTACAAATGCTTTGCCTGTAATGAGTTTGGAAAGGCTGTCGTCACGGCCACTCTGAATGTCATTGAAGGTAATGAAGAAATGAGATGATCGTTCTTCAGAAGCAAATCAAAGCAAACTGGAATGTTAATGTTACTGCTGCAGAATCATGTATCAATGATACATATCACTGAATGAGAAATGAATATAGATCATTGCAGGAAACAAAGACTCATACACTGTAGATACAGAGAAACCGATTAATCTGTTTTCAGCTACACAAGCGTCAAATATTTCAATTATTTTATGCAATCAATGATAAGGTATCATTGTCATGTACATTTTCTTTCAGTTGGATTCAACAAGAGTAAGGCACTGCAGCAGTCAAGAACTGGTCAGTACAGAAGAGGACAGACAGACATACATACATAACCATATTATGCATTAGAAAGTGAAAGTGATTACTACACATTGTTGTATTTCTCAGCTTTAAGAGAGAAAACACTGGATTTCAAGAACCTCTTGAAAAGCCGGTAAGCAGGGCCGTTGGTGGGGGTGCCACTGCTCTGATAAAAAGACTTTTTGTAGCTGATGTCTATAAGAAAATTTGCCTGGCCTGATGTTGAAACCATTACTCGTAACGATAAGTGTCAGACGTGGGAGCAGTAATTCAGTGTTTGGCTCTGGGGATCCGCAACATTGTTGTTCAAAGAAAGGCTGGAGCTTTTTCACAGTTCAGATTTTGCATAATTTGAAACTGAAGCTCATGTTTGGCACCCAAATGGCATTCAGCTGTGGCCATGGAACGAGAAGCCTGGTCTGACCTGCTGGCCCTGTGATCCTCCCTGGAGAAGTGTCTGAGAATGGATGGATGGATGGTGTCATTACAAAATTACCATTTACATGGCTGACTGCCATATGTCATTTTGCTACAGTGACAGCCCACAATGTTAGTTTTCATTACTATGAATGTTGGAAATAATGGGCAGTAGTGGCTTGATGGTTAGGGAAGTGCACTTGTAATTGAAAGATTGCAGGTTTGAATCCCCGACCAGCAAGGCACCACTGAGGTACCCTGAGCAAGGTACTGCCTCCAAGCACTGCTCCCCAGACCTGCTATATCACGAAAGTCACATACAGTATGGGTTAAATGCAGAGGACACATTTCGTTATTGTGCACTGTGTGCTGTGGTGTGTCAACAATGACCACTGATTACTTAATTCTAATAATACATTACCTATGTCTGAGATATAGATCTTAAACTACTTGGAAATTAGTATGTGGCAGATGTCATTAAATTTTTTTGCAAAATTAAATATTGTAATAGAGATGTAACTTCAAGCTTTCTGCTTTTTTTTCTAGTACTGAACGCGAAAAACCAGAAAGGAAACAGGGAGAGCCAGATGAAAAGGTCTGGGAAATTTTACTGAGTGCGGACAAGAAAAACTATGAACGTATCTGCATGGAATATGGCATTACAGACTTCCGGGGCATGCTGAGAAGGCTGAATGAGCTGAAGAGGGAGAGGGAAGAGGAGCAGGCCCAGGTATGGAAGCTGGTCATGGTCTTTCTTTACATCATTTACTTAGAAACAATCATTTTTGACTTTTCCTGGGAGAGACTATGAATTCAGAATAGCACTGAAAGGAAGGAGGAGTGATAGACAGAGAGAGAGAGAGAGAGAGAGAGAGATCACAAAATACTGCTTCTAACCCTTGTTTCTTGTTTTCCTTCTTATTTGTTCCTTCCTCTGCTAACCTGGGGCCGGCCCCTACCAGTTTGTTGAGCACCTGAGCAACCTAAAACATATTGAAGTGAAAGCTAATGGCTGTGCAGAGTTTGAAATAACAATGGACATGAAGGACCCCAACAGTCGGATTTTCTTATATAAGGTGACAGATTCTGTATACGACATACAGTACATTACAATTTGCTATATAACGGCTACAATCTTATTACGACATTATAATATGACATCGTGTCAATGGCAGGGAAAAGCAGCAATAAGGCACAGTCATTTCCAGATGTTTGCGTGCTGTGCTGTAATACGACGGTTTGTCACATTCTTTAGAATGGAGAGATGATTGGGTTCAGCGATGACACAAGCTCGAAACACAGTCTAAAAAAAGTGGGAAAGAAGTATGTGTTCAGTGTTAAAGATCTTGACCCAGATGATGCTGGCTTGTACCAGGTGGATGTTGAGGGTGTCAATATATTTTCAACCGAATTCAAAGGTGAGATCAATAAAAACTTGCATACCTTAGTTTACACAATTACTTGAATTATACTCCATAGGGAACTTTACTTTTCCTTCAAACCTTTTGTGCACAAACATACAAACCCTATTGTTTATCAAATTTACAAATTGTATGTAATCTCAAGATTAAAATGACTTAGTACTATATCTGCTATTCAGTAACATGCCCTATGCTATTATTTCAGCACCCCCGGTGGAATTCCTGGTTAAAATTCAGGAAGTAACGGCCCTGGACAGAGAGGATGCTGTGTTTGAATGTCTTTTATCCCAACCCTTTCCAAAGATTACATGGGTAGGAAAGAATGTAACACTGCAATCTGGAGATAAGTATGACATCACTGTGTCTGAGGACAGGCTCATCCACAGACTGGTGGTGAAGGACTGCATGCAGGTGGACAAAGGGATCTATGCAGCCATTGCTGGCATTAAATCCTGCAATGCTTGGCTTATAGTTGAAGGTAAGCTAAAACATCAAGACTTCCCTCAAGTTTGCCTTCAGTCATCGGTGGTCTATCCATGTCCATCTTTCCTAACAGACTAATGGTCTAATTTTTAGCCAAGACTATGTTGAAATGCTGAATTAAACCTTTGCCAGCACGCGTGCATGATTTTGTTTGTAAGTCGAGTGAAGTTCTGTTCTTCATATCTTTGCTCTCTGTTAATCATATTGCTGATTCAGCGGAAAAGGATGCGGGCACGCAGGGAAAAAAGAAAGTCCGAAAGTCAACCCAAGCCGGAGGTGCTGGCGTTGACCTGGAGAAGATGGCCAGGAAGCAGCAGGCCAAACTGCAAACGGGGAGAGAAGAGATCTTAGGGTCACTGCAAAAAACCAAAGAGGAGAAGGAGGCATCTGCTCAGGAAGGTGAAGGCGATGGGGTGGTTGGTTTGGCTGGGCGTAAGGAGTCCACGGTGAAAACTTCATCACCTTCAGCTCCAAGAGGACAAACTGGACAAAGCGGAGAAACAGGACAAACTGGGAAATTAGGAGAAAGTGGAGCAACGGGACAAACTGGACAAACTGGAACAACAGGACAAAGTGGAGCAACAGGACAAAGTGGAGCAACGGGACAAACTGGACAAACTGGAACAACAGGACAAACTGGAGCAACAGGACAAAGTGGAGCAACGGGACAAACTGGACAAACTGGAGCAACAGGACAAAGTGGAGCAACGGGACAAACTGGACAAACTGGAGCAACAGGACAAAGTGGAGCAACAGGACAAACTGGAACAACAGGACAAAGTGGAGAAACTGGAAAAACAGAACAAAGAGATTCTTCATCTCTTATAAGCCAAAGTCAGCTATCTTCACCTCTAGAAGGCCATTTTCAAGTCACTGCTGTGGATGAGTCTAGTGGGATCAGTTCTCCTGCTTGTGAAGCTGATGTTGTTGATAAGTCCGCGGGGAGGAAGCAGGACACAAAATCCACTGGGCAGAAGCCTGCGGAAGCAGTCGGGGCTGAGCTTGTTGGAGACTCACTTGATGCAGAGACACTGCTCAGCCAAAATACGAAGCGTAGCAGAGCGGGTCCACTTGTTCCAGAGACACTCATAGGTATGTAAGCCAAAAACAGCTAAAATCATAACTAACAATTATTTAATGGATGGTATGAGATTAGGGGGCGGCATGGTGGTGCAGTGGTTAGCACTGTTGCCTCACACCTCTGGGACCTGGGTTCGAATCCCCGCCTGGGT
>JAODJX010000129.1:18773670-18786833 GCA_026776945.1 Isichthys henryi | reverse complement strand
CTTGTATAGTTGTGTTACTGTCTGCACACTTTAATTTTGTTTACTCCTTCCTGAATCTATCCACTCCTTTTTTTCTTTCTTTTTTTTTCCTTCTTCTCCTTTCCCTTCTTTTTCCTTCTTTTTTTTCCCCCTCCCAATATGTCCCTCCTCTACGGCCAGCCTGTTTGACTTCTAACTTAAAACAGAGGATCAGGCTTACTGTAGGTTTGTACTCAAAGCCGATACCGATCTATTAAGAAATACCGAGACTGGCTCCCGATCCAATCCTGGACGTTGGATTTCGATATTTGGTGCTGACTAAAAGTAAACAGCAAATCACATTCCTAGTAATATTCCACATTTAGCATCTATGTTACATAAAGAGCAAAGCATTCACCATGTCAGGAATCTGTTTTTATGGGCCACCCAAGTCTAGTCCTCCATCTGTAAGTGTGCCAAAAATCCTAGCTGCTTGCTGCTCTGTGGAAACAGTGGTGTAAATATTATATTAATACAAAACAAATCTTTTGATCTAACCACTGAGAAACACGACAGCTTGGCATAACCAGGAATTAAAAACTGGCCCATTTCCTTCCTACAGTTTCTGGGTGAATATTCATGTCTGTCCATTTATTTATCAGTATACTGTGCAAAAAATAGTTCTGCTCCCAGAAAGGATGCGGGGTTCTAGGACTTGGAAACTGTGCAACTAACGATTATCTCACCAATTGTGGTGAACATGTTACTGCTTAAAGTTGTGAGAATTACTTTTGTAATTACTTGGGTTTTGGTATGACTGGTGCCTAAAGTGTCACCTGATCTAAGGGCATTACTGGGAAAAACTATGTGAACCCATATATTTAATAACTCGCAGAAGTTCTGACTGCTGATGATGCATCATTGTATTACGTCCTATTTGCTTCACATTAAGAATGGACATTATTGCTGCAGCGTTGTGGATCATCCAGGTGGGCTTTAGCAACACAGCCTTGGTATCTCCCATAGTCTCCTTCCATGAATACCCTGTTCGTTCAGTGTTTTTCTTATGCATGATTTATGAACACAGATGCTGGCAAGTGTTTAAGATGCCTGCTGACTCTCAGCCTTCACCTTCTGCTTCTTGGTCACTGATTCTCCACTAATTCTTGCCCTTGTACAGGATTATGTTTTGAAGAACAAATACCCAAATTTTGATTGTAATACGTAACACTAATTACCCTCATGAGATCGTTATTTGAAAGGTTTACATTAACAATATTCTTTAATTTGTCAAGTATGTTTTAATAAAGATATGGCAGTGTTATGTCGGTAGTTCAATAGGACCGTCTTTATTCATCATTCAATGGATATCAGATCACGTTTTAGAAGCCATTCTTCAAGAAATCCAAATAATTTAAAGACAACCCTTTATGACTGTGTAAATAATACAAAACTTTTTATCGTATGTCCATAGAAAGGTTATACCTTGATACACAATTAGAATCATGAGCATAGACCTTATTAAAAACAATTGTATCAAATATGATATAAAAACAAAAGTATCTTATCACTAAGCATTTCATTCTTTCATATCATTCTCTCAGATTCCAATGGGTAAAAAACATTTCATTATGATTGGGTTAAATATGAAGCAGGGGAAGGGTGCCATACAAAGATCACTAGAACATGTACACAAACTCACCCTGAAAAGTGTAACAAGGGACCTCACAAGAAATCAGAATCTACATATTAGCAAGGTAACTCAGTAAAGCACAGTCCTGAAAGGTGTATCTCAGAGGAATGGTAATTGATAGTCAATGTGTCATATCATTGACTGGAGACAACTGAGTATTGTTTGAGAATGGGGTCTCTCTGCTGCCATCTGGTGGAGAAGTTTGACCATGATCTTAAAGAGGAGTAAAGATTTTCAAAGATAAACCTAGCAGCCGTAATGCTCGTGCTGTCACTTCAAAAACCTTACACATTTTGGCCAGTACTGCAGACGAGTTGCCCTTTAGTCAGTTAGAGGTCACAGACGCATATATACTATATATACCGATTTAGAGACACCTCACTCTTTTTATTTGGACTTTGGGATGAAACCCAAGCTTTCAAAAAAAGTAAGAATGGAAGAATTAAAACTTCAAAACCCTGTTTATTGTAGATTCCAGTTCCCTACTCAGTCATGCTTTGCTCTGAAATTTGTCCAGATACTGTAACATCACACAAAAAATATTACCTAGTACAGGTGTTACTGTATGTAGCGTGGATTTTCTGATTTTGATCCAATGGGTTTTCTCATTTCTAATTTATGGAATTTAACAAATACACTGCTTGGTTTAAAATTTAAACAGGACTTACAATCAAGCCTGTTTGTGGAATTTAATCGATGTACGGTGTCTTGCTTGCATAACTCCCTCACCATGTGTTCCAAAGAAACACACTGTCATATCACTTGATATCTTCTCTCTTTCATTGTAATCTGGTATCTTTCTAGCTGAAACAAATATCGTCTATAAGATTTTCTGCTGTTATTTATGAGGTATTTTTGATGCTGAAATTGTCTGGACACATCAAACTTGATCTGCTTTTGTCGGCAATAAAATCCTCAGTGAGTTAAGGCAAAGGTATTTCTCACACAGGGATTGAACCAAGATTTTCACCAGTACAGTATCTGTACCCACTTTGCCTATGCTTGCATTTAAAGAGGAACTGTAAGGAAATCCCATCTAAGAATACATCATCTCTCAGAGGATAGCAATATTTTTAAAGACACTGTAAAGGGAAGTATATAGCTTAACAGACCACAAATACTTTTCCTGACTTTTGATGTGCTGAGAGGGTCTAGATGTCATGCAGTGGGACAAACCAAGTAAGCAATTTAGTTCATTATCAACCCACCTTCCCACCTTATTTTATGACAATTTTACTGGTCTTATTTTCAACTTCGCATTTGCAGGATGTCTTGCACGGTGATCACGAACGATACTGGTCCCTTACAACAAATGCTTAACTTTCACTTGCGAACTACATAAACAAACAAACAAGTTAAAATGACTCGGCTGAGGATGCAGAAGTACATTTCCAGGGAACAGGGGGCAGGAAACAGCCCAGTAGTGTGTTTGACGATGGTCCTGGGATTTATATGAGACTCACAGTCAGTAAATATGCCAGTGGGTAAAATTTAATATCTAAACTAATGACATCCATTTCCTTCTTACTTAGTATACAGTATGGTAAGAATTAGTAGAAATTTAGTATGTAAGTATAAGAATCATAGCATTGAAGCAGATATAAAGCAAGATTCTGCAGAGAAACACTTTCTACGTTGTCACCAGGAACTGAATTTGACCTGACAGTGCATGATAATAATAATAATAATAATAATAATAATAATAATAGCGCAAACACATGCTGTTGGACAATAGAGATTTGATGCAAAAACGTCCAGTAGGGTAACTGGTGCTACCATTAGTACAATGTGAAACCCTGTTTTGCCTCTTGAGATACATCAACACAATGCTTTATAATAATGTTTTTTTTCTTGTTTTCATCAGTGCTTTCTATTAAGAGATAAATTCAACAATAACATTCTTTTTTAAATCCAACTGGGCTTTATATTAGCAGATTACTATATTTATTCTATTGAACCACATGGTCCTGAAATAAACAAGGAAACTCTTCCCTTTGTGAATCATTAATTGAACACATACAGTATGAAGGACGATGATTTGATGCTGAATAATATCCCACATTTAAACTGACTGAATTGTGCCAATTAGTTCCTGCATCTTAAGTATTGTTATAATATTTATTATCCATTTGACATTAAAGTATGAAAAGGGGAACGATTGTTCCCAGACAGTTACTCACCCTCCAGTTTAAGATGTTGGAATAAAGTTAGAGACCATTCTTGAGTCGTGACTCCAAATCCAAAGGGGCACTTCTGCAGCTGTGAGGTATCACACGACTATGCATGGCAGTCCCTGTCTACGTGGTAAATGAGTTATGAAGTGCTGCAAGCAAGACACCGTGCATCGATTAAATGCCACAAACAAGCTGGAAAAAATAGGTTTAATTTTTACCGAATGCTCAAAGCTGCGCCTCAATTACAATCTTTGCGCCAAGTCAATTCCTGCAGTTCTTACCTCGAAATGAGAAAATTCCAAATCTCTGTACAAATTATCAGCACTTTAGCTACATCAAATTTTAATACAAACTTGTGCGAGGATTTAAAAATGAAGGTTGGGTATTTTGCAAACCAAATAAATACGAAAATATTCAGCGAAAAATAAAAGTAGTTGTTGGCACAGTTTGTACCGAGTTCGTAGATGCTTAATCCCGTAAACCAATAAAGAGGGTAGGGTTTCAAATAAAAAAATATTTTCCATGGTTTGCATGGGTAGAATTCTATCCAGCTGTCTCATTATGTGAATATGATACATGTCTGCGGTTTAAATTCTCTGAACCAGAAATGTTCTTAAGCTCCATTGACAAAAAAGTGAGACCTGATTCGACCATTACTCTTATAGTTTGCACAACGAAGGCAAAAAAATTCCCATACATCGAAACGAAGGTATAAATTGAATTTCTCATGGTGACGAACAAATGAGTCTATTTTTATTTTTAGAAAAATTTTAAATACTGAAGCATCCCATTTGCAATATGGGTGGAGTTTGTTTTCCAAAACTGCTATACAATAAATATGTGTTTCCTGCAGGTTAATGAATTAGACCCACATAGGATGGGTACGCATAGAGAGGCAAGTCCTGTTGGAGAGGCTGGGGGGTTCTGAACTGGCCGTTTTTGTCCGTTAAATGCTTGTCAGGCCTAAGGGCGAAACGCCATTAAAAATTGACATGCGTAAGCACCAGGTGGCAGAAGCACACATTTTATAGCCTGGCTGATCCGAGAGGCGACACTCCGATCCCAGCGTGAGCAACAGCACTGCAAAAGTGGAGCTGAACTGTTAACTCCGAAGATCGTGAGTATACTGGGGAAACGTGATCGCTATTTGGGTAACAACTGCTTTACCATTCCACTACAACTTGTTTTTCTCATCTGTTTAACTGATTTAGCATATTGATAATCTGTTCATAAACTGTGATTGCTCACCCCTATAATTGATGCAAATAATAAGAACTAATAATAGAATAGTAGGTTATGTATAAAAACAAAATGCCAGTTCGGATGAGTGACAGGTGCACAAAGGACTGAAGATGCTTTTTTGCTTTTCTCTGATCACATTTAAAACGTGACTATTTTGGATGATTTAAAAGGTTTATTATAACCTTTAAAACCATCAAGATTTTCTATAATAATTATATGATATCAGCAAGAAACAGCTTATGCTTGATCACTGCTGAATTTTTATCCGATTCGTACTGGTTGCAACCTTTTCCACTCTGAACAAATAAATTTTAATAGCATAATCATAAAGACATCTTAAAGCATACATATACCAATATATACAGACCACAGCTCATAGACAAACACAGACACACCAGGGACAATTTCTTAATACGTGTGGTTTATGCGTCCAGTTGCATATAACTTAATGAACAGAAACCACCTTATCAGAGTAACTGTCTTCCCCTATCTAAGACATAATCTGCAGTTGGTGGGATGGTCTTGGGACCAGTTACTCAATGCTGCACTGATAAGTGCACTTACACAGTAAAAGCTAGCTGCGAATGTCTATTTGAACAGTGATTCCCCACCTTATTCTTGGCAATCTACTCTGTATAGCGGTTTTATCTTCAGTCTAAGTAACTGACGTCAACAGGGCAGTTTGTTCGGTTCTCACAAGGGTATGACATCAAGCAACATAAATTGTTTATCAGATGAACTGGAATTTGTACTGAAACCCATCAAAATCGGGGTACATCTTTAAAAAGTTACTGTAAAGCTTAAAACACCAAACTCATGCTGATTACTTTTAACTCCTGTTGCTCGACAAATCCAGCATTGTGCTAAATGGACTGCATTTATATAGTGCTTTTTCCAAAGCGCTTTACATTGTGCTGATGCCACAAAGAGGTAGAGGTCAAATCCCTGGGAGTGCTAATAAATTGTAACCCTTCCCTACACTGTAAGTCACTTTGTAAAAAGCATCAGATAAATTAATGCAAATGTACTTCAATATTTATGACTAATTAACAGTCCTTAAACCTCCACAGCATCTTAAAACACCATTAAAGTACCTGGATGTGTCATTAATCAGAAGTGTCATACAAAATTACTTTACAGAGATCAACCACAGATACTACCCTTTAAATACATTTAATAGTGACATACTTCCCTTAATATCTCATAAGATAAGTAGCTTGTACTTTATAACGGATGTGATATCATCAAATTGATCACACTTATGTGACCCTTTAAAATGTTTATCCGTCATACTGTGTAAGATTGTGTAACATCGGAGATAGTAAGTAGTGCACTACGTAACCTGAAAGCTATCGTGGGGCATTTAGCGAATCGTATTACCATTTATGAGTGTCATCACTTTTGTCACCCTACCAAATTACCCATCCGCAATTTCTGCTTCATACAAGAATAGCTGAATATTTAAGTATCTGTTAAAACCAGACTTTTTCATAATTTAACTTTTATGCACAGAAACAGGGCCATTTTAAGATGAGACATTACATATAAAGTTCATTTATGTGTTTAATTTAAAAAATGTCACATTCAATAATTCATGAATTAATATGAATTTTTTTTTAAATCTTTTTACTTTTTAGATGTTGTGGTGCTTCAGTATTAGTCCCCCAACAGTAACACATGCTTGTTGTGTATTTCCCGTTGATTCCCATCATGTGCTTCCTTGGGAAAAAAGAATTTGGTCTCTCAAAAAATCTTTCAAAAAAAAGCATGAATTACTGAGCATAACAAAGATGTGAGCTGAAGACAGTAAACGAAAGAGATCCTAAATATGTGCAGCTTTTGTTGTGATCATACATTTTTGCCAAACAGATATATTAACTGATTAATGAATAACGTGAGACGCACTTGGAATAACATAATGGTGTGTAAACAATGTACTGAGTCATATTTGCATTCATACCATGTTCTGTATTTCTATGTTTCACACTACAAAATTGTGATTTAAGTAATTTGAAGGGTTTCTAGATGTACAACAATAGCTATGGGGTCCCCCTCGGCTAATTTTCTCGATCGACTGGGGCAGCTGGGGGGGTCGAATTCATTCAACGGATTTCAGAAAAAAGGTATTCCGAAATGGTAGTCTGTTAACAAAGTTTTATTAAATTCATAAGTCAGTTAATATAGATTTAGAAATGCATTCATTCAAAATAGGGCACTAAGCAAGCAGTTAACTTGCGACAAAAATAAGTATGAAGACAGCCTACCGTGATACAGGGGTTTCCAAAGTGGGGACACTGGCAGCGGGGGTCGCAAGAATTTCCAGAATAAGTAACCAAAAACTGAAAAAAAACGACTAGAAAAATGTACCCCCCTCTCCCAGCAGTAAAATCCATTGCCGCCACAGCAACAACAACAAGGTGGTCACAAGTCTCTAGCACTGTTTGTTTGGGCATCGTACTGTAAGTAAGTAAAGTTTATTTTTAAAGCACTTTTCACAGACGCAAAGTCACAAAGCGATGTACATAAAACAATATGAAAATAAATAAATATAACATAAAAACAACACAATTGCATAAAATAGAATAAAATCAGAACAATTAATAACATGAAACAGAACCAAAGGCCTGGTTGAATAAATAAGTTTTCAGCTGTGTTTTAAAAGAGTCTAAAGAAGCAGCATTTCGAAGTTGTAGTGGAAGCTCATTCCAAAGCTTCCGTACAACAGACTGAAAAGCTCTGTCTCCCCGAGGCTTTAGTCTCGTGCGGCGAGTAACTAACAGGGTCTGAGCCTGGGAGCGAAAAGCACAAGCAGCTGTATATTAACGGAGAAGCTGGATCACATATCCCGGAGCCTGTACATATAGCGCTCTAAATGTAATAACCAGGATTTTCGAAGTGAAACCTAAAATCTATTGGGAGCCAAAGTAAAGAATGTAAAATAGGGGTAATGTGGGCGCGCTTTCTGGAGCATGTTAGTAACCTGGCAGCAGCATTTTGTACAGTTTGTAAACGCATGAAAGACGATATAACCAAACCTGCGAACAAAGCATTACAGTAATCTAAGCGCGATGAAAGAAATGCATGCAACAAATGCATCAAACAAATGCATTGTGGGTTGAAAAGTTCGGGAAACCATGGTGCAGTATACATATGCATTTGCACACACACACAGAAACACACACACACACACAGGTTTGTAATTATATCTCAGTAGGGACTCTTAATTCCTTTCTATGGGGAAAACTCTAATCCCAACATGACGACCTTAACCCCTACCCAGCCCTAATCTTAACCATTAGTAACCAAACAAAATATGAAACTTTTGGAATTTGTACTTTTTTGACTGCATTCACAAATCTTTGTGGGGACCTGAAAAATGGTTCCCACAACATCAAAAAACAGGTTTTTATCATATTGTGGGGGATATTTGGTCACCCACGATGCAATATAAACCTAATTCACACACGCAGACACACACACACACATATACAGACACACGCACACAGTGAAGATGAAATAAATATTTTATTTTTATTTAAAACTTGCTGGCTATGGTACTGTGTATTCTTTATATTTGTCTTGTTGTGCAGTTGTGTACTGTGCAATCTTAATAATAAATACAATAAAAAATTCTTCTGATTCTGATTCTTTGGACATACTGTTGTAAACATGCCCCCTGATCCAGCTGTTTTGAAACATGTTGCTGACATCACATTCAAAATCGAGCAAATGCAGCACATATCATAAAACAGGGCTCTTCAAATCTGGACCTCGATTCCAAATCCAGGCCTTGTTTTCAGTTCTCCCAGGTAGTTAGTTTAATAATTACTGATTCTGATTGGTCAGAGGCTTCACACCTGGCTCACAGGTAAAGGAAGGCTGGAAAACCAGTAGTGTTCGGACTTCAAGGACCGTGATTTGAATAACCCTGTCATAAAGGGATGACATTTCTCAGTTTCAACACAGGAAAACTGCAATAAAAATGAAAACGTCAAATGCAGTCAAAACGCAACACACTTTTGATAGTCAATTTATATCAAAGCATACACAATATCCATGTTCATGCTTATGTTCAGTTTTTGCATCAAACCAAACTGCCAACAGATTTCAATATCTGAGTCTATTTTTTGTATTTCAGCTGTACAGCACTCAAGGGGTAAGCAAGATGTGGAGGACAGGAAAAACGGCTGCCACTGGACAAGGTAAGCAGAAAACACTGGTTACTATCTACAACGACCATTAGCCAGTTATCAAAAGAGCACTGATCCTTAGTCACTGCATTATTCCATATCTTTGTAAGACTCATATATGCACAGCATTCTGTAAACATATTTACGTGTTGCATAGCAATCCCTGCCGATCTACTAAAATGTGATGGTTTTTAATCTACTGCGTATGGTTTGCAGATGAAAAAAAAGCTTCCCAAAATTAAATGCTTAGGCTCACCTAGAAATTGCACCTCTATACATTGCTTCTTTTCCACACGTTTATCTTACTCCTGCCCTGCCAGGCACTGATGGACCTCTGGCCAAGAAAGGTAGGAATTTTATTCATGCTTGTGTAAGACCGTCCTAGAACTGAGTTTGTTAAACTAACACAAAACCAGGTTTATCAGAGCAAGTTCATAAAGTCTTGTACAGTAATCCTGTTATTGTGACAATCAAGATTTCAGATTCCCACATTTTTAATGCTACGATATAAAAAACATATCTCTGCCAACCAGTCTCCAATTAGCAAAAGTCCATTACTTTTCCTAAACGATGATTTCTGCAGTCATAAAGACCTCGTTTTCGAAGACATCCATAATGTACAGCAACCCGAAGTTCAAAGAACAAAAGTATTTTAACTATATAAATTAAGCAAAAATAAAAGTATTTTTTACTCTATGAGGATTGTAGTGTTTAACTACTAAATAAGAGTTGTTTCCTTTAGTCACGATAATAATGGCTGTTATTGGTCACAGCCACATCTTACAAACCTTTAATACTCTTAAACCTACCCAAAGACACCGTAAGAGCGAAAGCCCACCAAACTTTATAAGGTGATGAGCAGAAGAGGGACTGACACCACAGTGTATCAAAACAAGAGTGAAGCACGGTAGTTGGTATATTCAAGACTGGGGGTACTATGTCTGCCTTGGAGTAGGACACCTGCCCCAAATCACCTACCCCCTGAGAGGAAAAATATCAGTCCATTCTTCAGAGTCATGCAGTTCCCTCTGGTTTGGATCTTTGTGGTGAAGGATTCCTACTGCAGCAGGATAACGACCCAAATCAAACCTCAAAGCTTTGCAGGGACTATGAGGAGCCAAAAGAATTCTGAAGCAGTCACCTGACCTAACTTCTGTGAATATTAGTTTGTGCGAAAAGTCAGATTGCAGAAGAATTAAATGAATCTGCAAATCTGTTACTAATTATTTAAAACCTTCATTCACGCAGAAATTCCAACTTGGCTGATAAAAACAAATTGGATACTAATGAAGAGGAATTATTGTATTTGTGATGAAAAGCATGAACAACCACTAACTATTGTGATGCAGTATAATTTTAGGGCTTTCGAAGATCTGCCATAAGAGACGTCTTAATATAAAATCACATGTAATGTGTGTAACCATCATATATCTGGCACAGTGATGATAAGAAAAAGATCCACAGTCCCAGGAGTAATGATTAATCAGTATGTGGAGAAGTTACCTGAAGGAAAGACCACTCCAGACTTCAATCGCAAACCCACAGCAATGACTATCAATGAAGGTAAGGTCCATAAGCATTTTATCACCTGTTATCTCTGGCTACAGGGCTGTCAGTTCTGCTGCATTTAGCACGAGACTCCGACAATTGGGTGCAATATCACACTCTCACGCTCAGCTTGTAATTTCTCCTGCAAATTTCACATTTCCATCCAACTACTACATTAACTAGAGGTGAGCCGAATATCTGGTTGAAACAAGTATCTCATAGGAAAATACCGTGGTACAGAAAATATGGGGTTATATCATAATATTGGCCAAGCCTACTCTCCACTCATACAGAAAAAAATTACGATTCATATATGGATGATACATACATGTATGATTATGGCCCCTTTCCTTTGTGATTCATGCAGGTATGATATATGATCTTTCATGATACTGGTGGTCTCACAGTAATAGATATACAGAAAACATGTAATCAGGGGCAATTCTAAGATTTGAGCTAAACCCCCCTAAAATACTCCAACGATGCTCCTGTATAAAATGAAACACAAATTGGACGATATACCTCTCATGTATACATTAGTTACGTTAAATTTACATCTGTAATGCCAATTTAGTGTACTCCTGCAAAAATAAAAGCTTTTGTGGAAGTCATGAAAGCTGCAAAGTTTATGCCGATATTTACAAAATACAATCATATATAAAAAATACCTTGTTCACAGCTTGTTTTCAAGTTTTTAACAATGCATATGACTGTTGTGGTAAAATATAGTATGAGCGTACACTGTAACTGTTGTGCTGTAAGACAGAAATGGTATAACCTTAAGGTTTTATGAACAAGTACTGTATTGTAGGAAGCGTAAATAGTCTCTCACGTTCAAGTGTGAGCTAGGTATAAGCATAATTAACTAAATCAAAATAATTTAACTTGTAAATTTTGTACCCATGCACCTTCCTTAGGAGGGGGGGTTGGAACTTGACAATAATAACTTATTATAGAACTACAGAATCAGTATAATTAACAATAACTTTTGAGTTACTAGTTCCAGTGTAATTGTCTTAAAATATTCATATTTATTGCCAAAGGCGTAAAGGGGGACTCGGCATCCTAATGCTGTGTTTGGGGTTGATGCTGCATGTGTCTTATGTCGCAGGAAAAGTGGCTGTATTCAGAGCAGCTGTGACTGGGGATCCGGCCCCGACAGTCACATGGGGAAGGAGCAAAGGCAACGTCACAGATCCAGAAAAATACCGAAAGAAGTACGATGATACAAATGAGGAATATTTGCTGGAGGTGAGACCCAGGGCCCTTGTTTCAGCAAACCGGTGGGCTATTTAGTGAGCTTCAATAAACTTTTGGCAACCAAAAGTGACTAAACTTTTTGCATGGACTGAAAGTGGTTTTCCCAAGTCTCAGTCATTATGAAAAATTCATTTTACACCTTGTTGCACATACTCACCCCCATTTTAGTTATTTATCCTCTTACATACTGCATCTTTTATCTTATTTTTCTTAATACGTGTATTCTTCATTTCATATTTTCTATTTGTATGCTCTGTTAGTTTCTTTTAGTCTTGTACTGTGAGAGCTCTATCTTGGGTGAATGAAGTTTTATCTCATTTTAAGATATAAAAGTTGATTTGAGTTGCACACACGTGAGACAGTGTCCCCACCTACCAAGCCCTCCCTCTGCTCCCCTTAGGTGATTCTTTTCAAAGCCTGAGCTGCTCATCACTGGCTCTAACACACTATTTCAGGGTTTCTCACCCCAATCCTGGTGTCCATGTTTTTTGCTCCCTCTCAGCTAACTGCCAGATAGTCCACATTTTTTCCAGGAGTTGGGAAGGAGCAAAGACGTGGACTGGCTGCGGGTCCCCGAGAACTGGGTTGGAAAATGGTGCATTAATTGATTTAGCATTTGTATGACTGAATAAGAAAAGAAATACAGTAATGTGATTTTTTTTTTTTTTTTTACGCAGCACTGTCTCAGTGGTGAGGAAGCATCTGTACACAAGTGCATTAAAAATAGCTGAAATGTTCTTCTTTCTTTTCACCTTAGATTCCCAATGTGTCTGTTGACCAAGCAGACGTCTACAAATGTTTTGCTACTAATCAGTTTGGAAAGGCCATCTGTACTGCTACCATGAAGGTCATTGCAGGTACATTTGCAGTCAAAGTTTGTCTAATTTGTTTAGGCAAAAGAAGAAGAACATAAAGAATCAACCAGGGTATATGTAACCAAACGTGGATTTTTTGTATTGTAATTTTTGTACGATTTTAATCGTACATTAAATTATTTATGCTTGTGCTGATGGAATGGACGAGAACATCCATCCATCCATTTTCCAAACCGCTTATCCTTAGTGGGTCGCGGGGGGTCCGGAGCCTATCCCGGAAGCA
>JAODJX010000129.1:18755509-18766974 GCA_026776945.1 Isichthys henryi | reverse complement strand
CCCCCCCCCCCCCCCCCCCCCCCCCCCCCAACACAAAAATACAGCGTGGGCTAGGAGGGTCAAATAAAAAGTCAAATAATAAATTAGTCTGTTATATTGGAATTTGTGTAGCCTAAGCCTACTTCCCTGACAAGGGTGACAATCACCGGATTATCCTTCAGATCTTGACATCTGTTTGCTTGTCTGATATCATCAATTACTGGTAACATTATCATCTTACCTGGGCTTAGATGTCACCTGATTGGCTCGGGGTGACCCAACTTATCTTATTATGTGCTTTGATCCCCCTTCTGGTCAGCACAATAAAGACTTTCCCATGTCCAAAGTCTGTTATCACTGCTAGAAAACCCTCCTCCCTATCACCTCTGTATGCTAGAATATGTGATCTACCCATTAGTAAATATGGCAATTAGCAAGAGTCTTTTCCGCAATATCCCAATGTGGCGTACAAGGTGATTATGCTATATATAATCTCGCGATTTTCATATTGTACTTTTGTGTGATCTTTTTGCTAAAACCAAAGGAGGGAGTACAACTCAAGGTGGAAGCTCCGGTCTGGACAAAACAACCCAGGATCAGCAAGCTAAACTACAGAAGGAAAGAGGCAAGATGGGGGATGAGAAAGGAGCAAAACAGAAGAATGCATCCGCATCTGGGGGAGCTGGTGGTGGGATTGCCGGAGATGGGATGGGAGACAGCAGTGCTGGACTCGGCTCTGGGTCAGCATCTGCAATGGGTGATGGTTCGGGAGAAGATGGCAAGGGACTGGGAGGTATGGGAAGTAGGGGTAATGGGTCAGGAGGTGATGATAGAGGGCTTTCTGGCAGAAGGACTGATGGTGCAGATATTGATTTGGCAGGTCTTAGTGGGTCAGGGGTTGGTGGGAGACGACTTGCTGAGGAAGATCTTAGTGGAACAAGGCTTGATGATGATGGCCTTGGTGGAGCTGGAGGTGCAGGTCTTGGAGGAGATGCCTCTGCTGTTGATGGGTCTAGGGAAGATGGACTCGATGCTAAGGGCAAGAAGCGCGTCAGAGCGGGACTGGCAGTTCCTGAAACACACAAAGGTGAGCAAAACATGTTCGTTCACAAAAATCTAAGACAAATTTAATTTGTATGTTTGTTAGGAAGACGTGAGGGAGATGGCCAGGTGTGGCAGAGGGAAAACAAAAAGGAGGAGGTACAATGAAGGGTAGAAAGAAAGGAAACAGGCATTCAGTGGGACTTGAGTTCACTCTAGAATGATGTGAGGACCTACAATTTCATGGAACCACAAAACAGAACAAACAGAGCACAAAATCATAATATCAAAATTGAGGACAAGATTTCTGCATACAGGAAACTCATTCTTAGAGATGGAGTTAAGACATACAAGAAACATGCATTTTGAGAGAATTCCAGGAGATAGGAAGTCTTTACTGTACTCTGAAACTGTGCAAAGCTCTGGTGTAGATTAAGGCCTGAGGGACGACCACATCATCTCTCGGGTGACAAAACAACAACAAGGATATACCTCAATAACTTATGGACTACTGACGTTAGCACTTTTAGAATTGCTCTTGCCTTTAGCAACCTCGGACTTTGACAGATATATAACGTGATATCATGGGACTTTAGTAACAGTGGTCTGCTTATCGGTAATTGCAGTGAGGATTGTCTATAATCTTCTAGACTACTGATGCATATGTAGCTTTAAGGTTCTGTCAATGTGGTACCTCAAATAACTTAAATAAGCAAATAGAAATTAGCTTCACTGTCTTCATTTCATATATCTTTACATCCCACAGTGAACTACAATTTCAGGAATTTTCATTAAAACTTTCTCATAACAGTAGCCTTAGAAGGTTTCTATATGTCTTGCAAAAAGCATCTCCCCGAAGCTGTTATTTCACTGTCTTACAGATCCTGGAGTTTACTTCAGCAGTGGGCTGTCTGATGTCCATGCCATCATCGGAGAGGCTGCAGAGATGTTCTGCAAGCTGAGCAGCGGTAGCTCTGATGGAGTCTGGTATAAAGATGGTAAAAAAGTGAGTCACGCCAGAATCTACATCTTAATGTATCTTGCCTGAAACTTTGCGTCTCATTTTGGTAATTGGTTAATCACAACATTGCCCTTGTTTCTATGCACTCTCAGCTGAAATCCACAGACAGAGTAAAGCTCACTAAAGATGGGGCCATCCACAAGCTGTGCATCAAGAATTGCCAGGAAGCCGACTCAGGAAAATACCGCTTCGAAGCAGATGGACGTAAAACAGAAGCCATGCTTAATGTACAAGGTTGGAATACCAGACACAATAAGCTCTGCACCTCAAAATTACTGCTTAACACAGAGTGTGCATGAACAATGCTTTGGGGTTTGGGATTCCCGCCCCCGGCTCTCTCACTCTCTCTCTGGTTTCCTCAGAGACCAAAAATATGAAGTTATGACAGTTGGTGTTTACAAACCCATAGTGCATGAAAATGTGCCTTCAGGTTGAATGGCATCTTACCCACGGTGCCTGTTAGGAGTTTATTTTGTCCCTGTTCTATCTAATATTAATACCTGAAGCTGTCCTGCTATATGGCTGATGTAAAGATAGTAGCTATATTTACAGGTCAATAATTATAATTAATTCCAGAAATTGTCACAGGTTAGCCTAGAAACTACCTAATTTAACACCAGTCCTTATGAAGGGAAAGGAAGTATCCATCCAAGATTACAGACTAACACATCTGCATGATACGCTGCAGAGGCGATTAACTGAAAAAGTATCAGATACATGATGAGGAGGAACATTTTTATGGGATAGTCAGTATGAGTTTAGAGAAGGTAGATCTTGCCTAAACTGGTTTCCCATGGGCAGGCAGCAATGGTGCGAGATTCTATTGGTTTAATACGAGTAAGTTGAGGCAGATTTGTTTCATACAGTAAGTAATAAGAGTTGAATGTATAAGTTCTTGTACGTTGGGGGATACTTGAAATTCAGATTTTTCACAAACCACTTTCTACGTAAGCTATGGAGGTACAACCTGATGGCCACTGACACTTAAAGTTCTGACTGATGGATTTGTGTAACACTGAGGAATTACGGACTGTTGCGGTCCAGGATATTCTGTGGTGTCCATCCTTAATTTTATATAATTATATATAATGATGGATTATTCTGGTCGATGACCCTTTGCTGAAGTGGTTGGAGGATGGATGTGTGGATGGGTACTGTTAGCATTAGCATTCAAGAGTAAAAGGCAAGAATTGGCAAAGGTTTCTTTGCACAACAGGTGGTAGGATGATAAAATTTATTATAGTTTTAACATTATTTATAAGTCCACTTACCGCATTCCTACCATCATTTAATTTTTCAATATAAAAAGGTGGGCTGACCTTTATACCTAATTATTCAAAAATTTCAGAATTACAGACATTAAAAATATTATTGTCATTATTATTATTATTATTATTATTATGTGGATGCAAATCTCTTCACCAACTACTTACTTTTACTTACGTACTTTCCAACCCAGATCCACCCAGGTTCAGCTCTGATGACCTGAGTCAGTTCTCTGAGCCTGTAATCGTGAGAGCCGGGGAAACTGCAACATTCAAGATGCCCTTTGTGGGTCGGGAGCCAATGAAGGTGCAGTGGTATAAAGAAGGAGAGGAGCTACTGGACGACAGAAATGTCACTGTGGAGAAGGCCGCCAATCAGAGCCGCCTGCTCCTTAGAAAGTGTCAACGTAAAGACTCTGGGGAAATCAAGGTCAAGATCAGGAACGAGTTTGGAACCACTGAAGCCATTTCCAAGCTCAAAGTTCTGGGTAATTTGGGATGGATATGATTAACACTTAATTTGTTTCAGTAATACACAATAATCATAAACCATCTTACTAGAAATGAAAAAGTGAATAAGTTGATACCAGTTCAACTGAAAGAGCTTTGCAAAATGTTAAATACATTTTAAAATACTGGTGATTTCAGTGATTAAATTGACGAACAATTAACACTCGTTCTAGTTCATTGAAGAAAGTTATTTCTACAAAACATTTGAGCAATATCAGAAAATTCCCCATGGCTGATACTAGCCAGTGTCTCTAAATGTTGAGAATTTTGCCAGTCACCAAACACAAACACATGACTCGGTGGTGAGAAACGAGATTTTTGACAATATTTATCTTTTCAATAAATAAATTGAATGGGATGAGACCACAGC
Source organism: Isichthys henryi (assembly GCA_026776945.1). Lineage (NCBI taxonomy): Eukaryota > Metazoa > Chordata > Actinopteri > Osteoglossiformes > Mormyridae > Isichthys > Isichthys henryi. The sequence continues at coordinate 18,762,788 of JAODJX010000129.1, read as the reverse complement.
TCTTGGAAGTGTGTTATAATGCAATTGCAGGCTACTGGGGTTGAAAAAAACAGATACCAATATGTTGACATTTGTTACCAATGAGGGGCAGATGACATAAATTACTATGAGTGAATGCAAGGTGGTTCTTGCTCCAAAGACAACTGAAGGCCACACCCACAAAATACTTTAATAGGCTACAATTTTTTTAAAAAGAGATATTTTTCTATGGTTAATATACTTACGAGTACTATAAATGATATTTCAGATGTTATATCAAACCATGATAAAAGTCAGTTTCAAAGGTGTTCCTGTTTACTGACTTTAGCAAGCAATTTTCTTGAGTACAACAATACATGTGTAGATATGGAATGATTTATCTTGTAAATGGATTGTAAATAAAATGGATTATTTTATCTTCAAGACAAACCCACCCCGCCTCAAGGCCCGGTAGATGTGATTGAAAGTACATCGAATTGTATTCATTTCAAGTGGAGGCCCCCAAAGGATGATGGTGGCAGTCCGCTGACAACTTACATCCTAGAACGTCAGCAGGTGGGACGCAACACTTGGAAGAAGCTGGGGGAGATCCCTGGGGGAGATGCCACCTACCGGGATGCCAATGTAGACCATGGAAGAAAATACTGTTACCGCATTTGGGCCAAGTCAGCAGAAGGTGTCAGTGAGATGATGGAGAGCGATGACATCATGGCTGGTGCAAAGGGTGAGTGAAATGTTTCCTTTTGCTGTCAGTCACTATGTTTCACTTAGTATTTTATGTAACCAAACCTCAGTGTATGTTCTAATTCACCGATATGTTCTCGATTACATAAAACAATTTCCACAATTTACTAGTAAAGAATAATCTGTAATCCATACTACCATATACATATACATAGCACATACCACACTAATCATCAGAATAACTGTACAGTATTTGTAATAATTCTGCAATCTATCCATCCATCTTCTAACCATTGATTCTGGTCAGGGTGGCTGAATATGGAAGATGTAAAAATGTATGGAATTTGTGATGTCTGTACAAATAAATACTGACACATCTGTACTAATCCAAAATGATAAACTAAGCCTGATTTTCACGATTTAAGATCCACGAATTCTCAAGCTTTTACATCACATTCTCTTCATGTGCTGGCTGTGATTTGTGCAGTTTTATATATAAGAGATGATTTGCCAGCTAGAACTGAACCACGCTGGAAATGGACTGAACAGAAAAGTTTTTATATTTATGAAGGATGTAAAACCAACATATATTTTCACAGAATACTACTTTTAATATTCTTAATTAATATTTCCCTTTTGTCATCAGTTGTATTGAAATTTGCAAATAGCTGCCATGAAAAGTTGTTTCTGCTACAATTCTTCAGCATTCCCAAATGCACCAGCTACTCCAAAGGTAGTGAGTGCCTTCAAGAACTGCATCACTCTGCAATGGCCGGCTCCTACCAACACTGGAGGAACCAGCATCTTAGGCTATCACCTGGAGAAACGCAAGAAGGGGAGCAACCTGTGGACACCGGTCAATCCCGAGGATGAACCTATTCAAGGTCCGAGCTATTCAAGTATCAAGCCCGTAAAATATTTATACGGAGGATTTAAATTAATAACCAGCGGTTGACACACCACAGCGACAAAATGTGTCTTCGGCATTTAACCCATATGTGACATCGTGACATAGCAGGGGGCAGCTAATTCAGCGCCTGGGGAGCAGTGCTTGGGGGCAGTACCTTGCTCAGAGTACCTCAGTAATGCCTTGCTGGTCAGGGATTTCAACCTGCAATCTTTCAATTAAAAGTGTGCTTTCCTAACCATTAAGCCACCACTTCCCACAATTTAATTAACTTTTTTTTCCTTTATTTAGTGATCAGTGGTCATTGTTAGTTGTACTGGTTTCACTTAAATGAGATAACTGGGAATTTACACACCATAGAATTGTATTCATTTATTGGAAACATTGACAACAATTCTCAGCTGATGTTCTTATTGCCAGATGAAACTGCTGGTGTTTTTTTTACTCTTAGAAAAAAGGTACACAGTGACTGAAGTTGTTGCCGGAACAGAGTACGAGTTCCGCGTCATGGCAGTAAACATTTCAGGGATCGGTGAGCCGAGTGCCCCATCGGAATCTGTGATGGCCAGAGACCCAAAGAGTAAGTCTAATTGAGGTCATGATTTATCAGCTTTGAAACATAAATTTCATGTTACATATTTTGGTATCATAAAGTAGGCAATTAACAGGCACTACAGTATAATCTTCCAATTGATAAATAATTCCTAAATCATAATTTCAGAGTTGCCTGGAAAGGTTATGGGCCTGAAGGTAACTAACACCACATACAATAGCTTGTCCCTTGCTTGGAATAAACCAAAAGTGGACAGTGGGGTGCAAGATGAGGCCAAGGGCTACTTTGTGGAGATCAGGCCTGCCGACAGCACTGAGTGGGTTCGCTGTAACATCAATCCCATCACTGCAACGTTCTTCACTGCGATTGGCCTGAGGTCCATGGCCATGTACTGGGTGAGGGTGATTGCCACCAATGAGGGAGGGGAGGGAGAGCCCCAGCAACTGGATAACTATATCCTTGCCATGCCCCCTCCTGGTAAGAAGAAACAGTAGCACGTCTGCTTTCCTGCCGATTTATGGTAGAGTGTTGTGTTGTGTTAGTTTTGGTCAATACAATGAAAAGTGTTATTTTTTTCTAAGGAATGTTTCTACTTTGCAGTGAGACCAACATTTAAGAACACCAAAGTCACTAAGTTGATGTTAGTTAGGGCAGGCAATTCTGCCCAGGTCAACATCAACTATGAGGTAAGAGGAAACCAATTCCTTCTGGAAGTAGCCTCTAAGAGGTTAAGGCAGTGTTTACGGCATATTTAAAAACTGAGTTTTAAGAATTGCTGTTGTTACCATGATTATGGATGTCCAGCGTATTTGATTCTTTTTAAAGTGCTTTGTATACAATCCTGTGATGGAATTTCGAAATTCATTGTGATGTACACATCTCTTCAGGCCTCCCCTTTGCCGGAAGTAACTTGGCTGAAGGATGGCTTGCCGATTCCCAAACGGGTGACGGTGATCAACGCAGAGGGGGCGTCCCAGCTCCTCATTCCCTCCTCAGAGCGCTCCGACACTGGAGTGTACGCCATCATAGTGAAGAATCTGGTTGGCCAGGAAACCCTCAGCATTGAGATCAGAGTTACAGGTAACTCCAGATGTCTTTGGAGGTCATAAACTTAATATGGGTGTTGCAAGGCAGAGATGGGCACATGGACAAAACACTGATGTTACTGATGGCAAAACTGTATAACTGAAGATAGCACAGTTTGTTAGGGCAATATACGTTGTGCAGATGTAGTTTCAGAAGGTCATTATGACTTTCGGATGTGTCCAGATGATCCTAAACCGCCTGGACTGCTGTATTTGGAGGAGAAAGTTCCCGGCACAGTGACCGTGTCCTGGGCACCATCTCCAGACGAGAGCCTCGATGACCGCCTGTACTACACAGTGTCCAGACATGACTCTGTCAAGCGAAGATGGCAGACTGTGGCTCATCGGCTCTTCAACAACAAGTTCACTGTGGTAAACATCATGGCCGGACGCGAGTACCGATTCCGTGTGTACGCCAACAATGACATGGGGGTCTCTGAACCATCTGAGTCACCAACCTGGGCTACCAAGAAAAAGAAAGGTTTGTTAAACTCTCTGTGAGCCGCATTCAAGAACAGTTAACATACTTGTAAAAAATACATTACGAAACAGTATTGCAAATGTGCACTGCATAGTAAAATGCAGAGAACTGTTACATACTGTTAAAGAAAATATAAAGTGCATCATATAGTGATCAATAGTTTAATATCATACTTTAAATATCTTATGAAAAGGTGGCTGGGCGGTTGGGGGGCGGGGAAATCCCACCTCCGCCCTGTATGTGGAGGGATGTACATCTTACATTGTGGGGGCATTTGGTCCTCACAATGTGATAATAGCCGGATATTTTGATGTTGTGGGGACCAGGGGAACACAGGTGGAAACTCATTTTATTAAAATCTGTGACTGCAATCAAAAAACTAAAAATGCCAGGAGTCTGGCATTTGGTTTGGTTACTTCTGGTTAAGGTTCGGGTTGGGTAGGGGTTAAGGTCGTCATTTTTGGGATTCATAGACAAAGATATGAGTACAGGTCTGTGTGAGTGTGTGTGTGCCCTTTTAATAGCTACCATCCTGTACAGGCTGTGCTCCCGCCTTGTATTGCACGTTGGCTAGCATAGGCTCCTACCCATTAAGTAATTGAATTACTTCAATTCAAGTAAATTTGTTTTTATATAGCGCCTCTCGCAGCAGAATCACTCCAAGGTGCTTTACAAGGGTGTTTTGTGATACATTACAATATTATTAAAATAGAATAACACAAAAATAGGGAAAAAGAAAGAAAGAAAGTTAGATGAAAATGGAGGAGAGGAACCAAAAACTCTCAAGTAGGGAGAAAAAAAACCTCAGGGGGTCTAAGGTCAACTGGCTGCCCCCCCCCCCCTTGGTAATGGCAAGGTGTAAACTGTGGTCAAGGTTACAGGCAAAGTCTATCAGTGAGTCTGTCGGCCTGTGTAGGGTGGCATATTAAAGTCGGAATCCACAGTTTTACACTTCACCATATCCACAATGTCACCCTTTCATATTTTCTAATTTTCCTGTTTTATTTTATTCAGATAAGTTTGTGTTGAACGTGCCCAAATCAAAGAGCTGTAACTTCCAGACGCCAGCCAAATTCCTGGTTCCGCTGAAGATGCACTTGGCTCCTGAAGGGTACGAGTGCTACATGAGCTGTGCGGTGACGGGAAATCCAGCACCTCGGATTACCTGGTACCATGACAGCGTGAGCCTTAGCACCGACCCCGACTACCACATCACCAACACATGCGGCGTCTGCTCCCTGCTGATCCTCAGGGTCGGCCCTAAGAGCAGCGGGGAGTACAAGGTCATGGCGGAGAACAGGCTCGGGCGGGCCGAGAGCTCCACCACGCTCACTGTGAGAGGTGTGTATCTAAACTGAGAATCTCATACTCACATAGCCTTTGGGTACAATCAGATCAGAGGCAGCTGGTCCACATAGAGACTAAATTATGGATGAATTCATTACTTATTGTTATTTTCTCTCTTCATTGGAAAATGTCACTATTGCAGTATGGTACAGGTAAAATGTATTACTTTTTACTGCCTCAGTGTTTTGAGCCACTGAAATGTAACTAAGAAAACAATACTCTGCAAAAGTCTGAAAATGATGTTTAAATGATCGCGATCATGAAGTTGGTGTTAGCTCAGCCATTTAAAAATCCTACCTAAGCTCATCACAGTATTTGCAGTAAACCATCAAACATACCTATGTATTTAACTCCACCACAAGAGTGCCATGTTTGGCTAATGAATACCTCATTGAGTTACATAGAAAATTAGTTAAATAATCTGGTGCTGAAATTTAATTCATACATGGGGTTCCACTGAGGAGTGATTTGGAAACTAAAGTGGTGTTATAGCCATCCAACAAGTTTTTTTTTGGAGAACAGAAAAATTTCTTGTCATTTTTTATTTTACTTATTACTGTATTTTAACTATTATAAATGACACTTGGTGTTATTTGCTTTAAAACCCGTTAGACACGATAATAAATGCAGAATCTCACTGTTTAGTCTTTCACTCTTTTCCTCTTTTTCTCAGAAACACTGTGATCAAGATGGCCGAATTCATCATTTAGCTTCATATATGAAATTTGATTTCTCAAAAATCTGAGTGGTGTGAAAGTTCTTTTTGGCACAGTTGATCTACGTTTTATTGGCAGAACAGAGCATTTTTGTAAAATTAATGTGCTTTGTAGTTAATCAGAATATTTGTTCAGTAGGGATAGAAAGAAGAGAAAAAGAAAAATTTCAGTATTGGAGGAGCTGGAAATTATTCATTGATCCTTTAAAATATGGGAATTTCGGAATTCCACCAAACCCTGAATATATATCTGGAAAATATAAGGATTGTGGATAATATTGTCCATTACAGTTTAAAAAAAAATTTATAAAAAAAAAAACTGCTGAGAAAAAGAATTGCATGTAAGTAATACCGTGAGCTTTATTCCAATTTTCCTCTCATGAAATGCTTTGATGCCTCGATATGGCTGTGGAACATGACGGTGACTCATTGCGATATGACCTGTTTTTACTGGATGTCATCTTAAATGTATTCATGTTCAGATATTAACACAGTCAAACGCTTCTTCTTTAGATCAAACCTTTAACAGTCAACTAGTAGGAAGAGCATATATACATGTCCTAAGGGTAATTTAATTATGCATCTAACACTAGCTAATTGAAATGGCATTTTAGCAGTCCTTGTTATGATTGGTTGTTTTATCGATCAGTGCCACGAAGCACCGTGACTCTGCAGTAGATTTAAAAATCGCACATTGGTTGAATTAGCAGTGCTTGTATCCCTGTTAGAGCTTCACACCTCCCCGCCTGCTTAGCTCGGTGTTTAGTGTTACTCTGGCTGGCCGTCAGTGAGTCGAGATCTGCTGGCCTCATTTGGGGACACTGGTGATTGTGAGACAATCACCAGCGGTTTTGTACATCTGCAAAGTCGAGTTAACAGGAGGTCGCAGCACCTAATCGCTCTGACATTCAGGATTCATATATCTCCTTTTTAATTTTAGCTCTGGGGAATGTTTTGCATTTTTAGAATTTAAGCTCTTGAAATCAATAGAATTTATTATGGAGGAAGGTCTAATCTGTAAAGTTAATGCCGGACTTCACAGCTATTGATCAGCGCTGAAGGGTACACAAGCTGTTAATCATTGACCAAGGCAATAGGATAAACAGTGTTGATAGGAGATGGATGGGTAATTGTCTGTTGTGCAAATATTATTGGTCTTTGTGTCTCTGGATGGGCTGAAAGTTGATGGGACATTGGGAGTCAGAAGCAGTTCATTTCTTCTGTGTTATTGCCTGGCTGACATTTAAATTGATGGAGAATGTCAGTGATCTATCTAATTCTAACCTGGAAGTTTTATTCCATTCCCCAACCCCCTCCATCCTAAACTTACCCCCCACTTATGGGCCATCATACGAATCGAATGCATACAAATAGGCTCGGCTGCAGTTTATGACCAGATGAATGACACCTTGAGGACTTCGCTGTGACAGGTCCTCTCCCCCCCCCCCCCCCCCCCCCCCCCCCCCCCCCCCCCGCGGACAAGAAGACAGGGGGAGGAGGGTGTGTTGTTTGTTGGTTTTGGGGGGGG
>JAODJX010000129.1:18720347-18735844 GCA_026776945.1 Isichthys henryi | reverse complement strand
TCTATTGGGTGAGTGATATGTAAGGCAGGATGTCTGGGGAGGGGGTTGCGTGCCAAGTCGAGGGACCCCTGTCCTTGGGGTCCACTCTGTTATCTGTAGGTCGTTAAAACTTTGAGCCATAAAAGTTAGATTGCTGGCCTCCCTTGTTATCTGTGTGTGTTTAAGTGTGTATGTCTGTGTGGGGTCACGAACCCCCCTTTGAGGCTTAGGCCAATGTGTGCCTGTTGTACCAGGCTTGGCCTTGTCTCAGGCCACCTGGAATTTAAGCTTGGTGAAATGTGCATGTGTGATCCTATAGCGTTCTCTAAGCCATTGCAAGCAGGCTCCCACACTGTATAATTTATTGCCAAGATTTCATTAGGCTTTGATGCCAAAAGATGCCCCATATAGCTATGAGCTACTGGCTGATTGTACTTTGCAACTTGGCATCTCTCACACATCTGGCACCAAGAAGCCACCTCTGAAGACATACCAGGCCAATAACACCATGAACACAAGAGCCCCAAGGTCCTCTCCACTCCCTGGTGGTCATGCTCCTGGTGGAGCTGTGTCAAGACCTTCTTCAACGCAGCTGGCAGCAGCAACCTAAGTTCAACCTCTCCCCCATCAGGGTGAAAAACCTGCCAATCCAAAATTTCTTCCCTCTCTACCAACCAATCCCATTGCGCAACAGCACCAACAAAGGCTGGGAAAGCCGTTTCCGCTCCTCAAAATTGGGGCACTGCTTCCACCTCCAAAACACCAAAACCACCTTCAAAATGGGGTCAGCTTGCTGAAGAGCATGGATGTCAACCGGGGAATGCTTTGGCAAGACTGTAATTGCCACTCGAGTCCCTTCAACCTGATGGGACTGTAAAGCTTGCCGTAAGGGCCCAGGGAGTAAAGTGCCAGGGACCATACCTTCCATCCCCTGTGCACTTGATGGATGCTGACGAGACAAAGCATCTGCATTTTTATTACACTTCCCTGATCGATACTTGATCTCAAGATCAAAAGCCGCAAGCTGAGCAGCCCACCATTTCTCAGTCGCTCCAAGCTCCGCAGTGGACAGATGACTCAGTGGGTTGTTATCTGTGTACACAATACACTTGTGCCCCAACAAATACTCCTGAAATTTTTCGGTCATAGCCCACTTCAGTGCCAGAAACTCTAGTTTCATAGAACTGTAATTTTGCATGTTACTCTCAGTCGGCCTCAAACCTCAACTGGCAAAAGCTATTAGCCTGACCCTACTGTCCTGCTCCTGTGAATGTACTGCTTGCAGGCCGCCATAACTGGTGTCAACCTCCAAAATAAATGGCTGTGAAAAATCTGCATAGGCAAGCACCGGCACAGTAGTGAGCTTGGTCTTGAGAGCTTCAAAGCTATCACGACATTCCGCAGTCCAGCTCTCAATCAGACCCTGCCCTCCCTTCTCCTTGGTCCTTGAGCCACTAAGCTCTGCAACCAGCCTGTGTAGGGGGGCAGCCACCTTGGCAAAACCCTCTACAAAAGGCCAATATTAGCTAGCAAATCCCAAGAAAGAGTGCAACCCTGATACAGTGACAGGAAGTAGCCAATTAGCCACCGCTTCTACCTTGGCTGGGTCCGTAGAGACCCCCTCCTTAGAGATCACATGGCTAAGGTAGCATACCTCAGACTGAAAGAAAGCACATTTGCTCAGTTTAACCTTAAGAACCTCCTGCTGGAGCCGGTTCAATACTACCTCCAACCTCTCCAGATGCTGCTCTACGATGGAGGAGAACACCACGATGTCATCCAGATATAGCAATAAGGATTGGCCCTGTTACTCACGAAAAATCCTCTGCATCAACTGCTGAAATGTGCTCGGATCATTGCATAAACCAAACGGCATGCGATTAAATTCAAACAGCCCAAAAGGCATGCAAAATTCCATCTTTGGACGATCCTGCTCTGCCACCATCACTTGATTATGACCACTAGCCAGGTCTAAGTTAGAAAACCAGCGGGCCCCGGTAAGGGCATCAAGAGACTCCTCAATTTGAGGCAGGGGAAAAGCATCCTTTCTGGTTTTACTATTCAACTGCCTATAGTCTACGCACAAGCACAAACTACCATCCTTTTTCCGGACCAGAACAATAGGAAAAGCATAGGGGCTACTGCTTTCCTTAATCACCTGTACCTCCAATAGCTGATTAATATGCTCTTTCACCAATTCATATTCTGAAGGTGGTATGCGCCTATAGCGCTGTCTAACTGAAACCATATTAACTCATCCATTAATGGAATCTCATGCGTAATTGTTGGAAATTATGCTTGTTGCCATTTATGTATTGTCTGTAAGTTTGCAGAGCGACACTTAGGCCGCTCAGGAAAGAGTGCAGGCTAAAGTGCAGAAAACATGTTTTCTTGCTAATAGATGCTAACCACAGAGTTTCAGTTAAAGCTATTTCGAGATAGATGTTGCGAAATCGCATATGCTTGTACATCTAATCGTTTTGTTCCGCTTAGCAACAGCAGGTACTAATAGATACCCTCATGAGTTTTCAACTATATATGGTATTAAAGGAAATCAAACTGTATCATGTGATCCTTCTGCTGTTCTGTAACCGGAAGCGCTTAATAAAAGGAACTGCGAGAGAAGCCCTCCTCCGAAGTCGGCTGACTCGAGTCAAGAGACAAGTCTCTGTGACCGGGCTGGGCTTCCCTCGCAGCGAGATAAAGAGATCACCGGTGTTGCATCTTGCTTTGTATCCAGAGACCGGTCACCCAGCATGGTCACACCTAGGCTGAACCCAACAGTAATCAAATCTGTACAACTCAAATCCCCCCCATGAACCGAAAACACTGATGCAAATTTTCTTAGCAGGGTTTTTACTTGAGTTTGTGCCTCCACCGAAAGCGAGGAAAGGTCCAGGACCTCCACTGGATCCAAGGTGGCCATAGTCGCGGACTGAAATGCCGTAGTGGATACACCAGAAGACATCTCGGTAACTCCAGTAGGGAGGCTCACCACGCTGACATCAGCCAGTGTACCTAAAAAGGTATGGCGGTAGAGAAGCACATCAGTGGCCCCCACATTGGTGACAGAGATGTACGCTGTGCTCCGCACCACCCTGACTAATGCTGGGGAAGCAAGAAGCCCAGCAGGCAGACTAGCCTCTGGAGGTTCAAACATTACGGTGCCACCAGAAAGCTGCTCTGAGCATGTTGCGGTCACCAGCTTCATCATCCCACCTAGAATGCGAGAGGCCCTCCTACCACGAACCTTGGCCCTACCAGAGACAACCGGAGGAGCTGACTCCTGATCATAACACTGATATAATGCCTGCGCAACTGGTTCAAGGGCCTAAAACAAGCCAGGTTGTTCAAATAACGACAAGCCATGCTGGGACAACTCTCAGTAACACCTCTTAATCACGTTCATACCCAATATACCTTGAACTTGGGATGGTAACCCACCAGGGGGGTCCCTGACCACCAGTAACCCACACCCCTTCATCCACTTTCCACACAGGTTGACATCTAGCTCAAGATAGCCGATATAGGGAATAACTTGTCCATTGGCAGCTCAAAGCTCTAACCAGTGGCAATCCTGAAATCACTCATGACCCAAAGGCACAAAATAAAAAAAGAAAGACAAAAGAAGCTCTGAGTGATAGTGGACACCATAGCTCCAGTGTCAACCAAACAGGGCACCCTTACGTCACTCATGTCTACCTCCAAATGGGGGCAAGATGACACTAGTCGAGAGGCATTCCCCAACCTAAATTATTTAAGCCAGAAACAGTCCCAACCGAACTTTGGCCCCCCAGTTCAGTGGGTGCTAGTTTTCCGACGGCTGTACCAGATGGGGCTGACTATTGGGCTGTGAGGATACCTGTTGCCGGGGCAAATTACCAGGAGGAACAGGCAAACCATCACACTCCCTGGCGAAGTGACCGGGCTGCTGACAATGCCGACATATTACAGGGTCCTTCCGAGGTGCACGATCACGCAGATTGGAGTTCTGCAAAAGAGCAACACCATGTGTGAGCTGAGTCAACTGCTTCTGCAGACGCTTCAACAGCTCTCTCACTTCCTCCATCGCAGCCGACTGGGATGAATTACCAGCACCCTGAGGACCACCATGAACCCCATACTGAATACCAAACACTGAAGGCACAGAACTACTCTGTCCGCGTGCACCTCGGGACAGACCCTCACACTCCCACCTATTAGCCTCCCCTCGGACATCCAACAGCATAGCCATAGGCTGCCGGCGCAATTGTTCCAATTCACGGCGCAAAGTGCCATCTAGCATGTGTTCAATGAATTTATCCCGCAGCAACACCTCTGCATTCTCCATGTCGGCCGGTGCACACTGTTTTACAGCATCCATAAGGCCCATTAAAGCCAAAAAGAACACCTGAAGAGATTCTCCACCCTCTTGCCTTCTAGCAAAGAAGGCTTACTGTAAGGACACATAGGATTCAGTACACCCATACAGTTCCCTTAAAGTAAAGTAAGGACTGATTAATTATAACGTAACGCTGTCTGCCCACATACAAACCAGGTAAAACATTTAACTCACACCTCGGGAGAAACCCAGACGTATTATTCTCAGCGTCAGGCATCCTATCGCGGCTTGGAACCTTTACACCGCCCAGGGGCTAAACACACCGGTGTAAAATGTCCCGACCACTAATCCGCGAACCAACAGGGAGTCCAACAATTAAATGACTGCTGAGAAGGAGCATAGAGCGTCTGTGCCAGGGTAACCCTTATAGTCTGAGCGCCCTCTCCTATTGGCTACTCACCCCCAGAACTTAATAGGGAACTCACCTCATTTTCTCCTCCTGCTACACAAAGATCTTAGCAACAAGCATAAGTAACAGCAGTGATTCAATGCACTATTCATTACTGTCAACAAAAATTTCTGGTTATACTATACAGGTATGAAAATGCCATTTACATACTACATGTTCTATGTTATGAGTGCCTGCTTAAAGGGTTATTTCAAAGTATATGACCGCTTCTATATCACTTTTCACCCATTGGTCGGGCTGCTGAAGTTAATGCACGTTAAAGTAAACTGAGATTTTGATTATTACACACCTTTCAAAAGCGAAAACTCCAATTAATGGATAAAAATTGGTTTGTCTCAGCTTGTGTGTGTGCAAGTAAATACAGTAAATGTTTATGCAAGTGTGGTGCCTGACGTACAAAATACCTTTTTTACTGTCTGATAATCACCCACACCTGCCTTTTGTTAGTCCCTCGTTATCTCTCTGTACATGTGCCTGCCCTCACTATCTTCCCCAGCTCGGTCATTGCTGCTGTCACAGATATTTAGTGTATTCCCTGCTCTTTGCACCTCCCATTCCTGCAGTGCTCCTCGTGTGCCAGTTTGCTTTTCCTCCTTCCTGCCTTCCATTTAGAACCCTCATGGTCCTTTGTTTTCAGATTCTCAATATATCATCCCAAAAACATCCCTTTCAGTTCAGCCTAAAGCTATACAGTATCAGGGTCTTGAGCCCCTTTCAGACGTGACAGGTAGGTAAAAGATGCAAATCCTGGTCTCTGAGGCATGAGTCCTGCAAACCACCGCACCACTCTGTCACTCCCAAAAGTTCTGTGTTTTTTGAGAAAACTGCCAGATTTGTAGCAGTATCTCATGCACTGCTCACTCAGTTCTAAATGAGAAGCGACCACACTGACTGATGCGACCACACTGACTGATGCAACCACACTGACTGATGTGCATGCCATATATTTTCGGGTTTTGTTTTGCAGCACAATACTTTGAAAAAGTATTTATGGCTAATACTGAATACATTGGCATAAATATACAGTGCATAAGATGTAATGTATTCAGAAAAAAAATTGAATGCATTTAAAATACATTTTTGAAAGGCAGGTGTAAAACAGTTGTTCTCTATCATTGTTTGTTTATGTTCTTTTTACAGAATTCTGGGTGGTTAATTTGTAAATTACTTTTGCATGTCAGCATCGCTGTCCCAACAGTCCGAGCCCAAGCTTCTCGCCCCATGTGTCTCGTAAGTGAGCAAGATGGCAGTTGTCGAGATGGAATTTTATTTGACCAATACAATGACAATAAAAGGCATTCTCTCTGTCAGTGTTTAGGTTATTATTCATGATTCATTTTTGTACCACTAGATGGCGGAACAATACCTTGTAAATCCATCCATCCATTTTCCATACCGCTTATCCTTCTGGGTCATGGGGCATCTTGTAAATGCTGCATTCAATTTTTGGGATTGGTTTCTTAAAATGGTAATGTTTGCTGGTTCACATTATCAATTAATATTATGATCACTTTAGTCAATGGCTTTTTATATATACTGTGTAAAAGTAGATATATATCACTGTATGTAATTGAAACTTCGTAGCTTTTGGACTGAGTTTATTGTATGGTGGAATTTTATGAAGTTGAATTCCCTCTGTTTGAGTGCCTTTTATCCCACAGGCAAAAACATGGAGTTCTGTGAACTGGTCTCTACCTTGCTCAGAGTGTGTCTGTTTGCCTTGTGAGTGCTTGCCGTCTGGCCCAGGGTGTCTTCCTTAGTGCTGCTAATCATATACTCACTGCGATTACTCTTGGATAAGTGCTATGAATGATGGATAGATGGATATTTCCATTTAGTGAAGGTTATTTAGGCACAGATGAACCCAAATATTACAATAATGACCCAAAATAAAAGTATTTTGTTAAGGTTTTGAATCCATGAAGACCTGAAAACATACAATAACAGCAACATTTCAGCCTTAAAATGTTAAATCCTGTTACAAGCCTTTGTTTATGGATAAAACTTGATGCGTAAATATTAACAACTGAGTATCACTTTTAGCACATCAAAAAACAGATTTTTTCCCTTTCTATATTCTAGAGATATAACGATTACTGTCAAAAAACCGAAACACCAGTTCACAATTCAGCTCAGTTCAACACACAAAGTGTTTGGAGAATAATCTGTGTCACCCGCACTGATTTCCAGCAGGCCGACACCAGCCATCCAATCAGCTGTCAAAGTCAACTGTCAGTATGCTTCAGATTAGCTTAACGTTTGACAATTTGTGGACAGTGTGTGGATTTGAAATAACTTACATTCACGAAAGGACAAAAGCTGTTGACAGAAATTTTAAAATATGCAAGTACTGCTTGACACATGTCCTTTACACGAGCTGTAACACATCAAATATGCTTTGCCGTTTACGCCGACATCACCCACACAAATCGCCTGCAACTACGCCAGAGGCGAGCTGGCGAGAGGCAACTCACTCTGCAGTGTTAAAGCAACTAGTCAGCACAAGCTCAGACAGACACAAACTTTATAGATTTGCTGTTTTATTTTCTGGTGGAATATTCAGCTTTTGAATACATAATTAAAATGCTCAAACCATGTTATCACATTCCTTGTCACAGTCACTTCATCTTGATTATAATTCCCAAACTCTATGAAGAAACATCACATGACAGATATCTGCTAAGTTTTTTGATAAATAAAAAATAGTGGCAATAGTATTTTTTGCCCAGTGCACTGTACTGTATGTGCACCTGTATATATATTATAAACAGTGACCCATACAAAACAGCGACCATAAGGTACAGTAAATTACAAATTGAGCTGTGATCTTCAGTTACACTACTGCTATTTTCTCTGCTAATTACAACATCCGGATTTCAGGCAAACCAGTAAGCCAACATTAGAGCGACCCGCAAACACTCCTTATTAGAAAACCTAGGTGCCAGTTTGTTGTGTGAAAACCAGGTGTTGCATCAGGCTAGACACCGTGATAGGTCAAGGGCAGTAAGAAGCCAACCAATGGGCTTCTGGGAGGAGAAGGAGTGCAAGTGAGCCACTGCGATCAGTTTATAGAGGTTCTGGGGGACTGCTGCATGATTAACTTAGCCACATTTAACCAAGGCAAATGCATTTTACAGGAAGCATTACAAAATTTAGGATGATATTAAACACCCCACAGAATTAAATTTATGATTAATAACATATTAAATGGAATATACTACCCAACCATATACATAAAGGACTTTGTTTATTGATTGTTATGAATAGTTGCATTTAGTCTAGGTTTCTTACTGATGAAAATCCTAGTAAGAAATTTAGGGGAAAACACTGCAAAGTACCTTTTCCAGGTAAGAGAGTTTTATTATCAACCAGAATCAGACAACTGGCAGGTTGTGGAAGTGCTGACCTTTCACCTTGGGGGTTGAGGAATTCAGGGTGGGTGGTTTTCTGGCTCCACACTTAAAAACGGATCCCACATAAATCCTAACATAAATCTTCCCAGGAAACAACAAAGTCAGCATTGTCTCAGTAGATGCTGTGAGGCTTCCTAGAGGAGAAATCCATTTAAAGTGACCCATACAGCATTCCTGCTTGATAACTAATGAACATGTACGGAACATTAGTAATTGTTGCTTTCACACATTCTTCTGTATTCCCAAAAGGTTTCTTGAGGCTCAAGTTTGACCAAGATGTACTGTATAGTAAATAAACTTTTATCAATCCATCTTACCCAATCACCTCTGGAGTCTGTTCTAGGATTCAGAAGTAAGGGACACCCAAGATAGCATGTTAGCCAATCACAGGGCTCACACTTACACATTATGGAGACCCAAGATAGCATGTTATCCAATCACAGGGCTCACACCTACACATTATAGAGACTCAAGATAGCATGTTAGCCAATCACAGGGCTAACACATACACATTAAGGACAAATTAGAGACACCAATTCACCTTTTTGGATAGTGGGAGGAAACCAGAAGAAACCCACACAGAACTTGTAACTTTATTTAGCAGTCAATTTTACCCAAAAGCGGCATACAATTGAGAAAACAGAGTCAGACAGTCCCTAGAGGGGATGGGGGCTGTGCTCAAGGGCCCGACAGTGAAATCACTCTGCCAACCTGGGGATTTGAACCACTAACTTCCTGATCACAGGCACAGCCTCACAGGCCACAGTCGCACACAGCCACCCACATGTGGAGAAAAAGGTGGGATTTGAAACCTAAGCGCTGGAAGAGTCTCAGCAACTCTGTGAGGCACTTGAAACAGTGTTCGAAGAACCCAGTACTGAAGAGGAAGTGTGTACTTCTCCGTGCAGTCTGAGTATACTGGGCAGGCAGGGTGAGGCACTATGTGGGGTAGAAGGCAAGTGGCAAGCAGTCTGTTATAACTGCCTGGTGGTTTTGCCTCCTAGGCAGCCTCAGAGGGGGAGACACACAGAAAGAGAGAGAGAGAGAGAGAGAGAGGGAGGCTTGATTGTTCATGTGGGAGGTGCTTGACTGTGTGTGCAGGAAAGAATCACAAAACTGAGGGAGAGGCACAGGAAAAGAGCAGGTTTGATTGTTTTAATATTTTAGTTTTAGGAGCAGAACATAGCAGTGTTTTTGTGAGGGAGGTGGGTCCGGGATCCCTCTTCCAGGTTGAGGAGTCTGTCTTAACTGCAGCTGCCCCCCCTTCCTTTTCTGCAACCCCTGCTGCCCTTGGTAGCAGTGTGGCAGCCACCCGTTGGACCTTGGAGAACGGCAGGGATGAGCGCATGAAGGATGGCACGACGTGTGACATAAGCTGTGCGTTTAGCTGCCGCCCGTGTCCAGCAAACCTCCTCCCTGCGCTGGTGGGGGCCGCCAGCTGAGCCACTGCTCTGCACCATGTCGTCCCTGTACACCCGCAGCAAGGACCTGTCCTACACCAGAAGGTCGCCGTCGGACCTGCCGCTGTCCAGCTGCGCGCTGACAACCCGGAGCCTCAGAGTAAGAGATGCCCTCCCGCCCGTGCGGTACCCAGACGAGCTCTGTGCTCGTAAACTTTGAGTTGTTGTGTAACATGCAGACGAACTTTATGTGGGAATGGATGCCAATCATCATACCACATATGCCTTAATTACCTGACAGTGTTCAATGTAAAAGTGTAAAATGTGATTTTTCAGGTTATATAACATCACACATAATTTTGTAACTCATCATATAAGAAGTTAAAGGTAACATTACACAGAACACTGCAGTCATACTTCAGTTTATCAGAATTCAGTTGTTTGGAACTTTATGCCTAATAGTTAGCACCTGAGCAACTTTTTTTGCACAATCTATATCCATTTATGCACTGTTATATTCATGGAAAAGCAGCTTCCTCAGATGTTCTGTACAGTTGCAAGGCTCCATCTAGAGTGTAGGTCTAATGGTCTCAGTTTAAAGTTGAGGAGTCTAGGTCTCACAGTCGAAGTGTAGAGCTTAGGTTTTAGAGTCTCAGTTTAGAATCTAAAATTTACAATCTTGCCCTCACATTTGTGTCTTTTATGCGTCATCGTGACCATGCACTGGATAGGCAGTTATGAAAGATGGATGAAATGGATGGATGTATCATCGCTAATATATATGAACCAAACGTGGTCAAAAATGTTCTCAGCCTGCAAGCTGATGCTTGAAATGGCAATGAAAAAGTTGATGTGCTGGTGGGTAGGAGGACACCAACACCAACAGCGGATCCCCTCCCCCCATCCCCGATTTAAAAGTCAAATTTGCCCAGGGCATCATGCCCGTTTCCTTGGCTTATCATATGGTGTCATGAGAGTAACATCATAAGGTTGGAGAGGGAAATGCTCGAGCATATCCTCTGAAGGGTGTGATCACCTGGCAACAGTGAGGCCGAATGTTTACATTGTGCCTTATCTCTGAACAGCTGATTGCTTGTTTAAATTCCCAGTACAGTGGCTTGGCCTTAGTGATAATCTGAAAGGCCTGGGCTGAAAGTCATTTTTCACTAGCCACAACAATCAATGAGGCAGCAGCAGCCACCTTAAAAGGGGAAGGGGGGGGGGGGATTTTCAATGTGTCAGCCATTTTTGGGTCATCGGGCTCATTGGGATGCCCGCAGACAAAAACCTTGGGAAGCCTTGCACGCATCCTCAGTGTGATTTTATGTCAGAAGGACAGTGCTAGGACAAGTTCATCTGATGATTTGTGCTGCTTATAAGCAAAGTGGTTGATACACCAGAGAGGAATTTACCCATTTGATGGAAATGTCCAGGTTGGCCTGAGATGCTGTCTTTTGCATGAGGGTTCCTTGAATATCGCTGCAGAAAGCGCTAGAAATTCTGCGATCCCATTACATTTGTTAATGACAGAAAGCTGGAAGTTTCAGCAAACATTTTGCTTGCATGTTAAGCAACCTGATATTAATTTCTCATACATCTGCTTGGATATTCATGATCAACCGTAATCCTGTCTAGGTGCAAGCCCTGGTTTCTGCTTTGTGTTTCCCAAAAGAACCTGCAGACCCTATAGAATCCTGTGAAGCAGTTATGGAAGACAGATGGATTATTATTATGCAAGTGTGCTGGTCATGTTTGTTCTTGGCATTGTATTCTGCTGTGAGAGGGTGGCATTTGGCATGAGTTCAACAATATCCTCTGTAAAATGAACATGGAAGGACACTGAATTATGGGAAATCACTGGAAATAAAAAAAATCCAGCAATGAAGGACCACATTTATGCAGAAAAACACTGAAAATTAGCACAGATAATTCATACAATCAAAAGAAAAACAGTAGCGCTTGTCTTTTATGAAAAGTCTATTTACTGTTTTTCACCTTTTCTTTGGGAAAATTGAAGGATATATTTTTATTATATATCCTATTATAAAACAAACCTATAAAAAAATTCTGTATGTTTATAGAGTGATCATAAGAGTATTATATTCATACACATGTCACCTGGACAAAAACACCAATCTTTTCACAATGGCCTTCTTGAGATTTTACTTACTTTTTTGCCTAAATTTTAGCATGCAACAGAAGCATTTATATCCTTCCATATATTAGCCTGGTTGATAGTACCTCAGTCAAAAGGGGGAAAAAGAAAGTAAAATAAGCATCTACAGTGACACACCAAGCAGAGCAATGCAGCAGAAAACATCCGTTTACCTTCAGGGGCTGCTGTGACTTTCTAAACAGCCAGTTAGTGACTGGTGCGGTTCTGTCTTGTCCTGGGAACACAAGATTATTTTCCTAGGAAGCTGAGAAGAGATAACAGGAAACTAATCTGAGCTGTTTACTCAAACTGCAGTGCTGGACCGTCCCATCAAGAGGAGAAGGGCTGAGGAGAAACTCCTACTGTTGGTGCATGGGAAATCTGCCTTGGTGCTGATGTTTATTCTTGGCCATACCGGGAAGGGGGGGGGCTCATATTTTCCATCGGTGAGAGCTGGCAAAAATGACGAGGAGTCATGGACCCATTTCAGAGCGTGAACTTTTGTGTGAAGTTTTGCATTTTATCACCGTACAGTCAGAGCGGGGCAAGGGGAGCTTTGGGACTTAACGCCTGACAGGGGATGTGCTGGGGAGTGTTCACGAGACCCCCCCTCACGATGTCACACGAAGGCGCTGAATGTTTAAGATGGCATGCGAGCCGCAGCTTCTGTCTCAAGACCAGACCTCTGTGCAGGCTGCGATATTGACATAAGCCCTGGCGTGTCATTCTCTCCGCTTTTACAGTAACCTGGGCCTGCCGTGCCATCGGTCACAATGATACATTTTTACTCTGCAGTCCTTGTGATACCTTTGCAAATCATAAAATGCAGGATGAGGAGGACATGGGTATTAACCGACGCAAGGCCTTAAGGGACGAGTTACACTGCGTGCTCTAGTCTCTAGGGTAACACTAGAACCGCACCCAAGATCTATTCTTCAATTTTCCTTCTGCATTTTGTTCCACTACAATGGTTAAGGCATGAGAAAATGACACAAATAAGTAAACGAGTTAGTTTTCAGTTTTACTAGTTTCTGTCAGAATACATATATTCTAGAATAGGATAGAATCGTATTGCTGCAAACCTGAGGCCTGCAGCAGACAACGGGAGATAGCCGGATATAAAGGCAGTACAGATTAAGTACCCACTCTGACCTAAGACGTCAGACTGCTGCTGAAAAGCTCACAGAAAGGCTACAGGGGGCCCTGTGCCATCATGTGCTTGTTTGATAGCTTGAATAGAAGCCTCCCCCCCCCGCCCCCCATTGCCACTGGAGAAAAGTGTCTGGATGTAAGATTGCAGGTGGCCAGTGATCCTGTGTGCAGGGGTTCTGGTTAAAGGAGGCCCGTGTTTCACGAAGCCTTAAGCCTTTGGCCCCACAAGGAGTAATTTGGCACAGCCGCCTCCGCAAAGCGAACCGAAGGGCCGAGAGCAGGAGAAGAGAAAATAAAGGAAGGAAAGGAGGTGGGTGAATAAAAGCTGGAGGTATGAACGGGGAACAAGACGTGGAAGAAAGACAAGCGGGCTGTGGAAGACAAGGAGGTGTATGAGTAACGGGGAGATGGCAAATAGAGAGACAGGATATTTAACGCTGTAAGCCAAGGCTTCACAAGAAGAACTTAATGTGTTTAGATGGACTGGCCACCCACATATGATTGATGCGGGTGTGAGTTACTGTGGAAATCATGGATATAATTAGCAGCAGGTCCACCTGTGGAACTTGAGCGAGAACCTCCTGCTGTTTGCCTCCTGCACTCCAGTATTCTGGAGTGGTAGAGAGAAAAAGAGCCTGGAACAATCATGCATGATGTCAGCGTGTAAATATTAACATAGGACTGGAGCCGAGGCAGGTCTACAGGTGTGGCCCATCTGAACCTTCTGGAATCATGTGAATCACCTCTGGTACACAGCTGGACGTCACAGTGGCATTTCACTGCCTAGAGCTCTCTTGCCGCCCGGTGGGCTGGTCTCAGTTCAGGAGATCAAGTGTGCTGCCAGCAGCCAATCCATGTCTCTGGCAGACTCCTGTTGCTTTTCACAGTATCCATCCAGAGCTTAACTCATAGAAGCGCCTGAGCTGGGCAAAGGCAGGCTTTGGGATTCCTGCTAAATGAGATACTGGTGGGTCCCTGTGAGCCTGCAGCCTGCACCATATCTGACACAGTCATCCTTTAGGCCTAGTGACAGGAGCAGATCAGTGCCCCATGACAGTGTGCAAAGCCAATAAAGGGTGCAGTAAGATCTCCATCAATGAGCAGACTCTACGAACTACATTCTAGGCAGCAAACTCTTGAAATGTCACTTGATGCTACCGAACTGGTCATAATTACCCATGATGCAACCAATTTTTTTTCTTCAAATGGCTTAATGGACAATCTATGACATACAGAAGTTCCCAGTAACTAAGCTGACAAATGGAAGATTATTATAACATGGATTCCCAGGAAGTGCAATACATTTTATTTTCGTTTGTCGTCATAAACTTAGAAAAAGTCCTTCCCTTTTCACTTTTAACGCTGGAGGGACTATGTCTCCCGGCTGGCCTGGGGACGTCTCGGGATTCCCCCGGAAGAACATGGCCGGGGAGAGGGAAGTCTGGGCTAACCTGCTTAGACTGCTGCCCCCGCGACCCGACCCGGAAAAGCGGTAGATGATGGATGGATGGATGGATGGATGGATGGCCTTAATCAATTTGGCTAAAATCTCAGTCAATAAATTTCCATTCTGTACATTTCACTATAAATTTCCATGTTGCATACGGTACACTTCTGAGGTGCAGAACACCTACAGGTGAGAGTGAGCTACATTCCAGCCTCTAGCCAAGGTCTGCACTCTCTTCTGTGGCCACTTTCGGCTTCCATTGGGGGCTCTGCTCAAGTTGTTCTCTTTGACTGGAAAAGGTTTAGGTTTCGCCTCAGAATGCAGCCCCATGCCATGTTCTCCACAACGGGAATGTTTATTACACTCTCCCATGCTGAGGTGGGGATCAGATCCCAATCTCCTGGAATGCAAAGAAACTCACGGCTTGGACACGAGTGTTAGATCTGCAGACTCGTCCCAAGTCAATGATTTTGTGTGGACCTTGTCTGGGTGCATACAGGCAGCTTATACAATGTCTCAGACCAAGAGCTGGAACAGAATGCATACTTGTGTGCCTGGCATTTGTGTCAAAGAGTTTCCAAGTAAAAAAAAAATAAATTACAGTAATCTCAGGTTCTGTTGCAACTGGAGATTAGCATGTATGATCCAACATCCTGGCTCTGAGCCGAGGTCAGCTTCGAGAAGCTGAAATGGGGAAATACATCTACGTTACCTGCATTCTTATATGCCATAGGTCACACGTATAATTCAGTGAGTGAAATATAAAGGGAGAGTCACAAAAGCCTTGGAGTCATATCTTATCTGTTACTATTAGAAACAAAACACACAAGAAGCAGAATAGATGCGACATGTAATCAAAGCATATGTGGTTGTACTATAGAAGTTGTGAAGTAAGCATCAATTTGCTCATGCTAATAGCAGACAGTTTGGACATGCATTAGTCTGAATGGTGTCTATGTGTTGTTTTATCAGCGGTGTGACTGAGATGAGTGAATGTGGAGCTCTCTCTCTCATTCTTTCTTTCTCTCTCTCTCACCCTCCCTCTCAGTCACAGAGGTAGAGAAGTCTGTGTTGCCTACACGCCTAAGAACAGGGTTCACATGCTTCCCAAAAAACAAAAAAAACCCTTGTCCAAATGTTTATTGTTGTGGCAGTTAGCAG
>JAODJX010000129.1:18700207-18720247 GCA_026776945.1 Isichthys henryi | reverse complement strand
CCCCCCCCCCCCCCCCCCCCCCCCCCCCCCCCCCCCCCCCCCCCCCCCCCCCCCCGCCCCGCCCCCCCCCCCCCCCCACCATGGCGGGCGGTGAAATGAGGGGGGACTTCAGAACTACAGTGAAGGCATTCGCATCTCGACAAGCTCCAGAAAAGGCATGTGGGAGAAGAAATCAGGTCAGGATCTGCTCACTCTGTTCCCAGACCAGTTTAGCTATCTGCCATCATGCTCTGAGGTCATCGGTTGGAGCTTGTCAAGCAGCAGGCGAGTGCTGGAACGTCAGACTCTAACGAAAGCGGGGCCTTTCGGCGACATGATGTCATCGGCTGCTTCTCCTCACGGCAAGCTTCTAAGTAATAAACAGTCTATGAAATATTAACAGGGCTCATTGAAACGCTCAATCCAGCATGAGCACTGTCAGGATTAGGCCAGGAAGAAGTATATCACAGGCTCAATGATGTATACAATCCCCTTCGAAAGGACATGTGACATCTGGATGCGATTCGGCCTGTCACATAAAAACATTTCCTCTGTGGAAAATCATTTTCACCAAACGCACCATAAACACTTTTTGCTTATTTATATAAGTCTCCAATTTACTGAAGTGCCATCAGTGTTACTTTTGTGACATTTCATTTCTCTTCTTTTTACAACAGGAAAGGACATCTAGGTGAGTGACTTTTTAATTTTTCTTTTAAAAATCCCTAGTTTCTTGCATTCTTTGTTAATCACTGTTCTCTTTTTTCAGTCCCACTTTAATCTGTGTGTTTGTGTGCAAGTGACCTTTGCTGGACACCGTTTGGGATGTAATTTGCTAAAGAGATTCTGCCCTCTGAGACATACTGAAGATCCTCACAGATTTACTTGGATAAGCAGTAATCCATCTGTCATCCATGGTAACTCATTTAGTATCAGTTTAGACTGAACCTGGAGCCTACCCCACTTATGTCAAGCACTGGGCCCAAAGACACCCCAGACAGGATTCCAGGCAATGAGATTATGCACACTTACGTACAGTCACCACATGCACTTCTAGCAGTGCTTATTCAAGTATAAACTGGATGGAGGAATTCCATGTCATGTTTTTTTCAGTTAGCAGGACAGTCTGCAATGAGCATCAGACTTGCTCTGCTATACCGTCAATAGTAGTCACACTGCCTTTCCTCAGGGTGGCAGCTGGACTGGGCTCCACTTCCCAGGACAGTGCCACAGACAGAGGGCTGGTCCGTTCCACCTCCTACACCATCCCGAGGGAGACCCCAGTGGTGAACCTGAGCCGAGTGCAGGACAAGGCTGATTTGCAGAACTATAAGAAGGTATCGAGATGCACAAGCCCCTAATCCTGCCATGGATTAGCATCCCATGCCTCCCACTGATTGGCTCAGCTGTTTCTACATTTAGGGTGTGCTTAGTATCACATACTTGTTTGCTATGTAGGCAAAATATAGTATACAAAGTGAGTAGTATGTCTGAATCTTCAGTATGGATAAGATAGTAGATAAACGGTACCTGGGTGACTACATTCTGCAAAATGGTGCAACTGATGCACACTACGCTGTCCCACAAGCCTACTGGAGCTGCACCCAGAGATGAAAAATGTCGCTGTCACGATGGCAGAGAAAGTGCCATCTTTGTACACCTATAAGTAGAAATCAATACCCAGTTATACGAGTTGACTTGAATATACGTTTTTTCATTGGTAGCTTGTAACAGTTTGTAACATTCAGAGGGGTACAGTGGGTACATTAACGGTTGAGTAGTAGGCTTCTCACAAATTTCCAAGCATACTGTAAAGTCTACAAAACACTTCTTGATACTAGAACTCACTTCTGCCTGACGGGAATTTCGATAGTCTCCCACCTGGCCCTGCTGTTCACTTTACTGTGGCAGGAACAAACGTAGCCTTGGGGGATTCTGACATCACCGCTATGGGTCTTGCAGATGTACGAGGGCGCCCTGGCCGAGAACAAGAAGCTGAAGTCCAGGTTGGAAGTCAGCAAGCAGGAACTGACCAAGATCCAGACGCAACTGGACAAAATCACCCAGGTGCTGGAGCTGAGTGAAGCCATACCGGAATCCCAGCAGTTACTTCTGCTGCTTCATACCACAGTCCAGCAGCAGGCGTGTATATGAAGAGGATACAGGAAACTTAAACTCTCATTCTACAGTCTTAATTAATTAGGAATAGTTGGAGAAACAGAGAAGGAGGTGTTATGTTAGCATAATCCAAATAGAGACGCCGCAGGAATTTTAAAGAGAGCAGGGACGTGGGTGCTTTAGAAGCAAACCAACACAGGGCTACAAGAATAATTCCAGGCCTTTGGGGGATGTCTCATGAACAGAGTTTGGAAGCATTGAATTTGTTTAGCCTTCAGCAAAGGAGGCTAAGGGATGACATAATCCAGGTATACAAGATTCTAACAGGTTAAGATGCTGTCCATCTAAACAGTTACTTCAAAATAAGTTATAATTCAAGAACCCGTGGCCGTAGTCGGGAATTATTTTGAGTCTGAGAAAGATCTTCTCACAGCGTGTAATTGGAGTATGGAACAGTCTGGCCAAGGGGGTAGATAAAGCTAAAATCCTAGATTCCTTCAAATATGAACTTGAGAAGATCCTGCCAACTTCAAATGATTAGTTTAATGCACAGCAAGTGAGCTCGATGAGTCGAATGGCCTCCTCTTGTTTGTAACTTTATCATTTACATATAAAAAAGTTTATATCTTCGTTTTTTGTTTCAGAAACATGACAGGATATCTGAAATGGTGCTAGAGACAGAGAAGAAGGTACTTCTTATTCCGATGAGGATAATTAATGTTAGCTAACGTACTTGTGCTGCCACAGCTACACCCATAATAATCACATGTTGTCCATACACCTTGTCTTGAACACATAATAATTATGTAAGGCCACACAATGGGTAGCCTATCTCCAGGGCTGTGCGGTAGAATCCCAGCTCTGTGTGTGGGGTGTTTGCACACCCTCCCTGCATTTTTCCCCACCAAATGTCTGATAACAAAGTCTATACACATTTTGAAATGACTGACTGGTGTTATACCATAGGCTCCAGGTGTATTAATCTTAGTCTGCCTGTCCCATCAACACGACTTAAAACCGTTGGTTTGGTTTTGACACTGGTAGGGACCAAATCAGCCATAAAACCTCGGGCCTTCTAAACACACTTCAACAAGATTAGCAGGGACATGTCTCGGCC
Source organism: Isichthys henryi (assembly GCA_026776945.1). Lineage (NCBI taxonomy): Eukaryota > Metazoa > Chordata > Actinopteri > Osteoglossiformes > Mormyridae > Isichthys > Isichthys henryi. The sequence goes on along the minus strand of JAODJX010000129.1, from coordinate 18,717,033 downwards.
GTCTAAACCCCAATCTGTGCCGATTACATGACCCTTCTCCCAGTACTTACTCACACACCACTGATCACATACGGAACAATTTAAATTCCACACTATCTTAGCTTATGCTCCTACAGACCCAGGATGAACGCCAAGAATTTTAAATCCATCGTAACCCGAAAATCCTTGCTAACTGTGTCCTGTCACCCCTCTCTCAAGGAAAAACGGGTGCTGGAGAAACAGGTTTCAGAAATGGAGGAAAAGTTCAAGGTGAGGTGCATTCAGTAAGCAGCTCAGGAAGTCGTCCCGGTGAATTCTTTCTTTGCATTCCTTCTGCTGGGGTTTCCTCAAAAGGCAAAGATCAAAATAAGCACAGATAGAGGACGCAGTACAACACAGGACCATGTTCATCACAACACTAACCAGGAATTACGATAAAATAGTGTGTCAGATTTTTGCAGGACACTTACTGTATTTAAATAGCCTCTTACTTACAGCTTTACTCCTACGAGTACATTTTTGCTTTACAATGTTGCATAACTGTAAGGGTGGGTTTTACCAGAGCTGTGTGTGTGAAGTTATTGATCCTGCAATGATAAACTCCCCTTCTTGAACTTCATCTTGAGAAAGCATACAGTCACAAGTGAGTGATGTATGTTCTCCACAGCCTGAGAAAAAGCCATGGAACTGGTAAATACTGCCAAAAACATTGCTTGTGCTTTTCAGACCAGCTTCTGCTATCGCTGCTCAAGGCAAGGCCACCACATGCAGGTGGAGAATTCAGGTCAGATCTGAGCAGTGATCCGAGGAACAGGAAGTAAACCTGCCCTAGTTCTGCTAAAACCCCCATTCCCTGAAATAGGTTTGAAATGCTGGTCACTCCCATAAAGCTTAAATCCTTGTGTTTTGATACTACTACACGTTTGAATAGTTTCACAACCTAAAGGACAATAATTATGTTGGCAGTATGCGCCTTAGCAGACTAGGACTCAAGGACTAGGACATCTATGTGATCAGAAGAATGTTGGTTCAAATCCCTTAGGCAGCAGAGTGATTTTACTGTTAGGCCCATGAACAAGGCCCTAAGCCCCATTTGCTCCAGAAACCGGCTGACCCTGCTGTCAGAAATGTTGGCTGCTCTGGATAAAAGTATCTGTTACGGTGGCACATGCTGCAGGCAGAAAAAGACACAACAAAAATGGGGTTTATTAAAAACCAGAACAGAACTCAAAAGGGGGGAAGAAGAAAATAAAAGGAGTCAAGAACAAAACAAAGAATTAACTAAAAGTAACTACAAAGTAACACAACATGATGCAGGCACTTAAATCTACATACAGTAGATAATAGGTCTAACAAGGGGCAGGTGTGGAACATAACCAAAATCAACCAATCAGCAACAGCACAGGATAACAAGCAACATCAACACTAAGGATTAATAACAATAATAATAATACGTCTAGTAATAATTCACTTGCAGGGTTAACCTAAAACAAGGACACAAAACAAAGATGAAAATAGCCGCAAAAGAAAAACAGCAAACCAATAAATATTAAATAGATGAGACTGGCCTCTGGTCAGCCTTGAACTTATTACCAGAAGGGTTTAGCCACTGAGTCACTCCTGCATCCCATCAAGCTCTGCAGAAGCTTGGGGAGCAAGGAAACACATTAGGGGCTGAAGGGGTAGAAGACGGGGGGAAGCAGGATGAACAGTGACACCTGTTGGCCAAAAGGGGGCAAGACACATAGGGCAGGGTTGGATGGGTACCGACCATGACAAGCATGTGTTAAATGAAAAAAATATATATTTTAATGTAAATGTAAAACAACCCACAGCCTTGGAGAAGTAAACAGATAAAACCACAGTACCTGAAATGGAAAACAATCTTGTTTTTTTGGTGTCACCTGAACTCATAGACTGCTAACTGTCACAATTCAAATGGATGTTTTCAGGTATTTCTGCAAGGAAAAGACATTGTATGGTCTACAGGAGCTGCATGCATGAAGCTGACTTCAATCCTCAATCCTGAGCTGCCCTTGCATAGGAATTGGGGTTTAATTGTCACTTAAATGGTTGCATGCTGTACATGAATAGATTAAAAGCCATTTGGAGAGACTATGCTATCCTAACCATTGGCAACAAATAGTGAATTGGTTCCACACAAATTTAATTAGCAAATGGAAATCCAAGAATCAAGGCCTGAAACAGTCCATCCATCAACCCATCTGCCACACACTTATCCACTATATAGTCGTCAGTGAGCCTAGATCCATTTCCAAGGTAACACAGGTCACAAAGTATGAGGTATGATGGATGGGACATCAGTTCATTAGGGCCCCTAAAGAACAATCACAATGAAAATGGCAATTCCATTCTTCTCATTGTGCTTTACATTAGGAAATCATTTAATGGTGAGCTCAGTGAATTTCGATTTCATGGCATGCATTGAAACACTGGACTATGAGGAAGTGGTGTCTAAGTAGGTACAGATGGTACTAACACATAATTTGTCCAGGAAGGTGGTCTGTTAGCCTCAAATCATGACTAGCAGCCAGAAGACAAGACAGGGGCAGTTCAGTTCCCATGTGACTTGCTATCAGTGCACAGTATGGAATTAGCTCATAACCACCGACTGGCTTTGCGACTCCCCACAGAGTCTCTGCCAAAACCACACTGTAGCTACAATGGTCTGTGCTGATGTTGCTTGGTGCCGAGCGCAAGTCGGTTTGCAGCTGTCATTGTGAGGAGGTCCTGTTTCAAATTCAAACGTAGAGTTTTTGATTAAACTTTACACAAAATCTCCTGTAAAGCTGGATTCTTCCTTCTGTATTTCATGCCCGGCAGAGCCAGTGAGTGCACCAAGCATAGATATTAATGAATGTAAAGACTGAAAACTCTTTTGAAAAAAATTTGAAATTGGGAAAAAATACAATAATATAAATATACCTGTATATGCAAGTTGAACACAAATTTAAATGGCAAGAAAATAGAATGACTCATTATTTCATAATAAAGAAATAATGTCTACTATCCTTGTAATTTTAACATATTGTCTGTGGTTCTGGGTCATAATTCTGATCCAGTTATAAAGACCTCTAATATCAGGTGGTGATTTGCTAATAATGCTGAATAATAATGCATAAAGTAAGGCATTTACTTTGGCACATTTGATAAAAGAAAGATCTATTAGTGGAAGAAAGTAAATGGCGTTTGGTGAATGGTGAGTCAGCTTTTTAAATTGTTTCTGAAAATATATAGTTTCCATTAAAATGAACATTTTAGGAGCACCTCTCCGGGGGTGAGGGTGTGAGTCAGACACATAAATTTCCCGTAGTGTGTAAGCGTGCGTGCTATGCAATGGATGGTATTACAGAGTGTGTGGGACCCTGTACCGAATAAGCCGTCATGAAAGATGGGGGGCAGAAACATCTTAATGATATAAGTTTAAATGGTCCAGTTGTAATGGAGCCATAACTACCTCAACTGCCGTTGAAAAAAAGAGCAGAAAGCCCCATTCCAGGATTTCAGGCTTATCTCCTGGGGGTCTCATGGGGTCTTTTGTATGACGTCAATGATGGAATGGAGAGACTGAAGAGAAAGCCGGATAATGCCAAAGACTGCATAAAACTGCATGGATGTTTTATTAGACATTCATAGGTCACAGAGGAGAGTTACAACTCACATTCAAGCAAGGCAGCCTTGAACACCAAAACCTCCCAGGTTTGAGGAACGTGATTCTGAGCTACTTCTCAGCACCGAGTGACAGAATCACGTGACCTCACAGGAGTGAGGAGCGTCTATTGGAGGAAATGGCAAGATGGGCAAAGATCATTCTAACGAGAACATCTAATATTCCCGCCTGAATAGATATGTTAAAAATTATTTTATATGTAAACTTTAATTATAACAAAAAACAGACAGTAGCAGGAGTCGTTTCACTCCGAATCTTACTGTCAGGAAAGACGGGAGAATCTGATCGAGCCAAACAGCCTTAAATAGCCATACTGTATGTACTCAATTGTAACTATTTGTGGATGTTCAGTCCCAGTGCTAGACCAGTAAAAACACAACATAAATAATCTGACTCAGCTGTTCTTTTGATAAATTCAGCTGCCGATCGTAAAATTGTTCCTTCAGAAAGATATTCTCTAGAGATGGTGTTTTTATGTTTTGTTTGCTGCCCCTTCTGGACCCTGACGTTGGCAGTTTGTCTTGATGGAAATATCCCATATTATTTAAGTACAGTAGATGTAGTGCAGCAGGCCTTGCACAGGGATGCCATGGAGAGGCAGCTGAACATGCTGCTACAATCATCCCTGTCGTTTACTACAGGTGCTGACGAACCTGAAATCCGAAAACCAGAAGCTGAAGGACGAGAACGGAGCCCTGATTCGCGTCATCAGTAAGCTGTCCAAATGAAGGGAATCCCCATGTCACAGCTGCTCTTCCCAACTGCCCAGGACTATTGGGAATGCTGGGAACAGAGCTGCAAGACCAACAGCCTGCTTTGCATGGGATTTGCCCCACTTTGCTCTTCAACACTATGTTCACTTTGCTTGAATCCTGATATTTTTCTGTTCATTTCACTACAAGTCAATGATAAGGTGCCTCGGGGTGGTGATTTGTAAACTGATCTCTGTGCTTTTCAGAGTTTCCGCACAGGCTCACACATTCGACTGACTTTTCCCATCATAATACCAAAGCTTCATTTTTACCCGGCACGAGTAAAACTCACTGTAAGGACGTCACTGTCCCCCAATAAGCTCCCAGCAGATGGATCTGCTCACCAACCAAAGGAATTCTTGCACTATTTTCTCCAATATTTATCTACTGCTAAAGTAACAAGTATTTCTTTTTATTTAAAATTTCTTTTCATGAAGATGCAAATGTGTAATTGGTGAATCATGTCTCATCTTTTTACAGGATAATCCAAGGTAGTTTAATTAATTGTATTTTTTTTTCCTTCAGGAACATGACCACAAAAGCTGATGTTTTGTTAAAAAAAAATCTATACAATAAAATATGACAGAAAGCCCATTCTGATAAAAAATAATATTTGGTTGTTCAAAGAAGAACTGTGAATACCCTGCATTTTTTTATTTAATCTGTGCATATTTAAGGCTCCCTCACCTACTTGTTATTTCCCGATTCTTTTTTGTTAGGCTGTTCCTCTTTATTTATAAATATTTATATAACATTGTAATCTTCACATCCATACTGCCTGTCCATTACAGGGTCTCTGACAGCCTGGTACTTATCCCAGGAAGTACAGGGCAGGGGACACGCAGGATAGGCTGTGCTCCTCCATCACAAGCCACACACACAGTCACACGCTATGGTCAGTCACCCAGTTCACAGGGAGAACATGTCAAGAAGAGCAGTCTAAAACCCCAGAGGTGTGAGGCTACTGCAAATGGGACATATAGATGAAAATTTTTACAGAACTGGCCCTTGAACTATTGCAACTTTGGCAAAATTTGTCGTGGTCAGAAGATTGCGCAAAAGGTTCAGGAGTAGACAAGGACAGATTACTGCCGGAAAAAAGCTGAAAGCAAACATGAAAGCGACACACTTTACCAGAAGATGCCGAATCACTGCAATTCAGCAGGGCAATGAATGAAATAAGGTAGTATGATTGGAGCTTTGGGGAAATGAGGGCTACCTATCACTCTCATTCCAGTGTAAGGTCCTAGATTCCAAAGGTGAGATGTTCTGTCCCTCCTGAGATTTTGTCATTTTGCTAATATTACGCGTAAAGATCAAACCTGAGTAGAACTCTTTGGTCTGACCCATATGCTACAGTCATGCTTCTCATTTAATCTTGGGACAGTTTGTGTATTGATTCTTTTTCATAGCACAAGGAGACTGACCTCTATAAGGAACCTGCCTCAAACTGAAAAAAATTACTTTTCCCCCCAAAATATGCTTTTTCCTTATCACTAGAGTCAGTGGCCTGTTTATTAGGTACACCTTCTTGTTAACGTGAACAGCTAGCTCTGCCACAGAATAAGGGCCAAAAGGTTCTGTTATTGTTTGGCTATTGTAAGCTTTTGGAATGGTTAAGGCGGCAGATTTATGTGATGCTGAATGTGCTGTTATTGCTCCTTCCAGACGTGCAGGTTTTACAGTCTGCCCTCCCGGGATTTTCACATACTACAATGTCTAGAGTTTAGGGGGATCGGAGCAATAAGCAAAAAACATCCAGTCAACCACACTTCTGTTGGAAAAAAATAGTGTGTTACTGAGTGAGGTCTGAGGAGAATGGCCAGACTCGTTGAAACTCAATGGATTGCCACAAGTGCAAAAACATCAGTTCAGTACAGTAGTGTGCAAAAAGACTTCTTTGAATGCACAACTGGCCTACCACTGAGGCACGTCTGGTGGCAGTACTACTGTATATACCTAATAAAGTTGTTACTGAGTATCGAATCACCATGCTAGTAACATAACCTCAAGCACCACAGTACCCTGCTCAAACAATGTGGAACTCTTTAAGAATGAACACATGTATATAAAATAATTCACAAACCAGCATATTTAATTTATACACTTACCACACAAAATATATACAATCTGGCTGTACCTTTATTATTTTATGTGATTCTATACATATTGTTCAACAAAATAAAAAAATAAAACATTTACAAATGGCAAAAGAAATATAATTATAGATAACTACTAAGTACATATAAATCATTTAAACAACACCCTAGAACTGCGACAGGGAGACACACAGAAGTCATATGTTTACACATCTAACGAAAATAAAATCAATAATTTGTACAATACTCAAGTCATATGGCTTTATTTAATTATTTGTGTCTCTTTGCTAGTCTGTATATAATATACATATGATTCAAACAACCAACCAATCAAATCGTCTGATTCGTTATCTGGAGGGAGGGAACACAGTTTTAAATTGACTACAAAGCAAATTTGTTGGTTTTTTTTTGCTTCTCCAATGTAAGGGAGATCCATAAAAACACTGTAGTTAGCTGCCAGTGGGAATGAGTCCTTCTGCAATGCACCTCGGGTTTGGATTCAAACAAATGCGTGGGCATATGGAGCAAAATGATGGGAGCAGGGGTTAGTCATCACTGCTTTGGAAGACAGCAGCTGGCTTGCAAAGTCACTTTCCTTCACTCTGGGCATCTGGCAGCGTTCACAGGTCTTACTTCACTCCCCACTAAGGACATCTCAGAAATTTCCCTTAATCGTATTGACACCCTGGTATTTTTACTGGCTGTCCCTCCTCTTTGGGTCAGAGGTAAGCGTGACAGATGTGGCGAAAATGAGAGAACATTGCATTTCAGTCACTTCATAATTGACAACAGTTGGAAAAAATCTACAAAGGGACTACAAAGGAAATGAAATGAAATGACTGTATTCCCTAAGTGGGCAATTAATCACCATGGGAACCAGGGAACGATTAGAGAACTTTTTTAATCATAATTTTTTAAATCTATGGATCTTACATTTTCTTCTCCTTTTTTAGCAAACCCTCTACCATGTAAAGCAATCCAGGTCTTCAGCACCACAGTTCAAAAGTTCACCATCGTTCCCATTTCTTCAGTAAACTAACCCCTAATTATTCTCACGAAAAGCAAGCATGCAGCTAAATTGTTTTTGTAAATAGCGTTACATCATGGGAATCTTGTAGTTTAGCACTGAAAAGAGACACGGAACAGAGAGCAGCTTCGGTATCCGATATTTACGGCCACGTCCCAAACACGCTAATGAAAGATACAGAAAAAAAATATGTTTTCCAAATTTTATTATTAAAATGGGAAATGACATACACATACACAATATATTTTTTGCTTTGCCTTTAAAACATGCTGCTATATACAGTATTGTATAGAAGCATGCAATATTAACAAATTTTATCTATGTATATATTTATATATAGAGAGAGAGAAAAATGAGGCAAAACTACACACCGATGGAAAGTTTGATGAATGTTCCCATTTGCTGTTTAGTGCTTTATTATTGTTATTTTGTTTATTTTGCGTATTTTAGTACTTGTACTTAAGAGACACGCTGATGCTGAAAGGATGGCTTTTTGGTTACAGATATTCGAATCTCTGAGTGTTTACTGCACTTCTTATGGTCCTGTGTAAAGCGACTGTTCTGTTATACTCATTATCATTCATTATCGTCCGTCCATCCATCCATCCATCCATCCATTCATCCACCCATCTGTCCATCCATCCACCTTCTAACCTGCTAACCTGGTCAGGATCATGGAGGCCTGGTGCCTGTATTATCTTTATTATTATTATTATTATTATTATTATTATTATTATTCCATTACTTGTAACCACAGCTGAACGTCTGGAAACATGGCTATTATTATTGTACGTTTGCGCATAAAAATGAGTATGACTAGAAAATCGGATTCTGAAAAAATTCATTGTCGGTTCACACAAGCTTCTGCTACCTTATCGACACTATTTGAGGACGTCTTCTTTGCAAATGTATTTTTAAAAATGCTGATAAAAAGAAGACAAAACATAGATAACAGTAATTTACTAAATATTTCTAAAGGCATATTTAAAATCAAACATTTGTGGGATGACAGGGACCAAATGCTGCTGGATGCTTCTAAATGACAGTGAATCATGAAATGTTTCTTTAGTGAGATAAATTTGTGATAAAACGTTTTTTTTACTCTGAGTTTTACTTGTAGACTGCACAGTTTTTCATGTTTTGAAAATGTGTTTGATTCATTTGTGCAGTCAGGTAGAAAATTACAGGTGCTTCAAATTGATTAATATCATGGGACCTCCACAGTGGCGTACTGGGATTCAGATATTTGGCTCTGTTACATTTACGCCGTGGGCTGCTCTCCACCGCCCTCTAGTTTCCACTGCAGGAACATTCACTTGTATCTGGAAGCCTATTGGTATCGGTGATGGTGCTGAACCAACTTGTTAGAACAACAGGCAACTGATGGGAAGGGAAGAGCAGAAACTTCACACTGGTCTCTTCAGCTGTCAATGTACATTGTTCAACGGGACACGTACGAAATAAGAGGATATTGTAAAATACAATGTAAAAGAAAGTGCACCATTTTAAGTAGACTAATAATGCCCTGATATACATAAGATAAGCATATGTCAAATTAAAGTCATTGACTATATACGTTCAGATTTTTAAAACTGCTCTCTCTTTCTCTCTCTCTCTTTCTCTCTCGCTCTCTCTCTCTCACTCTCTCTCCATGTTTTTAACCATTCTAATTCAACATCTTAGGAACATTAAATGTTAAATTTACTTTAGAACCTCTTCAATGAAAAAGTATGTATTTTAAATATATATTTATGAAGCTATGGATTTCAGTTTATCGCTAATGTAAGATGCTTACATTGGTTCGCATGAAAAAGACAGTATGGCACCGATTAGTACATTTATATAGCTATTCCTCAGAATTCGTACCGTTCCATTTTCTTACTGCAGATTGCTTGATAGGTAAGCCAGGAATAGCATTTACATGTTTTCAAAACAGATATAAAAACTACATGGCTGATGAATGAAGTGATGAGCTGGAAGCATTTATATGGAAGGTGGTAGATTGCAGGCAGTAGAAAAGACGCCTCACAAACATCTCATTTGTGGGGTCCTTAGAGTTCAGTCCTTAAGACAGAGGTCCAATCAACCATTGATTTGGAAGACATTGTTCCTCAGTAACACACAAATAATAAATACATGAACCTAAGTGCACTATACATCTACATCACAGACATCCCTTTCATTAAAGAAAGAAAATCAAAACATATTTGCATTTTTTATGAACTTTTTCATGCTAAAGGCACAGAAAAGCTGACCGTCATGTAGGTGAAATTCTATTTGTAACTTCCTTACGTGAGTAAAACTTGAGTGGAAAGGGTGACAATTACTGATTTTACCATCTCCAAATACAGCTATGAAACATGTAGTCACGTCGGAAAATCCATCCATGGATTCATAAATAAACAAATTCTAAATTGATGAACAACCAAACAAATAAACAGATAAATAGATAAATAACTCCCTGATGGAACGTGCATATGCATTATTCATATTTTACTGTTCTGTTTTCCCAAACCCCAAGCCAAGAACTGACCTACAAACAAACAGTATATTTCACTCTAGGTAACAGGGCAGATAGATTGAAATTCCATATCTACCAGACTCAATCAGCTCCCCTACTGCCAAAATTTGGGCAAGTTGATTCAGAAAATGAATGCTTCAATGTCATCATCAGCTATCCTCCACTGATTTCATAATTTAGTAGACGACATCATGTAAACTATCCAACCGCATATTTTCCGAAACCGCTGGTCCGATTCAGGGTCATGGGGGTCCGGAGACAATCCCAGAGGTAATGGGTGCAAGGCAGGGAACAAAGTGGGATGGACAGTATGGCAACTCCAATAAACATCAGCAGGTTTTTGGACTGTGGGGGGAAACCAGGGTACTTCGATGAAGCCCCACAATGACACGAGGAGAACATGCAAACTCCACACACATGGAGCCATGGTGGAAACTTGAACTCATAGTCCCAATTATGTGAGGCAGCAGTGCTGACCACTGCACCACCATGCCACCCCGCCATGTAAACTAAAAATAAATACAATTAAAATGCTTAAAAGTAGATGAACCTGTATAAACAATCTCTTCCAATCCTCTGTATGTTTCCTGTACTGTCCACGTATTCATAATTTTTTTTTTTTATTGATGGAAATTGTTGAAATACATGAAAAAAATGTAAGAATAGAACATTCTTACTTTAAATTTTCTGGGTTTTAGATGATTTTATGGGTTTGACCATGTCATGGTTGTTAATCCTTGAATGTCATGCAGCGTTGGGGTTTTGAGTTAGTTGGGTAACTGGTTGTATGGGGGGGGTTACTTCTTGCCCGACAGAGAGGCTAATATGGCATCCACCTCTTCCTCGGGTTTGAGGGAGTGCCACTGGGCAATGGGCCGCCGTGGATTGGCCAGCATGTCGGACCAATGCCGAAGCTCCGTCCCGCTCGCCTTGCTGCCCACAAACACCTTGCCGATGGCGTCATTCTTCCCAATCTTGTCATAATCCAGCACGGTAACCACCGCCACAATTTTCTAGAAGAGATGGAGCAAAGGAAATCAGGTTAGCCGTCTACAACTACACTTGTCTGCCTTCATTTACTGGATAACACCGATCCTGTTCCCTATCACACAAGTGTAGGTGAGAGCGAGCTTGGCAATGAAGGGCAGCCACCTGCAGAGGTACCCATGGAGCTGGGGGTTAAGGGCCTTGCTCAAGGGCCTAGAGAAACGATCATTCTGCTGTGGCCGGACTTGAACCAGCAACCTTCTTATTACAGGCACAGGGGATTACCCCCCCCCCCAAGCCACACACTGCCTCCTCTCTGAGAGGAAAAAGCAGTCGTGGCCAGCATTCTCAGAAATTTTACTCTTATCCATCAAATCAAAAGTTTGCACTAATACTATTGATTAATAACAAGTAAAGCCCAGGAGCTTATTATCTAACTTGAGTCTTGCTAAAATTATGTACATATTCAGTGAAATCTCTGAAAACATATTTTTTCTTTCACTGAGAAAAACCTAAAACATGTAGTAATTAAATACAGCAAAAAGATAATCAGGAAACCAAAGTATTATATGCATTATCGAGATACTGCAATCTCACTCCTTTTTGTCCTCCTTCCCACATCTCCACAGTTCTGTATCTGCTCAGCTCGTGCTCTGCACTGGCTTGTTAACAGAATGTGCCACCTGGCCTATGACTTCCATCAAGCTGTAATTATGTCCTGACGCAGATGTGCATCCCAGCCCTCTGTGGGTAGATCATTTCCACATTAAAATACAATTAAGAGGACGGACGGGGCACAACTCTGCCTCGCAGAATGACATGACCACCCTGGTATGATTCTACACCCAGATACCACAGAATTGTGGGTACAAAATTCAAAATAAACACACCGAACACCACCTTCAATGGCATATTTTAAAGACTCGTTACACAACAGAAAAGCAAGATAGGATGTGAAATATACATAAAGAAATTTCCTCTGTGCATCTCTTTTAAAATTTGTATTAAAGTAGAGCTAAATCTGCTTATTCTCTTTTCCTATCCATTTTACAGGCTGATGCTTGACAAACAGTGATGGATAAAATCTAAATCCTAAGCCAGGTGTGCACTGTCCATGTTAGAAGCATAGAAGCACATCCTGAGCCCAGGCCAGCATTGCACCTGCATCTGCTCCAGCGGGATCTCGAAGCTGAAGGACTCGTTATAGTATGGATTGAGCGTATTCTTCTTCACCGTGGTCTTCTTCTTCTTAAGACGCTTACCATTCTGAAGGAGGTGGATTTTCACGTAGGGATCTGCCACAGGATTGTGAACACAAAGTCCAATTATACATAATGGAGATGTGGAAAAATTATTCACTGAATCTTCATGGATGAATGGATGGATGGATGGATGGACCGCTTTTTTATTTTTTCTCCCAGAAATCGATCAGTTATGTGAAACTGACATTCATTTCCATGTATAGTTCCAGTATAATTAATATAATCTAGTGTAATATAACTTTTTACACAGACATCTACAGTAACTTGCATAGAGCCTGTTACACTGAGGTGCCACTAGGTGTCACCCTTGACAAGCTTGTGGAGAGCAGCGTGACAGACATTACATGTCCATTAAGCAACTCCTTCTGTGCACCTCCTATAAAATTTGTATTACAAAACCGCTACAAATCTGCTAACTCTCTTTTGCAAGCTTCCCTCGTTGCCATATGGTCATGCACTGCGGAACGTTTGCATGTGTGATACAATAGAACAGGACTGAATTGGGCCCCAACCTGAAAGTCCACCCACATCCATTTTCTTCAAATTTTTGGCCTCCAGAATGCAGATAGTAAGCTTGCCAGCAGTGGGGACGTAGCGCAGAGAAATGCAGATGTCGCCTAACTTCTCAGGCTGTGTAGGACACGAAGGGGGTAAGTATGACAAACATCATTATAGCAGACCCACATGTGTGTCACATATTTATAGTTACATTTGAGGGAAATCCCAAGTGACTTATTTTTTATTGTAATTAATGGGCCCTAATAATGAAAAATATCTTTAACTTACTGCCTGCTGTTATATTTCATAATTCAGGGTTCAGCTGTAAGGGTCACGTTTCTCCATTCAAATCACACCCATTTCCGCAGGCCATCATTTAAAAATCACAGAATTGTGAAACTGCATAATTTATTTCTGTTTACATATTTTAAATATTTTAATCATCTGATGGATGAAATTTGCGGTACTGACTAGCTGAGAATTTTAAATGTATTTTTCAGGTTAGAAATGACTATCTGCATATTGATGACTTGATGTCCTACATACTTTAGCTTTCACTCCCGAGAACTTAAACCCACGATTAGTATGCAGAACTCTTTGTGGCCAATGAGAAGCGGGTGTGTGTGGGGGCCGCACCTCCTCCTTTTCTGCACTCTCCAGATCCCGCCACTCCTCTATGGGCTGACCCAGGTCAACCGTGTTCATGGGCAGTTTCACTTCGCCGATGATGTCATGCTTGGAGAAGCGGTCGAAGTCATAGACTGACATCACCAGCGTCTTTCCCCCCAGCTCCTGGTAGGGGATCTGCAGATGGGGACGCGAGAAATTGAGAAGAGTTCAAAAACCACAAGAGCTGCTGTATCTGAATGCACTGCTCATTTAATTATTAATCAAATACGACTCTCAATGTATGACAACTTCAGATCCTTAGAGAAAGACAGGATGGCATTGCAGAGGAAGAAACAAGTCTCATGGCAGAACTAATTAATAAAGGCTTGAATTCAATTTAAATGACAAAAAAATTACATTATTATGTCAATAGTTTTACTTTAGAGGCAAAGGAGCCGCCTTGTACATTTCCTCCGTTTCTTGTTGCAATAAAACAGGCAGGCTACCATGCAGCCCCTGCCAGTACATGATTGATGTCGCATATTATCCTGCAGAATATTAATGCCTTTTCACTGTGCTCTTTGTTAATAGTGACACTTGCCAGTGTAATTGGAAAACACTGCATCGGTTTTTCACAGTCTGAGAAACACAAAGAATTAACTGTTTGCGAGCTGTGCTTTCATACGCTTTATTTTGTCTGGCCACATTAGTGAATTGTCTGGACTCTTTTCTCATCTTTCCTCCTCGGATGGAAGTCACATGTTTCAGTTACATTTGTGCCTCACTGAAATGCATATCGGTATGTATCATAACTTCCACATCAGCGATATTAATGGTGATTTCAGATTGAAAGTGCCTTAATTTGGCAGTTTCTCAAACCTCGTCCATAACCACACGAAGGATATCAACTTTAGACCAAGAGAGAGAAGTCAGGTGTTGTCTTTTGGATACTGTAAATATGTATTGACATATAAGTATATTAAAGTATATTCTATAAGCATCTGAATACTCAATCCATCCATTGATCCATAGCATATGCAATGGTCGACTGATTGGTTGAGCCGGCTAGGATTCCAGCCCAATACAGATCACTCACACACTAAGGTAAAATTAGTTCAATTTGACTGGACAGTAAATGCATACAACAAGATCAATGCCATGCATACCCCTTATAGACAGATCAGGAGCTATACCTGAACCCAAAAGCCTGCCAGAGTGAGGCAAGCTGATAAAACTCATATCCCAAATACAGCTGCATAGAGAAAAGGACAAAAGCTCAAAACTGAACGCAAAGCACAGCTAGAATTAAGTATTAAATCAGATCTTGTCATATCTCCACTTTTTGGAAGTCCTGCACTTCTCCAGACCCTTGCTCCCCAAAAATAAACCCTCCAAGATTGCCGGTGAGGATACAACACGTATGCAGGCATTTTTTCCCCAGAATTCCCTTTACTTCACCATATCCACTTTATCAATAGATGGCGGCCCAGGAGAAGGCCCTGTTGCCGAGCCGCAGCCCACTCGATCACCCTGACAGATCACTGAATCAGCACGGGGGGAGGGGCGCCATTTGTCACCTAGCTTCACCCGCTGAGTCGGCCTCTAACGGTTCCGCTTGGGTTCTTTGGCACGATTTGCTTTTCAAATGCCAGAACCAAAAGCAGCTCGCTAAGCAGTTCTCATAAGCAGCCTGTCTGGGCCTCAGTTTGACAGCATGCAGCAATCGCTGCTTGTTCTATAAGCTGGTAAGTGCAGTTTTTGAACTGGTGTATTGGAATTCTGATGAAAAAAAACACAACTCAATAGCGCAACATTAATCACTTAATAAAATGCATGTTTACTTTAGCAAGCTTCAGGAGCATTGGCTGTTAGAGCTGATCCCTAACCCTATGCAGACGTACCCATATATTCGACTTGATGAGCTCACCTTGAAAACGAAGGTTTCGTTGAAGACTGGATTTAGTGTCTTCTTGTGCACCTTGGTATCAAACTTCTTCTTTTTGTCAGGTAAGAAGAAGACTTTGACGTAGGGGTCAGATGTGCCTCCTGTGTCCATGGATATGAGATCTGCACACTGCAGGATGCCGACGGTCAGCTAGAGAGAAAAAAAAAAACAGCGCGGCATGGGTCGTTTAATCTGCCCCACCACCAGGGGGCCCTCTCACAGAGAGTGTCCGAATTCATTGTCCATCTAACCATTATCTATGTAGGGTTGCATGGCTCTGGGGCCTGTCTCAGAAGTTATGGGTGTAAGGCTGATTGAATGATGGTCCTGCAGAATGGGTCTGGGTTGTGTTTAGAGTTGGCAGAGCAAAATCTCTGGCACTTGGAACCTCTGCACTGTCATGCAGTTCCCAGGACCGTTTGAAGAAGCTTTTAATTTAATACCCGGGCAGATGAAACTTTAATTGATTGTTGTTTTGGGTGATTGTAAGACACCAATCGCTTAGTTGGGATCAGGACATTTGAGACAAGGGATTTACCAGATCAATTCTGAAACTTAAAGATGTGTAAATCTAAAGTGCTCTAGTTTAAAACAATCACATTTAAGTTCTCGTTGAAGCAGTAAGTGTGATAATTGTTTACCATAACTTTAAATCAAGTGGCTTTTACTAACAGCCCCAGAAAGTGCCCAGCCGTAAATCACTTAATGGTTTCTGTAAAATATCCAGCTGCATCAACAAGTAAAATGCGGATAAAAGTGTCAATGAAACAATTTAAATGTGAATCATATCCCCTTTAATACGTAAACCAATGCTAATACTGTGCCAACGCAGTAATTTCATTCACAATGTGCCGTCCCATTCTCAGCTTTTTGATGCCAATGACGCCAACCTTGTTGTCCTGGAAGTCAAAGTCGATGGAGTACTGCAGCTTGCCCAGCTTCTCCTCCTCCTTCACCTCCGGCTCCTTCTCCTCCTCGGTGAGTCCAGTCTCTGCATCGTCATCGTCGTCGTCCTCAAGTTTCTGCAGCGGAACGCGAAAGGGGAGGCGTAGAGGTCAAAGGTCAGCTTTGACAAAAAGTGTTCTAGGGGGGCTGCACCCCCCCATTAAGCCAAGCACTCATATGATCTCATATGACAAGGGGTACAGTCACTCGAAAAGAATGATTTAAACTTGACTTGATTTACAGGTTCCTTAGGTGGCAGAGTTTTTGTGAGAATAATAATAATAATAATAATAATAATCGCGTCATTAAGCGTGTTGGGGAATCTGTTCCATATTGAGTGTTGGAAAATAAATGGAATAAAAACAAATACTTAGTATATTAAATAGTTGTATGCTTTCTACAGATCATGCACACATCCATCCATCCATCCATTATCCAAACCGCTTATCCTACTGGGTCGCGGGGGGTCCGGAGCCTATCCCAGAGGCAATGGGCACGAGGCAGGGAACAA
>JAODJX010000129.1:18682898-18693361 GCA_026776945.1 Isichthys henryi | reverse complement strand
AGATAGATAGATAGATAGATAGATAGATAGATAGATAGATAGATAGATAGATAGATAGATAGATAGATAGATGTATTGACAGCTGGTTCCTCCATACAGCAGCTGCTTCTGAAGTAATTAGGCACTCAGCACCCTACATGCTTTGAAACTGGACAAGCCGTTCTTTGATGAGGGTGAAATCAGGGCCACCTTAGGTAGGAGTTTCAATAATGACAATAATGGCTGATGCGCCACGGGCAAGGAAGGGAAAGACATCATCGGGTAACGGCAGGCGGGCAGCCGCACACAACACTGGATCAAGACATCTGAGAAACTAGTCAGGAAAACACAAGCAGTTCCAGTAGGAGTCCACTGGGAACTTATTTAATTAATGATTAAGCTGCATGTTCTCTGTTTGTCATACAAGAGGCAAGAATGGGCAGAATACTGATTCACTCTTAGGTATGTTATTCACGGTCTCCATCACATGACTAGGGGAGCCAATGATTAATGTATATCGCATTTTAGCAGCCATTAAATAAGCAAACAATGTGCCTGACTTCAGGACAAGGTGCAGATTGAGCTCCTGAAGGTTTTACCCACAGTCTAATCAGTGAAACCGCCAAAAGAACAAGTGACATGTGCAACGATAAATTAAGAACTCAAAATGAAGACTGTTACTTTATTAATATGTTAAAGAACAAAAGTTTAACAAAACTGAACTCTGACTCTTTCAGATGCTGATGCTCAGTGACAAATTAACTGAATTTGACCGAGTGGAAAAGCAAAGATCGATTATCCTTTGATGCCGATTTGACATTGAGCAAAGAACATCTGCAGGGCGGACAGAGCAAGGCCTCCTTCAGCTCCTCTAGTACATTATCTCCCCATCTGGTACATTTAAAAACATATCTCGAGTTACATTAGCTGTACGTTAACCTGAATGAGTATCATGTTAATTTTGGGGGGACTCACCCAGCCTTCCTGAAAGCTCCCCTAGGTGCTTACTCACTCGTTAGCTATTTATAGCTATCTGGCTGTTTACTGTAGGTCTACAGGATTAGACTTAGAGCTTTTTTTGAAGTAGCTGTCATTGGAAAGCTGTCATTGGAAGTTAGATGACTGCAGAGGTTTGTGCAATTTTCCTCCCTCCTGCTCCTCTTTTCCACTTATATAATATCTCAGAGTTTTTTGAAGCTCAGAAGCTTAGACCCATGGAACCTGTATAAGTGAGCTGTTCTGCTCGGCCTTCGTGGACGTCCTGCCCTGTCCGTTAATTTGACACTTGATTTAGTTGCCACAGCTTCTTTGCTTATTTACTTTTTGCAGAACGCCTTTAATTAGAAGACAGCACAGTGCTGCAGTGGTCAGCACGGTCCCTTCGCTCCCGCAGTGTCGTGGGTTTGAATCTCACCTCCGCACTCTGCTTGTAATCTTTCTGTGTTCTTCCTGTGTTACGCTGGTTTCCTCCCACAGTCGAAAGGCAGGCAATAAGTCTATCTGTGTCTCTAAAACTCTCCATAGCATATAACTACATGCATGCGTGTTGTGAGTAGGCTGACGTCCCATCCAGGGTGTAAACCCAGAATGGCTCTCACACTTACCGTTAGCATTTCTATTAGAAAAAAGAGACTGAAGAAGAGACTGTCAGCTACTAATTTGAATCAAAGGGAAACAAAAGATTTAACCAACTTATGAAACATTTTCACTTTCACACATAAGCTGCTGCCACCAATGACAGAAATTCCGGAAATTAGCTCGAGTGTGCGCTCACGTCTTCTCGTAAGGGGTGTGGCTTCTACCTGGCCTCTAACACCTTGCCTACCAGCATTTTAACCTCCATCACTTGCCCACGTAGGTCCATATTCACGGCACTCGCCACCTATCCCTGCTGGCCGCCATCGCCGCCTCCACACTACACGTGCATGCTCATTTAAGGCAAGCGCACTGCAGCTCTTTGTCGTCAGCAGTGTGGGTCACTGCGCCACTGTGCTTACATAACACTGTGTCGGGGTGTCACTACTGCACTGTGTCTCAGCAGCCCAGCAGAAGAGGACTTCTCAAGAAACAAGCTGAAAACTCCGAGTCAAAGAAGGAAGCGTTATTGATGTGCTGTCCTGTCTTCATGCTATAGGTGCTGTACACACAATAAATTATTTATTTATTGTTTTTACACAGTGACTCAGTGTATAGCACTGCAAGCATTGAGCCATGTGCTTCACTGTTATCTGATACAAAGCTACGTTGTTTGACTGTGTCAATATACTCTCTCTTACTTTTTCTCTCTCAACCTCTCCTATCCTTCCCTCTCCAGTTCTGCTGCCTGCTGTCCATCCACCTCTCTCTCATTCACTCTCTCTCTGTATCCCTCCCTCTCATTCTCTCTTTCTAATGGCATGCATTGCTTTATGGGGTATATTTTCCACAACTGGCACTGCATCACTGCAACCCTAACTGGATAAGCAGTTTTTGAAAAAAGCATGGAAGATTTATTACCGACATAATGGTATTACTACCTTAAAACTACTTAGAAACAAGAGTAATCTCAAAAAATGTTTTAGAAACATGAAGCTAGCTAACTGTGTGGAATTTGTAAGCATAAATTTTGCATGCAAAGTTGGACTACTTTGCAAATTAATTAATCTTATAGTGATTTTCCCAGTGAAATAAAGAATTTAAATGTAAAAAATCTATCATAATGAGAGAAATGAACCTTCAAACCCACTTTGGAGGGGATTATCATGTGCTGCCTGTCACTGACAGAGTTAACTTGTATGTCTGTCATTAATTAATTACTAGATCCCACTGGACTAAAGCAAGGAACCTCTGGCAGCACGTGCTAATCCTGCCCACCGCACTCTTGCAAAGTCTTGGTCTTCCCATCAGTTCCTTTTCCCAACTCATGTTGACATACCCAAGCATTAGATGTGGGACCTTCAGCAAGCTGGGCTATTAACTGCCAAAAGCACCGCAAGAGCCCAAGAATGTATGAACAACTTTCTGACCCAAGGAAAATAATGTTGAATCTGAAGAGCCAGTCTGCTAATTTTTAACAATATGGGATCCTGTTGCATCAGCTAATTGTATAACTTCAACCATTATTTCCTTATAAAGCAATAAGTCGCTAATTCAATGGAAACCCGATTTATTTTTAATCAGATTACTGTGGATTTTACATTAACTGTACACATTTAAGGGCTGAGAAGGGTGGACATTTCAAGTTTTATGCCCATTGTAATTTACGAATATGTATTAAACTTTATTTCTAAAAGTAAGTGGCAATAGAGTCGTGTTATCTCTTAAAAGCCTGCAGGGTATTTAAGTGTGTTTTTGCGCTGGGGCGATGTGGTGGGCGATGTGGTGGGTGATGTATTGGGCGATGTGGTGGGTGATGTATTGGGCGATGTGGTGGGTGATGTGGTGGGCGATGTGGTGGGTGATGTGGTATCCCCAGGTCTCTCAGGCTGTGTGTACGGAGGCTCCTCCTCACGTCTGCCTGGGTTTCTATAGGCACCTGCTTTAGGGCGAGTGCTGTCTCTAAACTGCCCTTTGAGAGTGATTCCCGAGGCTGTCAGTGCCCTGGTTCGCCTCCTGCCTTGTACTCCATGAGCTTCCTAGTTTTTGCAGATATAACGTCAAAGTGAAAAACAACAATAAAACACTAAGAAAGCCGCATCTTTGCAATGCAGGATTCCTACAGCTGCGATACCATTCCCACTCCCTCCTGCTCGTGACACTCAGGCCTACATTCCCCCGCTGACGGCCGTACTCACCCCCACTACAGGCAGAGGTAACTGAATAAAGTGCCGCAGTCCGTATGTTTGATTTGGGCGCTGAGCCAAGGGATCCCCCCCCGCCCCCCACCGCCGCCTGCCAAGTCCATTTCCCTCCCAGACTGCAGCTTTTCACTGCGAGGCATGGCTGACTGTGTACATTCACCCAACGCCCAATCACAGAGAATCACATGGGCAGGCCAGCCAATCATCACACCTGCAATTAGGGGGCGGAGACTGGGAGGGGGCAGTGCTTTCATTCAGCACTGATTGCATCTTGCTCAGCAACCAAGAACGCCCCGCACTAGTGTAGCTCGCCCCCCTTCACTAGGGGCCACTATACTGCACTACTGCATATGTTTGGTTTAGGGAGGTCAGCGATGACCACACAGCACGACAGCAGAGGTGTCTGAGCCTGAGATTTCCTGACCATACCAGTTTAGATAAAAGTTCAATTAGAAACACTGCATAAATGAAGTGGTTGATCGCATAGCTTTAAAAACGCCACGTGTGATTTGATTTCACACGGATGACTATGGCGAAGGTAAATGCCTGGGTGTCGCGGAGCAGTTTGTTTGGGCTCTCACTTCCCGTTTAATTACGGCGTGTAATTAAACCACCGGGCTTCGGCAGTCGAGCCTCTTGCTGACTCACTGCGGCCTCACATTTCTGCATATCTGCTCCTCCTTAAGTTATTACTGATCTGCTGCTACACCATCACTCTAATGCCGATGAGAATAAAAGAAAAAGCCAAGCTACGTTCGTGCCAAAAGAGCATTTGCTTTCGATAGGTCCAAAACAGAAAGCTGCACTTTTCAACAAAACCTTTTTTTCCTACAGTAAGTTTCCCGCTTTACCTTCCTGGATTTTCTAGGTGATATCCACCTATTCTGTCATAATTAAATAATGGATAACGCCACCCCCCCCCATTACCATGAACTGGAAGATGAATGGGTGGATAATATTATCCCAGCCATAAATAAAACCAAATTCAATTTCCCATTACTGTGTGTATTCTTTGTCTACTGATGTCTCTTTTATATTTTGCTAAAGAAAACCTCTAAATCTAATGCATATAGAATTAAACAGAGATCCAGAGTTTAACTCCATACCTCTGTGCTAATATTGATAACACAGCGTAAATATGGCTGCTGCTTCCATGTGCCGCACATATTCTGTCCAGGTGGCACACACAGCCGGACTGAGCAGGTGCACGGAAACCTTAACGGTCGCCAAGCTTTTTCTGCCGGACAATTCCACTCGTCCCGCATTTCCAAAGGGGGGAGGGGAAATCAGTGTGCTAACTGACTTCTGTACGTAACAAAACACTGGTACCTGAAGGCCTGTCAGCTTTGGTGCTTTCTGCTAATCGTTATATCAGCCAGAATGACTTACTTATATTCCTGCTTGCCTCTATGGGCTGTTTAACACATCCTCGTCCAGTAATGACCTCCCCCATTCTCCATGCCACGTGGTACAGCTCTCCATGCTACCTCGCATGGTGGTTGGATGCATACAATACACTTCTGATCATAGTGATGGGCAGCAAGTGCAGGGTGATCTCTTACGCCCTTCCCTCCCAATTTCAAATAACCGACGCCCCACATCTTCCCGGCTGAGGAGGGATGTAGAACCACGAGCACCTCCTGTCTCTGCTCCCTCTCAGGCTCCGCAGTCTCCATCTACATACTGACCACTCTCCACCACCTTTCACCAGCCACCCTCAGGGCCCCCTGCAGCTTCTGGGTCACAGTGATGGGGCAGCTTTCCTCCCAGCCTCCTGAAGCAGCCTGAGCCTGCTTGTGTTTCCTGGGTCTCCCCACCATAGGCCGCTCAGTGCCAACAGTGGTCTCCCTCCATTCCGATTATCTACACTCACATTCACTGCTCCTCCTGTGTTTAAAGCTGTTTATTTCCTGATAAAATTAATAGCACTAATGTCTTTTTATCCTTTTCTGGTCTTATAACCAATCAATTTATGTCTGCTTTCCAAAATATTGTACTCCTGGGAGTTCAAATATCACTGCTAATTTGTTGACTGTGAAGAACAATTTCATCATTTTATAGATTTATAGATGGATGGATATATTATCTTAAAGACTGAATATGGCACTGTAGCATTAGCTTAGCTTTAGCATGCATTTTTCTGGCATTACAGATATGATATCTTGGGCCTGTAAAGTAGATTGTCATGCGAGTCTCACTCCGGCCGCACACGCCGAGCACTCAAGCTGCGATTCATTCAGCTCGGTTTCGTTCGCTAAATGTGACCAGGACTTCACCGCAGCATAAGCTCACGGGCATCTCTCCAGAACTCTCCAGGTTTCCTGTTTTCCACAGCGGTCCAATCAATGCCCTGATTGGCTAGAGGGCAGCGCGCACAGCTCCTCTACCTGCGGGACAGTTCCCAGCATCAGGATCGACACGGGATCGCACGTCAGAGGGGCCCTCATCAGGCTGACATCTGCTCCCAGACACTTGATGGCGAGTCACTGTGGCAGAGCAAAGTTTGATGACAAACTATCACCAGACCAGCGGAATCAAGAAGCACTATGCTGGACCAAGAAAGGCTTGATGATTCTCAAAGCCATAAGCACTGAGTAGCAGTTGGAGTACTGCCACCTCTCGTCAGTCATAGTATTTCATTTTGTTTTAGGAGGCAGGAAATAGACAAGAGAGAACCTAAGATACCCCCCCCCCCTCCACCCACACACATTTGGGTAAAAAGACGGCAGAGAAAAGAGCCTGCAGCATGCATGAAACTCACCAAAGGATGCGTATTCTGCATCTACACATGGTCCTCATGTGGATGGACATTTTGACCGAAAGGGACCGTAGTGATAATCCTGAATTAAATTAATCAAAGAAATGAAGGAAATTTTAAGAGCTAATTTGCAGTGACTGGTGCCTTTCAGTGTGCGTATAACCTTGAGTGCGAGAGAGAATCTGTAGGTGAAGCAGGGTCTGCCCTGAGCAGGAAATGTCGCACCTCAGCCCAGATGACGGACCCTGACTTTACGTGGAAGTCGGTGGAGATTAAAGTGGAGCAGCTACACAGTGAACAGGCTGTTATGCTCTGACTCCCCAGCTCAGGTACAGGGTAAGTCAAGGAGCTGGGCACCAGTAAAAGCCTGGACTCCAGCCTGGATAAAGGTAGGTGTCCAAGGCATAAGCCATTGAAAGCAATACTGAATTTAGAGAACATTTTAATGTGCACGAATATAAAAAAAAAACATGCATATTTGGACAAAATAGCACAGTAACAACACCTTGTGCACCACTGATGGTGATCCTCTACATCAACGTTTCCCAGTCCTGTCCTCGGGGATCCATAGCTGGTTCACATTTTTGCTCCCTGCCAGTCTGCATTTTTGCTGCCTAATGGGAGCTAGGAGGGAGCAGAAGCACGGACTGTCTGTGAGTCCCCGTGGACCGAATTGGGAAGCACCACTCTACATCACAACATGCCTTGGCCTAGTCGTTTCTTCAAACACCCGCCGCGTTTGGCCTGGTGGGGAGACTCTGGCCTGAGATTTATTACTGAGGGCCTTGTGACTCCACCACAGCATCTAAGCAGGCCAGTCTGTCTATTTAATGAAGCAGGACAGCTTCCTACCAGCCTTTTTGTCCTGGCTTTGCAGGAAGCCATGATCTGCAGAGTGGAAAGAACCGCCGGAATCCACCTCATATATGGGCCATATTTACTCTAATATATATAAACATTATTATTATTATTATTATTTTTAAATTATATAGATAAACTAATGAACCTCATTATCTCAGTGGTAAATTATAATTACAAACTTTTTATTTATTTGGATCTGGACACTGTTAAGCTTTTTGTGCTATAATCTGATTATTATATTACTTTATGAAGTCCTTTTTGAATTGATTCTTTTGCATAATGAAGCTGCTTTGACAAACAGCTGGTTTCAGAGTGAGAGGATGTTAAATGTTCTTTTATCTTTTATATTAATGGTGCTTCCAAATTGTGCATCCCGACTGTGAAGACCCGCAGGAGTGGGTCAGAACCATGTGGGTAGAGAGGGAAACATAATCTATCCTCGTCTGGAGGACAAGCAATTTAAGGGAGTTATCAGAAACAAGCGAGAAAGGCGCACGGGCGGAATTGAGTTCCGCAGCTCACCTAGAAGCAACATGCACTGGCTTTGAATTAAAGCTGAGAATGACTAGGGGTGGAGGGTCAATTATACTGGCAAAATATCTTTCCCAATTAAAGGCATTCTGAGTAACATGACAAGCTATTCACAATTATGGACACTGCAATATTGAATCCTAATAATAATGACCTATTATTTTCCTCACTCATGTCTGTCTTGGTTTCAAATGAATGTGATCAATGTTTAGTCCTGATGGATGCAAAGTAAGGCTGGTTCTGATGTGGGAGTTTATTTTGCAGATTGGACAGTGTGACGTTTGCTGAATGTGGTCTGTGGTGAGGTCTTCCCAGCACAGACCATAAAGCATGGCGGCTCGTACCAAACCCTGGCCATACCCGCGCCCTGGCAGAGGCCCAGGAGATAATGTTATAGGCTGAAATCTCTCGCTTCCATTAAAGGGGATTTACGGACACCAGTTACTGGACTGTTGGAGAAGGATAGAAACACTTCAACGTGCCAACTCTAGGCTAACTGTGATGAAAGATTTTTATGATTAGTGTCAATTCACTACAATCAGAAAATACAAGGAGATAAGCTCACATGATAGAAAATCAACCAATAAAACTGTGGCAGAGGCTGCATAACCCAGATTAACTCATATACTTTTAATCCACCAGTAGAGTTCATTGTATTATTTGAGAATTCTTACTAAACAATGTGAGAAGCTTGCAGTCTGTGATAGGTCTGTTTTTTGTTCGCACAAAGCATTTGGCTGCTCGTCAATCCTGTCAGTCACAAACTGTATACCAGATATAATAGCATATGTTTTGAACATGCTGTGATCCATCCATCCATTCAGTCATCCATCTGCCAACCGCTTATCTACAACAGAGTCGCTGGTGAGTCTGGAGCCGGTCCTAAGTAGCATAGGCCACAAGGTAAGCGACACCCTGGCTGTGACGTTGCTCCTTTTCAGGGACAAACGATACATGAAAAAAATGTTATTTGTTATATGATATGTGACAGTCAAGTTTTAAGAACTGTCTGTGTGACAAATCATATGAACGATGACCGATAAGTCTGAAAAAAGGTTGATTTTCTTGCCAGCATAAGTACTGTTTGAAAATTATTAAATTAGTAAATCTTTATGCTGGAGGGTTTAAAAAAAAAGAATCAAAAGGCCATGTAATAGAAAACAAATAAGAAAAAGCATTGTAACACATTGTAGGTACTTAATTGAACAGCGCTACTAGATATGTGTCTGTGAGGCTGATATTACTGCATTCAAAACAAGGAACAGGCAAAGCCGGACCAGTGCTGAAAGCTCCTGACTCAAGTATGGTGCTACGTAAGATCCTTCACTGGGAATCAGTGTCCTGCAGCTGAACTGTGCTGTGCTGTGCAAGCAAACTCGGTTCCAGGTGGAGAAACAATGAGAGAGAGAAAGAGAAAGTGAGAAGAGGAAAGAAAGTGACTTCAACTCCCCTCTGAAGCCTAAGTCAGCAGTAGTAAAAAGAGCACAATAGTAGCAGATGTGCATGGAAGCATCGTGGTTTGGGCAGGTACTCGCAACTACACAAAGAAACACGGTAACGCTTTAAAGTCGCTCATCGTGTCTAAGGAGCTCAGACCCGGCAGCTGTCTGAGTCCGGCCTGGGACACTCTTTCCGTTACGAATCGACCCAAAAGACGCACATGTGGCGGCCTGCACTGTCCAGCATTCTTCGCTTTTTCTACCCAAAGTTGGACTCTGCGCAGAAGCAGCTTTCCTTTTCCTTGCTGAAGACCAATGCAGTGCGTGACAAAGTGCTTTCAGCACGCTACCTGGCAGTGGAGCAGACCATCCACTCAGCAGCAAAGGCACTGCAGTCAGATAAGTTACAAGATCTCCAGGTCAGGCACTCGAGCAAGAAAAACAAACGAAAAGAAATTAAATGCAATATAGATGCTGGGATGCCAGAAAAATAACATCTAGTGAGTCAAACTGTGTTTCTGTCAAAAGCGAATCTCTTTCTGCTACAGATATTAAACAAACACATTTCCTTATACATTTATTGCATGGAGCATTGTCCCTCAGCGCTGCTGATACGAACTACTTCGTTTCGGAATAAACTTTCGCCTCCGTCTACTGCATGATATATCAACCTCTGGGCCCTGCCCTTAACGATGCAGCAGCGAGAAAATGCAACAATAAACCAGCAAGTCAGCCAATGTTACCTAGTAATTCACATGACTGGGGTCAGTCGCTGTTTCTCCACATAGGCCGAGTATAAATAGTTAAAAGCCGCGGTCTCAGGGCTTGGGGCCACACTTACCAGTGATGGCTCCTCAGCGCTGGTCCCCGCATCCAGAGTACAAGGGGCTCGAGGTGACGTTTCAGTGAGGCCCACCGTCCCCCGGCTGCCCTCCTATCAGCCGTGAGAACTGCAGTCTCGCTTCAGCCTGCTCCAGTGCTGCAGTACTCGCTCGCCCCTACTCTCTCTCTCTCTTTCGCTCTCTCTCTCTCTCTCCATCAGATGGGGGGGGGGGGGGGGGGGGGGGGGGGGGGGGGGGGGGGGGGGGGGGGGGGGGGGGGGGGGGGGGGGGGGGG
>JAODJX010000129.1:18575080-18589272 GCA_026776945.1 Isichthys henryi | reverse complement strand
GTTGTTCCCTGCCTCGTGCCCATTGCTTCCGGGATAGGCTCCGGACCCCCCGCAACCCAGTAAGGATAAGCGGTTTGAAAATGGATGGATGGAATTCTCAAGCATATAATCAAAGGACCTGTTCACACCTGGTATTAACATGCGTCCTGGTTGATTCGATCACAAGTGGAGAGCGTTAAATACAGGTGTGAATGGACTCAAAACGGACTGAGGATGCATTGAAATTGGTCTTGTAATTCAGCAACAGTCATGCTTGAGGGTTTTATTGCCTCTCTCACTGTACGTGCAGGGCAAAATAAACTTGGGTCCTCTTCCAGGCAGGTTTGTAACAGGTCCAGTTGTTGTCCACCTTATTATTGCCCTAACAGTAGAAATGTGCATTTTAAGGCAAGTAGTTATTTTTTTAATACCCATTCCGTGCCTTACGAAGGTCAACATACTTCTCCCTCATTTAGTTTGTACGTTCTCTCATCTTTCCCATGTCGATGGATGACTAAGGGAATTTAGGCTCCGTCTCACCTCCTGTTCGTATCCCTGTTAACCAGGAAGTCATGGATTACAGCTTGAAGGTTCTGATTCACTCCACTCAACTCAGATGTACAATTTACAGGGGAAACATGCTTCAGTTACATTGTGTTCACTGTAATTTCTAGGGGTGACAATAATCGTGGCTCATGTGTGTTTTTGGTAAAAAATTTATCGAGAAGTTTATTCCAAGAAAAAATACTTTGTGAATTAAGGTTTTTCTTAATTTTTCATTCTGACATGAAGCTGCTTCACCAAAACGTAGATTTTTTTCTAACCCTTTTACAAATCTTTACAAGGGTGTGCCAATAATTGTGGAGGGTGCTATATTTATTTATATTTTTATTGATTTCATCTTCAGTATTATGACTTTCCATGCAAACATTATAGGTGGTTTGGTTACCCTGAAGTGAGCAAATAGCCTTTGATTGTTCGGCAAATTCTGCATACGGAAGAGATTTACGCGACATGCTTATTAACTATATAAGTTGCGGGAAAGTGAGATCCGATCACAAGCGGTCGGTTGAGATGCAGGCAGAGACACTCATTAATACCAGGAATGAACGGACGAAATTGGCGCTGCTCACTTGTAATCGAATCACCCAGGACGCATGTTAATATCAGGTGTGAACAGGGCCAAAGTGATGGATATAACTCTTTGGGGCATTTCGTGAGTAATAACACTGGTAATATTGGGTGACAGAAGTACAGAATACAAACTGACATGTTAGAGTGGGATGTCAACATTTTATTGAGGGAATGGATATTGGTAAAATTAGCAAAACAAAAAAATGAACTTTGACATAAAAATAAGACCAACAAAAAAAAGTTATCCATTCCAATGAATCTGTATCCGTTTAGACTGAAAAACAAATCTGTCATTTCCTTTAAGTGGCTTTTTTTTTTTTTTTAAAACTTCCCCCAGACAAGAATCACAACACATTAAATATCCTATTAAGGCTCTGATCAGACCCAAATGTTTCCTGTGAAAATCTGCCCGTCTAAGTAAACCCACCCCGGCTCCCCAGCACCACCCCTGTTTGCCCCGCCCCCCCTACTCAGATTTCTCCTTCTCTTTCATGTGGAGGAAGACAATGCTGAAGATGAAGAGCCCAGCCATCATGGAGAACACGCTGGCGTAGTAAGGGTATGCAGAGGGGATGAAGCGCTCGTACTGGGTGTGCTGTAGGGGGCGCACTGACACCTGGGGAACAGGCAATGGGGGAGAGGGAACGTTAGCATTTAGTTCTAGGGTGTTTCTTAATAAGCGTACTTGACCATGCTTGTGGTCTTGTGTACCCGTTTTACATCATCATCCATTTCCGAAGACCAGTTCCGATACTAAGAACAGAAGTACGGAGGACAGCAAAAATCCCCAGAAGTTGTTCTTGCCCAGCCTGAAATTTCAAGGATACATCGGTTGCATCCTTCCCAAATGAGACTAATCCCATGATGCACTGCACCCCAAGTTTGTTCTTGGGGGGCAAGTCAACAAGACCACTCTTGCCAAGACCAGAAGTACAATCTTTGCGTCCCAGGTACTGAGAAAGACCCCCCCGTTAGTCGTTCTCATACCATTACACGACTGCATCCAGAGGACTGCTCACCTGGGTGGATGAGTACAGGTGTGTGTATCCCAGCCGGTTGTAATCCACCTTAAACTGGAACACTCCATACACATCAGGCAACTTGAACTGGACGCTGTACTTCCCACCTGCAAGAGCAGAGCAAAGTGAATCATCCGTGAAGTCTGCCAGATATACATTATTGGGGCACACCGGGGGGTTTTCCCAAGAGACAGTGGGACCAAGGCAGCATATATCCCCGATGGGATGCCAGTCCATTGCAGGGTGGGTGCATTCACACATAAAGAAGCAAAATTTAGCGCAACCCATTCAGCCAAAGCGCAATATTGGACTGTGATAGGAAATGGTTCCAGGAAATAACCAACAGAAACCTCTAGAGCACAAGTAAACCCCACACATTAAAAGCCTGGAGCGGGGACCACACACAGATCTGCAGATGCGAGGGAACCCAAGAAACCTACACACCGAGTCGTCACACCACTCCAAAGTAACTTAAAATAATACAAATGACAAAATCCATAGCAACATCTAAATTGCGCATCTGTACAACAGGGACAGGCAGTCTTATCCACAAAGGGCTGGTGTGTACGCAGGTTTTTGGGATAACCCTTAGGTCACCTGTTGAAACCCAGATGTGAGGACTCTTCAGCCAATCAGTCCTCTAATTAGTAATCTAATTAGGGAGTTGCAGTGAAGATCAGCCCTTTCTGGGTAAGGCTGCCCACTCCCCCAAGGGGTGGGAGACCTTTCACGACTCTGAACACGCACCATTCTTCTTCAGGTAAGTCCTAACGAACGGGTCGATCCTGACGAACTCCAGCTGAATATCGTCTCCGTCGAAAGGCACCCACTTTCCGTTGGACAGCTTTTCGATCACGATGCTGTACTCCTGAATAAAAGCAAGGGGGCAGGGCACCATGAGACCCCAGTCTCACAGACGACTGGAATTAGGAGTTGAAGAACCTCAAAAATCAGGCGCCGTAAGAAAATGTCCGGGCTGCTCACCACGAGGTCCGTGATGGTGTAGGCAGCTGGGGGGCTGCTCTCCCCGACTGGGTGGTGGCTCACAGCCCCAACCCTCAGAACACCTTCCTCCTTGAACACCCAGCGGGACAGCGCCACGGCGAGCTCCATGTTCCCCGTCTGTGCGTGCCTTTGAGGGACAAGAACGTTTAGTGTCTCAGACTGCACCTCGGCCGTCCGACACGGAACACCCTTATTCCTCAAGAGTTCCACTACCGCACTTCAACAGCAGAACAGTGGCCATCCTTACAGATATAGCCAACACAAGTAACCACGAGCAGGCCAGCAGGCAGAAAGTTAATTGGAAAAGTCTAAAAAGAAACAAGAAAATTAATTTTTGATCCTGGGGGAAATCCGTTTGCATACACCCAGGGCTGTCACGATCACACAGCGATGTAATCATGATTATATGAGGCATGTGCAATAATCACCAGGGACGGGTGAAAAATCTGTCAGGATGCCAGCTTTTTGGTACTACACGGACGACAATTCGGTAAGCAGGTTAGTAGTGTGCCTAAAATATTAACGAGAGGCGTACTATGGGCGTCACAAGTTAGTAATCTGCGTAAATATGGGGCATCCTTATGAGTATTTGGTTAGCGGAGCACGCCACATGCGACTGTTTTGCAAAATCATGGAAGCGATAAGCACAGTGTGAGTAGCTGTGAAGAAGGCAGTGAAGGAAAAAGATGACGATGGTATGGCGGTAATTTCAATTCCAACATATTTATTAAACATAAGGATACACCGAATTGTGTGCAAAAGGAAACGCCCCTAAAGTACTGAAAAGCCGGCGTCTGAAGCCCGGGTGATTATTATTCATGTGCCATACGATGGGATTATATCGCAACATGATCGCGACAGCCCAACGTACAGTGAAGGAGCAAAGCAAAAAGATCAACACAAAGTGCAAAATCTTTTGTTAAAGTATTTTGTTAAATGTTCTTAGAAATAAACACTAAAAGTATAGAATTTTGAATACAGAAGGTCCTAGATTCTATTGACAAGCATAACAGTAAAGAAAACAGCAGCGACGGCAGGTGGGCGGAGCTACCTCTCAGAGCCAGGCACAGCCTTCTGTACCGGGGAGTTGAAGAAGGCATCGCTGAAGAACTGCAGAGACCCGCTGAAGACTACCCGAGCGTTGTTTCTGGCCTGGAGGCCTGCGATCAGCAGGGTGTTCTTGCCCACTGCGTGGGGGTACTATGGAAAAAGGGGGAAGGAGGAACACACATCATCTTCACATAGCTGCATGTGCTTCTCCAGAAGAGCTGAAATGTTTATAATGAAAATGCTTGAGATCACACCAAAGGCTATGAGATATATAAAGTAACTTCTCATAAGACAAAGCTGCTAAAAAGTTTAAACAACTTTTCAGAGAAAGAACTGCAATATATCAGAACGTTTAACATAACACTAAAGAAATGCCTGTGCTATTAAACCAGCAGGGCCTAACCAGACATAGAAGTGCATTTAGCTATTCTATTGTACATGTGCTCCGTAGGATATCAAGGCACAGAGGAAGGTACCTGGGTGATGGGGCGGTCAGGGAAGAAGGAGTAGGATGTGGAGGAACCGGTCAAGATGTCCAGCACCAATGGGTTATCGGGGTCAGCCACCATTCTGGCAGGAAGGGAGGTTAGATCAGTTAGTATCCACCATAAATACAGGCTCACAAAGATACAATCCCCGAATTAACCATTATCGCTGCTAAGTGAATAGAATGAAAGTTCAAGTGCTAGAAGTTTCATAAGTTGTTCATTGCAGTCAGCTGTTGACTTGTAGGAAAACAGCCACTCACCCAACACCTTTGAAAAGAATGGGCTTCCCCGTGGGCTTGCCAACAATGGTGGGGGCTTTGAGAAGGTTCCCCGGATCTGCCACGATCAGTGTGTGCTGCAAGGACATGGAGGACAGGGAGAGAAGGGACACGGACTCATTGGATCTATCCACACTTCAGCTTTTGTTCACATGAGGCGATGAACCAGTTAATGAGGTCACGGGTAAGCCTTGCTCACCTCTCCTGGGTCAGACACATCATAGTTGTGGTGGTCGATGACAGCAGTCTTCTCCTCATCGAACTCAATGCCACACTCACTGCCCAGCTCTCTCAGGGGGTCGCCTAGATCAACGATTCCATGAAATAATCCAGAACTGCCAATCTGCTCATTTCCCATTATCATCAGAGCCTGCCAATAAAAAGTCTTCAGAAGACCTTACCGATGTCCGAACTGGCAGCAACAAGGACATTCCCACCCCCATCGATGAAAGCGGTGATGGTCTCCACATTGATGTTGCCCCCAAAGTCTACAAAGGTTTGCAAAACATCAGAACACCACACTACTCTTATCCTGTCAGAAAAATACCAATGCTGGGTTAAATATCTCCTAATAATATAGATACTTCAGTATTCAGATGTTTCCTGATGTTTTTACAGTCAAACCCTGACACCGAGCTTCTCTTCTAACACTTACCTTCCACAGATGGAGAAAAAATGATGAGATGATCATAAAGGAACTGGCCATATTTGATAAGAGAGAGGCCAGGGTCGTCGGCAGTCTTAAAAGTCAAGTCAAATCCGCGATCTGCGTGTCAAAAAAAAAGAAAAATAGCACCCAAAATATTTTAACACACTAAGGTGACATTATGATCAAGTTTAAGTTAGACAAGGTATCCGCAAACAAAGCTAAAATGAAATACACTTGCAATGTGTATATGCTTGAAAAGGAACTTAAAATTTGCTCTGTTAAGCATGCACAAAATAATCATAAATGCTCGGACGTGACCAGAACTTATTACAGTGCAATCGCAAAGCTGATATGCTGCAGACAGGCACAGTAAAGGCTCGCTAACCTGAGAGAGTGCACGGGAACAAACTAAGAAACATCCAAATCACAAGCATATTGTCATTTCTGTCGTGTAATGACACAGACACTCAAAGCGACATATATTCTTGCACATACCAGTTAAACTGCGGAAGAATATTGAATGAGTGTCTTTGATGTTAAGGTTGTCCAAAAGAACTAGGGTTTTCCCGTCCGCCACCGCTCCATGAAGCGCCCCCAAAATCACGGAGAGAATAAAGAAAAAGCTGAGCTGGAGACTCGTCTTGCATTCATTCCGGCACCTAAAAGCGGGCAAAAACCTAGACCATCTCCTGCTAGTTACTGTTCCTGCCGCCATCTTTCCACTGAGAAAGACGTCAGCGCTCATACGTTGACCTTTCAACTTGCTCAGCTCCTCCAATCACACGCCAAAAACTAGGAGCGGTCACTAAGACAACCAAAATAGCCGTAAAGCAACTCAGAGAAGTCGCACATAAGGTTACCAAATTGCTCAGGCAATAAAATATCTATAAGCATAGTACAGTACTAGTTGTTAAATATATACCATGTAGTACTTTATATATAAGTGGAGTATCTCATATGAATGCATTTTAAAGCACACATTTGTTACCGCAATGATTCTTCCGAGACCGTCTCCAAATCGTCCAATCAAATGAAGACAGCTCCATGCGGAAGTGGAAGACTTGCTGCAACGTGCGACAATCCCCAGATCAAGTGAAGTGAAATCTATGGACCTGCAATACAAGCTGTTAGCCTTGTAGGTGGATACCGTTTATTAAGGCAGCGTGATTAGGTATTTAGGAATATCACAAATGTGACAGATGTAATAACCGGAACTTTACTGTTATTAAGTTATGCACATATCACTTACGTTTGTAATAATTTTTATTATTAGGATAAGAATGTTTAGGAAGTTCGCCTTGCTGGTAACCACTCTTCCGAGTCCTGAGTACCTCAGCAAAACTCACATGACTCCCACAACAAATAGACAGGGCTTGGAATCAAACCCGCAGTCTTCCTGGTAATGATGCATATTAATGCGTCATCATAATCACTTCTGAAAATGACACTTCAGGAGGTCTGAGCCTCCAGGCCGCTCCTACCATAACCTACATTCAGTGCCCTTCCTAACGTCTGGTAATCCATGCATTAGGGAAGACAGAATTGCTTTCTGGATGGGTGATGGAACAGTTCTGAAATGTCAAAATGTGCAGAATAAAAAGGAGCTGGACACCATGGGAATCAGTGCATGATTTTTTTCCTCTTTTTCTTCCATCCATCCAGCGCTTATCCTGATCAGGTTTGCAGGGCAACCTGGAGCCTTTGGAAGACGGCACAGAGCACAAGGGTAGGGAACACTCTGGAGAGGAGGCCAGCCAATCACAGAGCAGTTATGTAACATTACCTGGAAATAAATGAGTTCAAGTATAGGAATCACGAGTCAGGCTAAAAATAAGACAGATTCATAGGTGAAATACGGTGCTACACTGAGGAGATGTTTTCTGGAGTGGGTCACGCTATACGTTCTCATAATACAGCGGAATTAAGTGTCAGTCAGATGCACCAGCTGTCACCAAACTAGGCAGGGTGTATTTTCCAAGAATAAAAGACATTAGAATCATACTTACTTGCCTGCCTGGCCTGGAGGATGCCCTGAGCAATGAGAGCAACTGAAAACTACTGGAATTCAGTGGCTTAGGAACTTGGGGGTGGGGGGGGGACACATATCCCACAATACTTCATTCAGATTCACACTCCCCCCTCCCACCTGAATACATGAATCTTTGTATTTAAATGATTAAGTTGTGTCCCCCTCAATATCGAATTCTCTCCCAGCCATTTCTGGAATCAGTGTTTATTTTTCCATACAAAACAGGGACCTCTAGTGAAAAAGGGAATAAAATACACAGGCTTTGAACTCACCACCATCACGCACAACAAGGACAAAACTTTGTACCCACTGTACCTGTTTGTCTATGCAGTCTGTCCATACTTGCATATAAGGTCATGATTTTTGAGATGCACCTACAGTTCAGTCACCAATTATTGGTTTCTTCGGAATTTTGCAAGTTGCTTAACGTGGCTTTAAAAAGCTACATATCAAAGTGCTGATTATCACATCTCTTTTATAGTTGACATTAGCTGTTAATTGCAATTCAGCCTCAACATGTCTACCCGTTGAATAAGAAGGTATCCGTGCCTGTACATGTAGAGGCTGGGCTGGCTTTCGTGAACATTTGGCTCACTTGAATGCTTTGTGGAATGGCAACGATACTGAATCTGTCGCCGTAACAGCTATTTTGAACTTTTTAGTGTTTTGTTAGAGTATTGTTTTGGAAGTGCAGCTGTAGAGTGAACAGTTAGGTGTTATATGCTATAGTTGTACAGTGTAGTACAGTGTAGCTAATTGACTGAGGGACTGCAGACTGGAGTCCAGAACTGCATGGGTGAACTTATTAATGTATACCACCAGAGGGCAGTCATATTCAACATTAATTTCTTAGACATATCTAGTTTATGGTCATGTGTATATATGTGTATATCACAGATATCATATCTATACAATGATGAGCCTAAACATTTTGGCAACCCCCGCTTGAAGTGAATACTGTTGGCTGTCTAGTAAAAGCTACATGTGTCAACATCTGGGATATATATTAGTCGTTAAGCTAACATTCAGCTCCTGTGGTCAACATGCTGTATGCAGGAGAATTTTGCAAGAGGTTAAGATCTGAGTGACTTTGATCAAGGCCAAATCATTACGGCCAGACAACTGGGTCAGAGCATTTATGAAACGGCAAGACTTTGCGGTGTTCATGGTCAGTCATAGTGTATGGGTTCCAAGGATGGAAAAACCATGACCCATCGACAGGGTGTTGGATCTCATCAATGGACGTGAATGAAGGCTATCCCATCTGGTATGAACCAACTGGAGGCCCACTGTGGCACAAATGGCAGGTGATTTTGATGATGATCACGGGAGCAATGTGTCATGACACACAGGGCACTGAGCTGTTGTCATGCAGTATTTATGTAGGCCACCATTGTGGTGACAATATTGCACGATGATGAGATTGTGAAATAATGATCTCAATATGGAACCATGTCTCACCACATTGGTGTCAGGAGTAGAACTGAGTGGTAGAGGAAGAAATGTAGACCAGCAAGGGAACATCTGGCATGATTGGAGGATAGAGTGTTCTATCTACCATGTTTTCCAAAATTTGCTGACCACTACTGTGGCACAGCCCCTTCTACAACTGAGTTGGGGCATACCCACCTTGGATAAGCCAATGTCAGTGACAATAATGGACAGGGGAAACTGCAACATTTTACCCCCCCCCCCACTCCGATATCTTTGCCGTACAGGATGCAGAGTGCAGGTCACCTTAGCTAGGACATCCTTTTCCATTGTCCAGGGGCTTTGGCAATTTTAGGTAATGCTGTTTGGACTCTGCAAAGGCCCTGTAACATTTATGTACCCATGGAGAAGGTGACGGCCTCCATGACACGGACTTGCTGTGTGGGGTACCTTGATGACACATTGGTGCACGCAGAAGATTTTGATGGAACCATACACCACCTGCAGCAAGTCTTTGCAGCTATCTGTTGGACTGGCTTCCACCTCACCCACAAGAAATGTAGCATCATTACTGGGCCACATGGTATATGCGGTGACTGGCTACCAAAGAGGATGGCTGTCCTGGACTGGCCTGCTACTCAGGACATCACTGAGCTGCATAGCTTTCTAAGACTCACATCTTAGTGTGCTGTCGCATTTTTTTCCGTCATTAGTAGCATGCTCCATTAACTGTTGAATGAGTAACGGTGAGTGAGAGGCTGCATGAACCACCACAAACAACCAGCTTTATGTCGTACTCACTGAGGCTTCTGTCCTGACATACCCCAGTTCCCAACCGCTGTTCATCATTGACACTGATACCAGTAGTTTTGGGATCAGTAAAGTCCAAGGTTGGAGGAGAGGGAGAACATGTGGTGACCTGCTGCAGCAAAGCCTCCAGCTGCCCTGAGCATAAATACTGTGTTTCATACTAAGAGGTTCTGGCTTTGTTCCAAGTACTCCACCACTTCTGTCCCTACTTGTCTGGTAGGTGCCTTCTCCTGCAGACAGATCATGCATCCACTGTGGCTTCTCGTAAGACACCCATGGAACAGCTGGCTTGATGGATTGGAGCACTCCAGGGCTACAATTTGATGTTCAGCCCCAGACTTGCCAGTCTGTAAGGCCGACCTGCTCTCCTCAAACCCTTTTTCAGTCGTGGAATGCCAATACCATCAATGGCAAGAAGAGTATGACTGTGTGATTATCACGGTGGAACCACGGCTGATGGTGGTCTGCCCACTCTCAATTAACAGCTATAGCAGGGGTAGGAAAATTATCCTGTTCTGCCAGGGTATAGAGGTGGCACATGGGAAGGCAATCAGAGTGGAAGGTAGTGTTAGCGAATGACCCTGAAAAGAGGGCCTGTTCCTCACACTTGGACTGGGTTGGGCACCAGACAAGGGTTCCATAGCTGGCTGTCACCCCCGTGCTCCAACCCCTGGCACTGGCCATGGCTCAGTAGCACTGGGCTATTTTGCAACATCTCTGAAGATAATTAAAAAAGGCAGGATGCCATTAGGAGTTCCATGTCCACTGCTGCAATGCTTACACTGCCCAGAAAGGATCATTCCATCTCTCTGATCCTGATACAGCAAACCGTGGTGTGGGCCTCTATGGAGTGCGTGAGGCATAAATGTCCTGCGCCCATTCCTCACCATGGTATAATAAATGTCTTCCCTAGTGCACTTTTGGGGCTGCACAGTCGCCAGAAATGAAACTTTGAGGTGTAGGTGTTTAGTGAGGTCTGATGGAAGACTCCCGTTGCTCTAGCTCCATTGCAGAATGTTCTCCTCATTGAGTACTTCCACTGGACCATGGCTGTCCGGCTAGCCACCCTCATCAGTTCACACAGGGACTGCCACCTGCATGTGGTCTTGCGGGTCTACGAGACAGTAATTCGGTAGTCCACCAGGTGCACGCCAGCAGCTGTCATGCTTAGGAAAGAACTGAAGACATGTGGGCCTCACTAGAAGGCTTTTTGGCTCCCCAGCAGAGGCTGAGAAGAAGAGTGAGGTTGGCATGGAGTACCTACATTGACTTCCGTTAGCAGCTATGGGTGGTACATGAGCTTGCTTGCCCATCAAAAGCAAGCACACGACACGCTCTGTGACAGCCAGGACTAAGCCCTAGAGACATCAGCCCTGACTCAACACACGGACCCTTGGGGGCAATGTACCCTGCCAGAGAACTTCCAGTATATCCATCCCAGTATGCTTTGCAGCAAGCATATTGCTGAATAGTGCTCGGTTGGATGGTTTTGTTTTATTTATTTTACTGTTCTTTTGACTTTTAATATCGGTTGTAATGTGCTTGTTGTTCTGTGTATAACTTACAGTTGTCATGTGGCGTTCATTTCCACCACCGTCACAGCAACAATATGACGATGATGACCGTATGCCTGTCCGGAACATTAGCGTGAGTATATGGAATATTCTGGAAGCTTGTTTACCTGCTGTCTCAGTTTTGCTAATCAGACCCAGCTTGGCATAATATTTTTTCTCAGTGTCTCCATCCACACTCAATGGTTCACTGAGTCTACTGCTATAGACACAACCTTTCGGATGCTCGTATGTTAATTCCACAGCCATTTAGGAAAGTTTGTTGTTTAAAATATGGAGCTAGATAATTTTGAGCTACTTTGCTACCTTCCTGCAGGTCTGATGTGGAAATGTTGTGAGATGCGCTCTGTAGGGGTAGAGTAAAATTAACTTAGTATCCAAATTTTCCAGTAGGGGGCAATATTATGCAACAAAAAAAAACAAAGAAAAAACATTCTGAGAAAAACCCTGCAGCATGTCATTGGTCTGGCGATACTAATTCCATTTAGCTCCATTTGTGGGGTATTAACTCTGTCATTAATGACTTTTCCATTCTTGTAGTGTATTTTCTCTGCAAACACTCATGTGCAATTTAATTACTAAGTCACTGGTGCAAAAATGACAAACTGTGCAGATTTTTCATAGCTGCCAAAATGAATGGCATTATCATGTTATAAACTCATGAAATGTGGAACAAAATAACTTATTTCCAAACAAGATGACTATTTTGTATGTCACAGGTTCTGAAATGTGCGTCTTCTACATTATTTTAAAAATCTCTCAGGATGTTTGGGTTATGACAAGACAAATTATTGTTGCACAGCCCTTAATAATATCACTCAAAAGCAATCAAGATATTCTGAAAAAACATTTCATTTTTCAGTTGTTTTATTGAGTACAGTGTATTAAATATTTATTACAGCTTTTCAGGATGTTGCATGAGTTTGTATTCCGCTATAACTGTGCCCAATATAAGTAAATACTTTGTGCAAAAAGTTTACAATTTGGGTATCTATGTCTTTCTGGTCAACGTGCTCAGAAAGTCACAGAGATGAATAATGTAAGTACATTTATATAGAAGGTTCTGGAAAAATGGCATGCGGGAGGAAGAGACAAAGGAATGTGGGGATGACATGGTGTCATGGAAACAAGGATTCTGGGTAATGACTGGAGACATCTAGTATAAACAGCAAAGGATTCAGGGAATGTAGGGAGGGGCAGGGGGACCGTAGTGAGCCACACCGTGTCAGATCTTTATTTCGGAGCGAAAGGTCTGAGCATGCTCCAGTTTAGCTGGATGCCTGCGTGCCTTGACGGTGAGAGTGCCCCCGTCCCCGAGAGATGATGTCACTGAGGTGGGGTCCACATCTTCTGGCAGCTGGCACTTGTGGGCAAATGTGTTTGTTACCGTGCCGTCTGCTGCCAGCTGGGGAGATGGGGAGAAAAAGAATTACAGGGCAAGAACAGTGGAGACAGTTTGGAGGTAAATGGGGTATTTGTGAGGATAAAAGCATGAAGCATTGGAAGAAAGTACAGATACTGCACATGTATGGAGAAGCTGAGCAGCAATAAGTCGATTCTGTGCGTCTCATGTTTTCTCTCTTCGCTCTGTTTTTCTCTATTTAAATTCTGGTCTGGCTGGTTTTACTGACATGTCAATTTTTTATTTCCAAAGTTCAGCAGCAGTTTACAAAAGGGTCAAAATGACAAATATGCTATTAAAGAATAAGGTAAATGTGTTTTAACCCTCTAACTCCCAGGTTCTTTAGGGATATATAGGAAATCAGTGCTCCGGAGGCACACTGGCCATTTGTCATTAAATTAATCTCTAGGCCTCTTATATTTGTACAATTTAAGAGCAAAGTGTTGCTCCCATACTACCTCCTGCTGTTCTCCGCATTTGACCAGTTTCAATTGGCAGCCTATCCTACTATCTTATTCTGTATGTTATTGCTTTGAGTTGTTTAGTGTTTTCTGTCATGGTTTCATGGTGGTTTGGTGTTTTTTTAAGGCTTTTCATCTCTCTATGCTTTGGTTCGCTCAGCACCATTGAGTTTATTGTTTTATCATTTGGCGTTTAGTGGCCAATTGATTTTTGCATTGGGATGTTCTAATGCTGTCCTTGGTTGCTGAGGGTTAGTGAAGTGAGCTGTAGGATTGGCTGCTTGCGGGGCTTTTGTATGGGGTAACAATGGTAGCCATGAGGTCCCTGGTACAGCTCACCTTCTCTGCCCGAACCTCGATCTGGTTGTTTGAGGTTGTGACAATCACATCCTCCGGAGAAAAGCCTCTGACATCCACTGTGAACTGGTACGTGTCTCCCAGCGTCTTGACATTGCTTGACTGACCTGGTGGGGCCGATAAGGAGGCAATACAGGAGGCTTTAGGGTGCGAGGTTTCAGAGCTTTAACAAGATTTATATAGGTCCACTCACCTCTGACCTATGACCTATGATGCAGGTTTATTTACTTGTTTCACCTGTCCATGACCACTGTCCTTTGACCAGGAGGTCAAAGCATGTCTCAAAGTCCGTGCCTGGCTTTGTACTGTTGATGTGGTCACACACACGTCACAGGTTGGTATGTCTGTGTAGGCAGTGTGTGCAGAAGAACAAACTGACTGCCACGTAACGTTCGGCCCAATCTCGCCAGCTCGGACACCATGCCGT
The DNA here is from genome assembly GCA_026776945.1 of Isichthys henryi. Lineage (NCBI taxonomy): Eukaryota > Metazoa > Chordata > Actinopteri > Osteoglossiformes > Mormyridae > Isichthys > Isichthys henryi. The sequence goes on along the minus strand of JAODJX010000129.1, from coordinate 18,575,182 downwards.
CATTCCCCACATGTGAAGTCACAGTCCTGGCCCTGGACCAGACATTCCCTGGCTGACTTTCGTGGGGGGGCGCGGCCGGGGCGGGCCCCGGGGCGGGGGCGG
>JAODJX010000129.1:18552021-18562878 GCA_026776945.1 Isichthys henryi | reverse complement strand
ATGGTTATGGTTAGGGCAGGGTGGGGGTTAAGGTTGTCATAGTTAGCGTTAACATTTTTCCCATAGAAGTGAATGAGCAGGCCCCATAAGGATAGGTATACCCTACATGAGTGTATGTGTGTGTGTGTGTGTGTGTGTGTGTGTGTGAGGTTCCTGTTCATACTACAGTTTCTTTCCACAGTCCAGAGGTAGACATTTAGGTTATTATTTTAATTACCTTGTCTAAATTTCTTATATGTTTTCCCCCATATATTGCATGTCAGTGTCTGCGTCCTCATGGTCTGTGATGGACCGGCATCGCACTCACCTTCTCCCCCATGACCCTAGACTAGGCGACCTGCATTACCTACCGAGAACATGCCTGCCCTTGTTTCCCTGGTTCTGCTGTCCCTGGCCGTGTAGATCAGGGAGCACGTCCACATGACCTTGGTCCTTTTCGGTTGGAATATAGAAAAAAATCCAGATCTGGCTAAAGAATTTAAATCAGCTGGGTTCACTCATATCTGAAAACATGCAGGAAGAGCCTGTGGAGATCGTGTATTTCTGCTAACTCATACTTTTCCTATTTTCTTTATTTGATGAATTTACCAAATCAATTGCTGATCTACTTCTGAAAATATATTATATAACAGAATGAAATTAACAAACATTTTTATAATTGTTTGTATGCTTTGCACATTGGTCACACTGTAACTACATCATGACATTGTCATGTGACCTAATTTAAATAAGCAAAGATGTCCGTGATATTATGGTAGTAAATGATAGTAACTAATAGTGTTTTTACTGCATTTAAATATTTATTATTGCAATGAATATGACATTTGTAGATTATGCTTAGGAGACCGTAAAAATTCTCATCTTAATTATGCTGATTTATCATTTTTCAACAATGCAGCATTTAATATCTAAGCAAATGATTCAATGGCTAACAACATTTATAAGATAACTGCGTATTTCTAGTGTTATCTGCGCTATATGTACACAGGGTTATTGTTTTAGGGGCTGGGATTTTTTTAGTATTCTCCTTATCTGATGACAGGGATGTCATATCTATCGCCCTCCCTTTGTGCATTACTGAGTAGCCATAGCAACAGGGTCGCGTGTCTCAAAACAGCCTAAAACAGTTTTTTTTTCTCCTAAGGTTGTGTTTGGATAACACTGTGCCAATGTGAGCTTGGCGGTCGGCTCGTCATGCCTGGATCCTCCCACGGACCTTAATGAGCCCTCCAGGAAGCTGTGTGAATGGCCTGTAGAAAAACGGGCCTCCTTGGTTGGCTGGAATGAAGGTCCTCATTGATTTGTTTTCCCTGTCAATCACGGCCTCCTTCCCTGCTCTTCCACTTATTGAGGTGCGCATTCCCGTCTTTAACCACCAGGGGGAGTTTGGTTCTTCTTGAGTATGGTCATCAGTCCTTGAACAGGGGGGTCGTTTATATATTGGTCAAAAATTGGAATATACTCATACTTCCAGTTGATTAACCTTCGGGCAAGTGCAAAATCAAGATATGACCACAGCGAGGCAGCAAAAAGCCAGAGCACAGGTCTGTGAAGTGGTTGCCTTTAGGGGTAGCCGGAGAGAGCCAGTAATTCTGGGCTCTTTATGTGTACTTATCTTCAGAGATAAGGAAACTTTTCACTCATTAACTTAATGTAGGCAGTACTGAGAGTCTTTTGCATTTTATTGTCGAAAGCCAAGAAACAGCTCATAAGACACTCATGAGGAGAAAATGAGGAACGAGGGAATGAGGAAGAAGGGTGTGTGTGGGAACGAGAAAGGTTATATCTGTGAGGGAGAAGATCCAATGTTTTACGTTTTTAGAGCATTTCATAGTTACGCTGCGTTTCCAAAGCTGAAATTAAATCGAGCAAAACCTGGGGGAAACTCCCTGTGGTCCCAGAGCAGGGCTGCTACTGCACTACCTGGGCAGCATGGAAGTATACAGTACTGTATTAATCCCGAACTCAGGCCAATCCAGTTATGTTCCAAGTTTTTTAGGACAGTGTGTCCTGCAGTGGGTTGGTGCACCATCCTGGGTTATTCCCTGCCTTCCACCCATAGCCTCTGGAACAGGCTCCAGACCTCCTGCGACCCTGAGTAGGACAAGCAGTTATAGAAAATGGATGGATGGATGGATGGATGGATGGATGGATGGATGAATTTTTAGGGCCCCTGTCACTCAGGGACACTTGGAATCATTCTAACTTCCCTGCTCTTTGTAGGGCCCCATCCCAGGGAAACTCCATTAACATTAAACCCTCATTTGCAAATTCACCTCCCAAAAATGTTCCTATTATGATTTATTTGTTTTTATGTTTCATAACCGCAGTTCTGTTTATTACTTTGCTGAACCGCGTCCAACGTGGTTCCTCATAATCACTTCATGTATGACATTGAGATTTAGAAAGATTGGTGCCAATAAATATTTTATCAGCCTGCTATAAAAATAAATTCATAACATGAAATGCAACAAATGTATGTAAGTTTAACTAGGTTATAGTGAAAATAAGAGTGACAGAATGTCGTCAAAGAGGGGAAGAAAAGACAAGTGCATCCACTTTATGTGTATATATATATATATATATATATATTTTTTTATTATTTTTTTTTTTTTCTTTCTTTCCCCAACATGCTCAGGCAAGACCAGGGGAAAGGGCACATGTCTCAGCTAACAGGGCATAAATATCTGACTCACCAAAGCTGTTGCCATGGTTACCTGCAGAGGCTAGCAAGAAGGCCCTCATATATGTGCACAAAAAACACACACATTCACACACACTTATAGGAAAAACCCACAGACATGCACAGGCCTCATTTCAGACACACAACTCCAGACACACACAGACACTCTCAATCAAGGATCTGATCATGTGACTGCACACTCACAGACACATAACACACCCAGCTGAAGGCCTACATGTAAACACAGATAATTACTCTTCCCTCAGGCCTCTACTTCTTTTTATCCATTATCCGTCCATCCATCTATCTATCTCCCATAACTGCTTATTTAGTATAGGGTTGCATTGAGCCTGGAGTCTGTTCACGGCGCATGAGGCAAGAAAATCCCTGGATGGGATGTAAGTCCATCGCAGGACACACATGCACACACATGCACACGCATGCTACATGGGCAAGGCTGGGCTGCTAGCTACCTCCTTCTGCTTCTCACTCTCAGTATTTGCATAAATTGGTGTTTTTTTCTCCAACCCTTAATAACATGAAAGAAGAAACGGAAGACACAGGCCCGCACACCTGTGCCACGTACACCTGCATGCCCACGCATTTCCTGCGCCTGGCCAGCCTTTGCACTTTCCTTTCCGCCCCTATCATAAAGCAGGTATTCTTACCATGTTTACTTACCATGCTCTGTCTGTCCCTCTCCTACCCAGTTTTGTTTCCCCTGAAAAGCACAGGTTTCCCCAAATAATGATCCAGTTTCCTACCCCACCCCTCACAACGTGCTTCTGTCAGAGCAGACATTGTTCCACAGTTGATGGCAGCATCCTTCCCCACTGACACAGTACAAAGGCAAGAACTGACCCATTCTTACTCAGTGGTGTAAAGCAAACCCTCCGACATTGAACTGATACTCCATCCTTACATAGTGAAGCAGAATATACTGACATTATATAAACACACTGATACTCCATCCTTACATAGTGAAGCAGAATATACTGACATTGTAGAAACAACCCGATACTCCATCCTATGTAACACAGTAAAAACCTCACTGACACATGCAGACCAGCTTAATTCTTACTGACTGATACTACACCACCACCCCCATCCTTTGGTAGGCTGTAGTTCTACCTCAGTGCCTTCCGGAGGTGAACTAGGAAGCTGACACATGATACTTTTTGTTGTTTAAATAGCTAGTATTACATTTGAGAGTGTTTACAATACAGCATGTTCAATGTAATGTTTTCAAGCGGGAGTCAGAGAGCAGAGGTGAAGTCAGGATACCCTGACAGTGACGCAGGTGATGAGGGACAGACAGAAAGTGACCTGTGTTTTGCTCTCAGTTGCAGGTGCCCATGGGGAGAGATTCTGGTGGAGATTAAGAGGGAGAGAGTGAGGGAGAATGAGAGAGCATGTGGGTAAGCAGTGCACTGCTGCCTTCACTCTCAGCCTCTCAGTCGCACCCAGTAACTCAGAGCAAAGCCCATGCTGTCGTCACCAGGCCTGCAGATCACGTAGCACAGAACACACCATGTGCGGCACTGAGGACAGATGGGCTGTAGACACGGGCAGCCTAATGGCGGGAGGAGCTGCACTTCACAGTCCACGGTGGGGAGGGGGGGCATCTTAAACTTTCTTTGCATGCAGGGTGTCCGATGTGACTTCAGAGTGAGAAACAGGGAAGCCACAGAAAGGCATGTCTGCTATCAGTCAACAAACTATACCGTAAAAATGCTTGGAACTGTACAACTGCTGTTTTTTAATGTGTTAGCCCTCATTTGTACATCAACTATTTGAAAGTCTGTAGCAAAATATCGGCCCTTTGCTTTTTACACAGATGTGGGCGCAGCTATGAGCGCCTTTGCCCGCAGACGTCTCTGAAAGCCACTATTGTTGCCACAAAAAAAACACCAACTAATCCTCTCTGAGACCTGAAAAATGGGTGGACAAAAAAATACATTCCAGGGATATCATCCCGGACACATCAGAGTAGGCGACAGTGGGGGAACCCTGTTCCCATAGCAACGCCATGCTCTGTTTCCACACTTTTCTTTCCTAATCCTCCTCCGGATGAGTGGGAGGAGTGTCAGGTTGAGTGCCCTGCCGCTTTATTTTTCGGAATCCCCCCTCTTGCCCCCACCTCACTGTTTAGCTCATCAGGTGAGGAATCCAGAGGAATCCATTGCTATCCTACGGCAGTGAGGAAAAACCCATGATATCCCAGAAATGAGATTTAAAATATAGATTTCAGAGCAGCAGCACCAGATCTGTAAAAAAATACCAAATCACAGCAGCAGAATGACACAGGAGTACTAGAGGTCACTCCTGACCTCTATTGGTGCTGAGGAGACATTACAATTAATATTACAATTAATCTCAATTCTGTTTTATTCCTCTTAATGCTAATAAAGCTTTTTATTTTCTTATTTTGCACTGGAAACCATAACTGAGGAAGAGGATGGACACCACCAAAATGGATGAACTCAAGTCATCATCACAATGAAGTTGCCTTCATCCTGGTGATTCAGAAAGAGCAGGACATTCAGGACTAGGCAAACTGCAGGGGATCCAGGCAGGATGCCATCAGGGGTCAGTGCCAGCATCTCAAAGGCCTTGTGATGTATCAAGTGAGAGAAACTGGTCTGAGGCCCTTAAGGGAGCTGGGGCACCCCCCTTTTATTTGGATGGGGGACCACACAGGATGTCTTCCAGCACTGGGGGACTTTATTCAGACTCTGGGAGAGCACAGGTACTGAAGGACAGCAGAGCTGGCTGGGCATATATCTTCAACACACTCTGGCTGATTCCTTCAGTCCTCCCACAGCCATGAATGCCCAGTTTCCCCAGTTTCTGAGCTGGGGTCTAGAAGTGTAGACCTTGGGACTAGTGTCTTTGAGGGGGAAGTCACAAGGAGATGTGAAGGTCTTGGAGGGGAGAGGGGGCAGTGAGGGGCCCGTGACTCTGTCATCAGGTCCACTGAGGCAATGTGGGATTCAAAGTATTCAAAAGCTTTATTGTCATTTGTACAAGTACAATGAAATACTTGCTTACGTACCTCACTGAAGACTTAACATATATAATGATGAAGAACAGTAAACAGCGAATAACAGAATACTGACAACATTCGATATATACAATAACATAAAAGGAGGATGACATATGATAACAATAATTTGGTGAATGGAATTACAGTGTGAGCCATCAGAGCATATTTAACATTCTTGATACTCTTGGGAAGAAGCTGTTTCTGAGTTTTGAAGCTCATTACCTGCAGGACCTGTGGTGTCTTCATTGACTTGTTGCTTAATAAGTACCTTCCCACTGCATATTCCCTTTCACAGTGCCGGAACTTTTTCTAGAACCAAAACCTTTTTCCAGAACCAGAGACTTTTGTTGTGTTCACATTACAGAATCTCGACCCGATTATAATTCTTTGGAGGCAGTTCCAGAACCTTTTTTAACACCTATCCCAGACTAGGTATGTTTCTTTCAAACACAAGGCATTATTTTACTAAGCAGGGCCTTACAGCCATGGCTTGTTGGATTGACCACAAGCAGAAAAAGAGATGAAGTCTCGTCCCACAAAACATAGCACATGGAATTATTTTTGTACCCCAATTACATTTAATGCATCAATCATTTTATTGCTTGTGTCTCCATATTCCTGCATTGGAAAATTGAATTGCTAACTAATATGCTTTTGTCTAATATCACTGGTGCTGGCGGTGAAACTTGCAAGGGCTTATTAGCAGGATAAGGTTACATCATTTTTTGTTCTGTGCAAAACAACAGTTCAAACTGCTGGCCAGATTTAATGATGAATTATAAACATGTTGTGAGTCATATAAGGAAAATATAAATAAAAGGCTGTGTGTCGTTACGATCTCAGTCAACCCCCTAAATAACTATCAAATAACTAACAAAATGAGTGGAGATATAGTTTCTTATGAAACTGTGTGTGAAGTTTAAGCTGCAAATTTTTTGCATTTTCAGTGCTTATATAGCATAAACGACCCAGTCCCTGTTGTGTGGCGTGAGAGCAACATTCAGAAGTGGCCAGAAGCTACAAGAGTTCGAGGTCACCTCAGCCCAGGGACTTCCAAACTGGGACCAGGTTCCGGAACTTTGGTGTGAAAGCGCTTAATAATAATGGGCGCTTTCACACTGAAGTTCTGGAACTTGCTTCCTGGTTCCTGGGTCTGTCTCGAACGGGGACTTTTGTAGCTCCATACTCATTGATGCATTGATTGTAACTGAAGTACAAAAATAATTCCATCTGCTCAATTTTTGCTCTGCTACCTTTATTTCTATTCCCTACACTTCTGCGTAGTTTCCAAGTTAGCGCCAGTGATTGAAGTAAACCAATCAGCAAGCTATCGCTGTAAGCGCCTTCCCACTAGTACCTTGTCAGCAGTAGGTAATAAAAAGGGTCCTGGAACTGCCCCTGGACCTGCCTGGAACTGACAAAAGTCCCTGGTTCCATAAAAAGGTTCTGGTTCTTGGAAAAACATCCCAATGATGTGAAAGCACAAAATAATAATATTGTCGCTTCTGTTTTCGTTGTTAACTATCAGCTACTTAAAGTTTTGATTTCTAAGTCCCTGGAATAAGTGGCCCATGTTCTGAGAACAGGCTTGTGGTAGAAAATCCAGGCATCACAATTCAAAGGTTTTGGGTGTAGCACACAAAGAGCAGCTGTGGGGGAAAATGCTGCGGCAACAGCTACCATTGAACCATGGAGAATTGCTGGGGAGATGTCAAAGGAGCCGGGCCGCTCTTCCGAAAGCCAGCTCCCGCTAATGTTTGTCCCTCAGTTACGTCTCGGGTGTCCCTCCCCCACATTTTCACCACGAAAACCAAAGCTAAGGGTCCGGGAGATGACTTCAAGGACAAATTTCCACCAATTACAAGTTCGCATCTCAGTCGCCTGAAATAGTGACAAAGTCATCTCCAACTGTTCCCATCCATGCATCTAAACATCTGACTTGCTGATTTTGAGCAGGGTCACGGAGGGGCCTGGGGCCCCTCCCAGACAGAACAGGCCACTGACTGAGGTCTCCTAACACTGATGAATGGAAATATTTTCTTTGAAATTACTGGTGAAAATAAATCCCGTATTCCATTTAGAATGTTATTTTATACCCACTAAAGTTAAACCATGAACTTTTAGGACAATGTTGTACTGACTTCTGCTGAAAAGTAGTTATGCCACATTTTTAAAGCATCCACAGTAATGGAAAACCAGACAATAAGTATTAATCATGTCCCAATTAAAGGGAATGTCACTATTATCAATTTTCTTCTTGCCTTTTTTTCTTGTCGTCTTTTCCCTTTTACTTTTTCACATCTTGTTACATCTTTATTATTATTTTCTTCTTTTCCCTGGAGTTATTTTCTAGCAAAGAGTTTGGTTTTAACAGTAAATGCCGCTGTACGATCACTCACCACCTTGTCAGTCCCCTATGAACACCTGCCAGCGCAGGAAATATATAAGGAGAACAATGGCGATAGAATGGACGTGCCAGGAGAGTCGCTTGCTCATTAAACCAGCCTGTTGCAGCCGGTGGCTCACGGCTGAAAGAAACATTCAGGGCCACTAAGTCAGGCTTGGCCTGCCGACAAGACCACCCCCCCCCCACGCACCCCCCTCGGCGGGCTCGGCTGGGACACGCTGACATCGCTCACTGCAGCTCAAGTGCCAACCTCCTCTCCCACCAGCAGCAAGATGTCAGCCCGGCAGGGAGGTCAACAACGCAGCCTCTGTGTCAGTCAGCGTAAAGCAGAACCAGCCAGTCCGGAACTGCTGCTGGAAGCGTAACGCACGGCCCGTTTCCCACATGGCACCGGGAATAAGCAGAACCGAGCTTCAGGTCCTGACCTGGCATGACGCCCGAGGCGCCGGGCGGAGGAAGCGGAGCGGCCCAGCAGTTCCTGTAACGCGAGCGCACTGCCGTTTTTCACGCCGCAAGCCCGGCGGGCCCGTCAGGGCGGGGCAGGGTCTCCTGTCTCATTGGCTCATTCAGCTGACCTTTGTTCTCCTCACAGGAACCGGCTCCACCGGGTCTCCTAACAGTCACCGACTGGGGTTGCATTCACTCGCTTCACTTCAGTGAGCTCGTACCGGAGATCCCTGCCTGCCATTTTTCAAGCTACCCCAGCTCGACCCCTCCTGCCCTCCACAGGGCAAACACCTCTCCCACCCCCAGCCCTGGGACCATAATGCCCATTGGCCTCAGTTTAACAGCACTGAACAGCAGATATGCTAGCATTCTCACCCATGCAGCTCCAGCTGTCCAACACCCCCTCAAAACTTTGAGATAATATCACTACCACTGTTTACCGACCATTACATTTAAATATCATTCCATCGAATTATCAGGAAAATCCGATACTCGCTTCCGAGCCTATTAAAAGCCGTATAATTACAGCCCATAATTACAACGGATCGCGAAAGATGCATTTAAGCTCCAGCGAGCCGTCGCCAGGGAAGCAGTTATCTCAGTAAACGATCTGCGCTGTCATTGGCGCTGGGGGAGCGGAAACCATACAGACGCACAGGACTGAATACCAGCCCCCGCCTGATCCTACCACAATTTCAGGCACCACCGGCTTCCTTTCCGCACCAGGACCAGGGATACCAGAGTATGGCGGATTTGGGCGATGAAGCGTGGCAGGTTTTCAGTGAGCCTGAGGGCCCTGCATACTTTTTTGGCCAGTGCAGAAGAGACAGACTTTGCAGCTGGTTCCCCAGGGCTCTGGGTCACATATGCAAGGCCTGGGATGGCTATGGAGAGGGCAACACAGGCCCTGTATGCCATCAACCAGTCTGCCAGCCAAGAGCACATCGTTTCCCGAGCAACCGTTGCCACCGACCAGACACGAAGTGGGACTCATTATCAGCAGAGGAGTTGTGTGCTGAAGACCAGCCTGTTTTGTTTTAATTCTGGGGGAACTTAAATAATGCCACAGTTCAAGTCTTATTATCCCGATAAATTTATTACTGACGTTTCGAGAAGGAAATAGCTAATAAACAGCGTATTGAACTGATCAATCACTCTGACTTTATCAGCCCCGCCTGGTCCTTTTCTAACATCCATCGCTTGACAAACTTCCAGTGATTAGCGATAGTGAGCGATGACAATGACACGAGTGCCATGTGTTTGCACGTTTCTCTGCGCAGAGCAGTCGTGATCTAGTATGTGTCTGTGTGTGTGTGGGTGGGTTTGCATGTCCCCAAAGTGTAACAAAACCTTGGATAACCTCAATTTTACAAAAATCCGTGAATGCAATCAAAAAACAAATAATGCCAAAAGTCTCGTATTTTGTTTGGTTACTTATGGTTAAGGGTAGAGCTGGGTAGGGGTTAAGGTCGTCATGTTGGGATTAGAGATATCCCCAGAGAAATAAATGGAAAGTCCCCACAAAGATATAATTACACACATGTTTGTGTGTATGCGTGTGTGTGGGTGTGTGTGTGTGTGTGTGTGTGCGCGTGCATGTGTGTGTGTATGTGTCTGTGTGTGTGTGTGTGTGTGTGTGTGTTTGTGTGTGAATTCTGAACATTCTGAAGCGTTGTTGTAGAATTTCAAAGTTGTACAATTATTGTATAGTTTCCAAACCTGTAAAAATAACTCAGGAATTCTCTCCTGATCGGTCACTCCAGACCTACCTCCGACTTCAGAATGGGGTAGGTAGCCAGCCAAGGAGCCCAAACGTTTACCAGAACATTCCACATCTGTCTCCCAAGACTGGCACTAAAATTAGTTGCCCTTTTAAAGTATAAATTTTTTCCTTGGTTTGAAGGAAACATCTGCCGAGGACAATATTAAGACGATGGATGGGTGGAAGGTTTCCTTTGAAAAAAACATTTAAAGACCTAAAACAAAAACAAAATCCAGTAATTTTATAGTGTTCTGGCACTATAAGTTAATGCATATGCTTAGTGGTGATTAGATAAAAATTGAGCAACGCTATTTAAATGACAGTATGACCGAAGTCGTGTTGGAAGCACCTACATGCGTGTTTGTTTTTCTGCCTGTAAACACAGCAGCTCTAGTGGCGCACAAGAAACCCGGGGGGGGGGGGGGGGGGGGGCGCGGGGGGGGGCGGGGGGGGGGGGGGGGGGGGGGGGGGGGGGGGGGGGGGGGGGGGCGGGGGGGGGGGGGGGGGGGGGG
>JAODJX010000129.1:18471426-18497317 GCA_026776945.1 Isichthys henryi | reverse complement strand
CCCCAGCCCCCCCCCCCCCTCACTTTTTTATTTGTCTGGTTTTTTTTTTTTTGTCCCCCCCCCCCCCCCCCACTCCATCTCCCCCCGTCTCTTTTTTTGTGCCATGTTTCCTTGCTCCTAGAGTCATATTTAATGGTTATGGGAAGGTATTGTCAGTGGCAGACGGGAGATGAAAGGGAGTTTTTGTGTCTTTTAGGGAACGATTTCACCACTGGGGTGACAAATATTTCCCCACAACAGAGCAAAACACTGGAAAAAATTAAATATCCCCTATACACCATAAACATCACACTGTACTGTACGTCCTGGATGAAGAATGCATATGGTTTTGGGTGTATTGTGGGGGAAATGTATCATAGGAGAACCCCCCCACCGAAATCTATCGTGGGAGGCCTTTCCCGTGCCAAACAGAAATATCATTGCTTTTGAAAATACTGTCTAAATACCATGTGCGAGTCTCTGTGCCTGTGATCGGGGGGGTCATTGGGTCAAGCCTGGCCTTTGCAGAATGATCAGATCTGTGGGCCCTCAATCAAGGCCCTTAACCCCCAACTCCGTGGCTTCTGTGCGGGTGGCTGCCCTTCGCTGCCAAGCTCATTCTCACCTCCACGTGCGTCTGTGTGTCACGGAGAGCAAGATGGGGCAGGCGGAAAAAGAAACTTCCCCACAGGGATCATCAAAGTTTCATTATTTTATTTCACAGCGTAAGGGTGGTATGACAGTACAAAAAATTAGATACTGCCCAAGCTAAATGTAGGGGTGGCAGAGATAGAGGTCTGTGAAGTGTAGGAGGAGCAGGGGCTAGATTGAGGGGGGAGGGGTCATCTAGGAAATATATTGTTGTCAAGCTGCCACCATCTAGTTGCTCATTTCATTTTATTGTAGTAGAAATTGCCTCATATTTTATTCGTTATGAGTTTTCCCCTCCGGATTTTTCTGGCTTGGGGCTTGCGAGGGTTTAGGTATAGAATGCAGTGGACAGTCTATACCAATCCAGCTGTATTTATCTTGTGTGACTGTGTGCTTGAGAGGGAGTGGATAAAAGGAGGTGGATGCGTGTGTTACCATGGATACGTCACCCTGCTGTTGTCATTTTTTGCTTTAGGGACGTGGTCACGTTTGGACAAACATTTTCTGCAGCTCCGTCGCATTCCTTGTCAGTGCTCTGTAGAAAGGTCTCTCTCATATTGACCGATTTCAATATGTTACTTTTTTTTCTAGATTTCAGTGTTAAAATCACTTGTTCCCAAACAACTCGGTACTCCATAAAAATTGTCCAGATGTAATACAGTTTGGTCAGTTGCTTCGTTAAAATGAGCTGTTAATGAGTTGTTCTGTTTTCCCAGTGTGGAGTGTGCACGTGTAGTTTTTGAGTTGACTTTTTAAACCTGTTTATGCAGCTAATTAAGTAGCTCATGTGTGCTATAATAGGCCCATTAAGGACCTCCAGTCTGGGAACCGCCATCCCCTCCACACGCTGTCCTCTGAGATATTTGCATACCATGACCTTGATGCAGCAGCACGTTACACGCCGGATTTAAGCTGAGATCTCGGCCCCTCCTCTGTGAGAAACACATGGGCCCATTCTCACGCTGTTCTGGACGAGCGCGAAGGGGCGCTGGTATCCAGGCAACGGGGCCATAAAGTCCTCTCCGTTGTCTCTGTGTGCATCTCAGTTGCGGTGGCACGGTCATTGGGCACGGTGTTGGTTCATCGCCGTGTCTAGCAGTTGAGGCAGCGTGAAGTAAATGTCACTTTGGCTGTCTGTTTAAACTCTTTGTAAGACAGAATCTTTCTTTCCCTCAGTGTCCAACTGCTGCGAGGGGGATGTCGTCTTCCTGTTGGACTCGTCGGGCAGCGTGTCATCCTATGAGTACCACCACATGCTGGATTTCCTTTCCAAACTGCTGAGGCCCTTCTTGCTGGGGCCTGGGCAGGTACGGGTGGCCCTGCTACAAGTGGGCACCAGCCCACGCGTGGAGTTCGGCTTCGAGGCCCACAGCACACAGCCCAGACTACAGGAAGCGCTGCGCTCCACCAAGCAGCTAAAAGGCGACACCAACACCGTGGAGGCGCTGAGGCTGATCCAGGATCGGCTGCTGGTGCCGAGAGAGTCCGGCGGGGCCCGGAAGGACGTCCCCAGGGTTCTGGTGTGGCTGACGGATGGCGTGAACCCTGGCCCCATCGAGGGCACCATGGAAGAGTTGCAAAATAATAACGTATCTGTGTTGGTGGTGTCCACGGGTCATGGGGGCTACCGACTGCTGCAGAAGGTGGTGACCCCTCCCTTGGAGACACACCTGCAGGTTGTGGATGTGGAATTCATGGACCTGATCACCCAGGATTTCAGGAACGCCATCATTGGTGAGCGGGGGGGAGGGGCGGAGAGGAAGGAGCATGTGACAACTGTGACAGGAAGCTGGACAGGACAAGGCGTCCAGAAAATTTTAATTGCATGTTTTCAGCGAAATACTTAAAAGGGAGGATTCAGACAGGTATAGCACATATCTACCCAGGCAGAATCTGATGAAATACTTTCAGCAGCTGTTACAGCCGTAACACTCATAAGTCTTCAGCTGCTTTCTGTAGCTTGTTTCATCTGTGTTGTGCGTTTGGCTCAAACTCCCAGGCTTTGCTTGTAGCTCACTTCCAGACTTTGATTTCTTGGTTTTGTGCAGATGATGAATAGGATTTGAGTCCCATCCTTACTTTCAGTGACTCTCTCCTTCTCATTCAACTCCACTGTGGCTTACTGTCCTCCCGAAAGGTGAACCTTTCCTCGCTAAAGTCTTCAAGGGACTGGAGAAGTTTTTCCTCCTGTATTTGGGGGTTTCTCATTCTGTCCAGCTTCCCTACCGCTCTGACCGGCGTTCCGGTCCTTGTCTAGGAGAAAGTCCAACATTCCTTAACGGCATCACCATCCTGCTTGACTCCACAAACACCAATGACTGGCTGATGGACCATTTCTGCTCTGCGTCACACTGCTTGACATTTGCATCTGAAAGCTCTTATTTGGTTTCATCTGACCACAATATATTTCTGGCACATTTCTGCAGAATCAGTTGAGTGTTTCTCTGCAGTGAGTGGCCTTTCAGGTGGACATTTCTGCAAGGGTGCTGGCCATTGCATATTCATGCACATTTCATATTTACATTTATGTATTAGGTAAATGCATACAAATGAAGTGGATAGACCATCACTAGGCTACAGCTGTCAAGCAGCCAACTTTGACACAAGTGCTGATGGACTAAACATCCAACAAGTCACCAGTAACAAATGCAAATTTTGTGAACAGAGCTAGACAAACATTGCTTAGAAACTCACATCAAAAACACCATTTCAGTGGAACAGGTCAACAGATAGTTGGTTACTTTTCAATCATTTTCATTCATTTCTAATGATGGATCCTGTTTTGTCCCACAAGATACAAGCAACATTAACATACCCCCATTGGTACAAAAATGTTCCTCAGAGTCCATTTCTGTACCTTAAATTAGATTAAAAGATAGATCTACCTACAGCTAGGGAACAACTGGCAGACCCTTGAGGGTACAGCCTAAGTTAAAAGTAATTGTACCCTCAAAAGTACAAATTTGCACTTTTTTTGACAGTATAATCACTCAGTGATTGAGGGCAAATGTCTGTAAATGGTCAGATTGGTATACGACTTTAAATATTCACACACCCACCAGCCGTTTATTTGCTTTGAAAGCTACCTCTGGCCTGAAATCCTCTTCCAAACAAAGGAAGTTCCACAGAGATCATCCACAAACACGGGTCTCAAACATTATAATTGCTCGCATCTGAAGCCAATCGACCTAATTTTGCAGCAACACAAATTCAGTCCCTTGTGCCTAAATTAACCAGAATTATATGTAATATGGTTCTTTTTTGGATTTATAGAGTAGGTTGTATAAAATACCAAAAATTGATACTTCAAAGTATTACAGCATCAAACCTCAATGTAAACAGCAGATAGACGTCACTGTCCATCTCTGTATATCTCTATCATTACTTAGCCCTACATCTCCTGGACCTACCCTTTAATCAAAAGGATTTTTAAAGGGGCAAGGGGCAATTTTAGCAGAAAAATAAAGCAGATTGTCAGGGAAAGCGTGCCGAGTCCATTCAGTTGTCTATGCCCCCCACCCACCCAACATAGCTTGCCTGTCTCCCTTCATCCCTCTCACCACGTTGATCTCTCACTGGGCGTGGAGCATCAATTAACATTCCAGCTCATGCCTCCTCATGGCACTATAAATCTTCACTTCTTGCACCCCCCAATGTGAGAACCCCCCCTGCTGTGACCAAAGGAAAGCGATGTAACCCTCGGTTCTCTTCCCCCCATCCGCCCTTTTGGACCAAGGTCCCGGGTGGCTTTTCCACTGGACGCCTGCCCTCCGTCTCCAATTCCCGTCCACTGCAGCTTCAGTTCCCGCTCCACTGCGCCCCCATTTCTCTGCCTTAGTCACACTGCACTCTCCGAATGGCCAGTTTCCAAAAAGACTGCTTATGTTATGCTACAGCACTGGGTGCCAACTCTATATGTTTCCACCTGTTTACACTGCTAAATTTTATGATATTTTTAATTCTATTTTATTATACTTAATTTTAAAACACATGTCATTTTTAATTTGTTTTATTTTATTTTTATGAAGTCACATCCGATGACTAAGGGCAGAAACAGCTGTCACATTTTCATGCAAACTCAAACTCATCTTATCTGCGAACCCTTCTGAAGCAGCGAATACGGAGCAGGATTTGCCACTTAAGGACACTTCTCAGATTTTTCACTACAGAGCAAACTACACGTCCTGTGTCTGAAGCTTATTTAATATATTTAAGGAGCTTCGGTTATGTCCCCAGTTCTTTGTGAATAGTCTGTGCCCTTCTACACTACAAACACGCCCGTCGCAATTAAATGGTGGTTCCACATTGCCCATAATGTGCCTGCGTGCAAAGACCTGACATCCCCTCCATATTGTCCCAAGTATTATGCACAGTGCGTCTTTGGGTAGGTTTCAGGCTGACGATGAGCCAGTGCTGGATGTTCTCAGTAGCCAAGCTATTAGATGTACCTACTTGGTAATGCAAACAATCTGCTCTTCCAAACAGCAAATAATGTGTCTGCAGACAAATACGCAGATAACACACAGAATCGAGAGGTTCAGTTACTGTTTGGTTAGGCATTAGAACACCTAAGATGCCTTTTCAACGTTGTGCGACTGTTTGTGTCAAACCTGGTTGTCCCAGCATCTCAGAAACATTACCAGGTCTAGAGCCGGTGTAATGAACCAGAAGCATCCAGTCAGCGTCATTTTTGTGGCCAAAACACCATATTAATAAGAGAGATGAGACGATAATGGACAGGCTTGTTAAAGTCATGCAGGAAGGATAAAACAGTAGTTCAGTACATCAGAGGTTCGGTTTGGTTTATCAAAATAGTATCCCAGCTAGATATATCACATAAAGTGGCCTAAAAGTGTATGTTGTGTAGCGAACATTCAGAAAGGACATGAATGAAGCTGAACAAATATTGGGCTACAAATATTCAAAGTAATCAAGGAGCATTGGGGGGGGGGGATTCCTGAACAGACAGTAACATCTCTTAGTAACAGCTTCTCACAGTACATTGGGAGCAAACTTCAGATCGCAATGCTGCAATATTTTGATTTCCGATCCCGCCCCACTACCCCCCAACCTCCGACAGCCCCATTGACTCTAAAGGCGAATGGCTGAGGTTTGTTCTGGTCTGGTCTGTTAAAGTTATTTGATGTGAAGAGTTACTTTTCACACCAAAATTACTTCTTAAGCTCAGATCTTTTCACTTCATTTTAATTGGAGCGTTTTTGATTGATGAGTAGTTTAGTGAATCTGGTTTTGCTTAAGGGTGCAGAAATTCACAAGTCGATTTATTTTATCTTATAGTAGCAAGTTATCATCGTATGTTTCTGCCTGTTAAACCGCTTTAAAAAACCTGCGAACGTCTAATGAATCCTAGGTGTACTTAACCAAATAAGAGTCGCTCTTAGGGTATTGCCGGTAGGTTTGACAGAGGAAGCGATTTTAGAATAAATAAATTTCAAGGTGATATTCTGGTTTAATGGTGGCTCTTACAACGACATTGTCTAACAAGCGATTCAGCTAAGTCGCTCGCTCCTACAAATGAAAAATGACACAGACCCACCCACTCCGACGTGCATTTCAGTCATGTTTAAATACTGAAATACATGGATAATGGGTAATAAAACTATTAAAGGATCAAGAAAACATCTACCCACACAAGCTATATAGAAAGTTAGATATTTTCCACTAAAAGCACAGAAAACCATCAATAATTTAATCTAAAATCAATTAAAATATTAACCCGTGACTCTCTCTAAACTAAAAATCTAAACATTGCAGTTGATCGGTAACCGGAACCGAACACTAAGAACTGGAGCACAAACTTCACAGATCTCTCTGCCACCATGGTCATGTTTGCATATACTGCCATCGTGTGGTTGGGTTGAGTATCGTTATGTATAACATCGGCACATGAACCAATACATTTGGGATAAAACATGGAATTTCCCTTAGGTACTTATTTCAACCATAGCATTAACGCTATATGAATTACCTGTATTTAATTTAATCTAATGAGACCTACCCGTACAAAACGGAAATTAAGTAAACATACAAAAGGTCTTGCAACATGAACTGAACGTCATACTTTAATATTTGCTTAGATTTAACTAGTTGCATAACCAAGCTCCAGCATACGTGGGCGTAAGAAGCACAATGACCCTGGACCCATGAGCTTCCGCTCTACTTGATCTCTTAATTCCGCTGTGCTGGAACAAGGAATTACCCGGTTCAGTTCACACAGAACGCGTTGTGGTTCTCCGTCATGGTTTTTAGTTATTTTACAGACCTTATATTGAATAATTTGGCAAATAAAAGCTTGAGTAGTATGAGGGCTGACGCATCTGGCGTGACACACGTTTTCAAACTTACACGTACTGACAAGAAATTTTATGGCAAAAACCGTAATATTCCATTATGAACCTAAAATTAACTACATCAAAAGCGCTTGGTAGTTTGCAAACCCTACAGACTATTTACAAGGTGATTAAAAAAATACATGCATGTGCATGTGTCTGCAGACTTGTCTCGAATTGAATATCTCACTCCAGTAAGAGTTGGCAACCCTGCAGTTAATGCAAACATAAGGAAGCGTTTCATTGTATTTGTTATTTTTACTTAATGATTACGTAATAAGGAATTTAATGTAAAATAATGCATTAAATGTACTTTCTGACGTTTTTTTGCGAAGGAAAAAACCAAGGACAATATGTGTGGATGCGGGTTTTTGGGATGACCTCTCAATCAGCCAGTATTGTGGGCCCCGAGGACTGAAGCTGAGAACGACTTTCTTCTACAAATCCGCACCCACAACGGCTCTCCGTGGATCAGGTTCGCCACGCCTGTTTTAAAGCGATTGGTTTGATCTCATTAACTCCCACATCAAGGACAATTAAGAGCTCAGTCGGAACAAAAAGCAGCACAGAGAGGGACCGCCCTAATCGCGATTGGGAAATGCTGCCCCCAAATCCCGGGACGGTCTCTGAGCCCCGTAGGTGTTCAACCTAAGCAGTGTGTTAAAGCGGTCAGTGCTGGAAAGACGCCTTTTGATGGGGTCACGTCACGATTCGTCATCCACAAGGTGGGCGCCACTTACCAACGTCAGTCCTTAATTGATTTAGTTAAGTAATTAGTCAGGTAGAAAGACTCTCGCGTCGTCGGATTCTTTGTGAACTGCAGACGGAAATAGTTCAAGAAAGATTACCCACAAAAAAATGATGCGAAAGGCTATTTCCATGTCCTTAACCAATAACACTTTCTTGCAAACGTGTGCGGCAAAACACTAAATAGTACGCTAGAAAGTAAAAAGACGTAACGAGTTTTGACAGTTACAGTACTAAAGCGAAAGGGCATGACTTAGCGCTCTGAAACCCCGATTTCTCAGACAGGAGGTCGATCAGGAGGTATCATGGTACGCTTCCATCCTTCCATCCTCTAAAACCGTTTGTCCTATTCAGGGACACAGGTGGTCCGGAGCCTATCCTGGAAGCTATTGGCACAAGGCAGGGAACAACCCAGGATGGGGTGACAACCCATCGCAGGCCACAATCACACACCAGACACTCAGACATGCATAATATGGGCAATTTGGTAACTCCAATTAGCCTCAGTGTGTTTTTGGACTGTGGGGGGGAAACCGGACTGCATCTGCACTTAAGAGATGTAATTAGGATTTCTTGTTTTTTGTCGGTGTCATTCATAATATTAGCAGCAAATATTTACATTTGTGGACATTTTCTTACATTTGTAAGGAACACTTATGAGTATAATTATATAATTGGAAAAGTTCCATTCATTTATATTTCACTACTGCTTATTTTGTATTGGGCTACAGTGAGAAATGAGACTATGACGGCAAGAAAAGGCTGAGAGAGACAGCTGGGGGCAGGAATCAAGCCCAAAATGCGGAAGGTCACTGCACGGACCAGAAAAAGACAAACTAACCTTTTTCTTCTAAGGAACATTTTGCGGTTCTGCTACAAAACACTGTTTATACACTTGGGTTCCTCCCACTACAGTCCACATGACATGACCAGGCCAGGGAGGAGTGATGACCTTAAGCCTGCACCTGGCCGCTTGCCCTTAAGCTACACTGCAGGTGACAGAATCAGGTCTCAGGATCTCTGCCCACTGATCACAGCCATTCATATATTCAATGACCACGACAGGAGTAACATTTCCCGACTGCTGACCTTTTTCTAAATTATCCAGAAATGTTTACACAATCCTCCCCCCACCCTGACCCAAAACAGTGAATTTACAAACCATGTAGATGAATGTGTGTGCCTATCTGGCAGTTACCCAAGTGCTGTCCCAGTCTTGTGCCGTGTACAGCCTAGGCACCCCCAGTACATCCCCAAGTGCTGTACCCACAACCCAGGGCAGACTAATTTATATGGAGGGTCCTGTTTTGACATCAGTATGGACACTCAGGTGTTGCTAATTTCCCAAGGTGTATCGGGGCCCCAGACTATGGTCTAGGATAGCATTTCTCAGCTGGGTCCACAGGGACCCCCAGCCGGTCATCATTTTTGCTCCCTCCCAGCTCAAAAAGGAAGCAAGAACATGGACTGCACTGGGGGGTCCCCAAGGACTGGGTTGATATACACTGGCCAATGCATTAATCCGCACCAGCCTCCAACCTCTTACAAAGTTCACCGCTAACATGGGAAACGGTGGTTATCGGTCAGATTTCAAATTCACCATCATGTTATGAACGATCAACCAGCAAAAAGCTTAATTTTAAAAACATGTCAGATCAATGCTTTTCCATTGTTTAAGAAAAACAACAAAAACTGCACATCATGAAATAAAACAAACCAAAGGACAATACAATAGTCCATGGAGGAAAATGTACATCAAGATGAATTTATTTTACACACATTTTAAAGATACCTCATAGAGGCACAGTACAAACACATTAAAAAAATTATACATCAAGATGAAAGACCGCTCCAAATTAAAGGGGTGGCAGGAGGGTTAATATTTTTTGTAGCATTTTGTTTGTGTATCAAAATTAAGTGCCGTCAATATTACCATGAGAGGTATCAGCCTACAGATGCACAAAATATCTACAATGTCCCAAGGTACTCTCCCATTTGTATACGGCTGCCTTTAGTCTGTCTCTTTAGAAGCGGGGTGGGGGGAGGCTTAAATCAGGAATTATTGTACAAAATGATCAGGGAGATCACAGGAGAGGAAATGAACCTGCAGCATTTGCACATTCAGTATTTCACTTCAGCTTTCGAAGCTCCAATGTTTCCCTCTTCGTTTCAAAGTCTGCCTCGACGACGTCCACTTTCCAGGCCTTTGCTTCTCTTACGTTTGCTCCAGATGGATGGAATTAAAAGTCACAGGAAGGTACAGAAATGAGTGGAACCACAAGTTAAGTCCAAAGTTAAGCACTTACGAACTAGAGAATGGAAATGGTTCACCCTTCTTGGTTCACCCAACTAGTTTAACTTCTTTTCGCCACAGAAAATTTGGCACTTTTCTTTTTATAAACACCTGCCGTTTTAGGAACACCGCTGTGTCTCACTGTGAATTCTCACAGCCAATAGGAGCTTCTCCTGTGAAGTTCACTGTTCCATATGTTGCTTGAAACATTTTTTAGTATTTACAAGATTCCGCATGATACTTCACTGTTCAGGGCTTGCAGGGGTGTAGTGGGGAATTGCTGCATACACTTACTCCTCCCCCTGCCACCACCCCCACCCACTAGGCATAAACAGGGAAAATGATCTCCAGAAGTACCTGCAATTACACAGCAGGTGCTGAACATTCTCTTGTCGAGCAACAGAAGTGATGGAATGCTGAAGCGATTTACAGGCTGACATGACGTCCTCTCACACTCCTTAAAAATAATTAAAGGTCTCACGTTTTCCAGGAGTAAGGCTTGTTGCTAAAGCCTGTATTTTTTTATAAATCAAATCAAATTGGGTCCTTATATCATACACAGTTCTTTACATGTTTGTCTTCCAGCCCCTCCCACATAGTGCAATGACTTTCTGATATGTGTTGTATCAAAATTAAAAAGAGACCACAACCATTTGAATGAAAATTAAAATTGAAAAGCCATCAAATCGAAGTCTCACTCGTATGAAAATACCGCCAACTTCAAATGAAGAGCTTCAAGAACCAATGCAGTCATTAAATGGTGGTTTATGAGTCTCTGGGGGGCACTGGGAAAAGGCTAGGAACAGGCGATGGAGGTGTAAGGAGAGAGAGCCTCCCGCGAAGGCGGAAGAGAAACTAGTAAACATTACAGAATCAGCCACCTAGATCCCGGTCAAGGTATGTCTCCCATTTTTGTTGCCAACTGCTAAAGTCCACCAGGCTGGCAATGAAGAGCTCCCACAAGACAGAGGTGGCTGGTCTCACACAGACGCAATGACAATCATGAGGTGTGGAGAGATGCTGGAAATGCTGTTCAGGAGGTCCGGTGCCAGACTGGACAAGTGACTCTCTGAAAACTCACAAGGTGGGAAAATCTGCAACACATAGGCAGGCTGTGGATGGAGAAGAGGAAGAGGTGAAATGCATTCATAAAGTACTTTAAAGTAATAATGGCGATTCATGTATCAGTTTCATGTTAGTATTTTCATATTGAAGCTGGTAAAACCTGGCAAGGATCGGCTCAGATTATTTATACAGAGCTGCATACCTGGTTGGACCCAGGGTTTGGGACGTTTATGATGCCTGCAGCTAGTTTAGCTTGTAGGTAGGTGATAAAGCCAGTCTTGAGAGCATGGGTCTGGTTCAGGACATCCTCCTGGTTACGTCCACATGGCAATGCCAGTAAGAGGCAATAGTCACTCTCCACCTGAACAAAGCAAAGCACAAGTGTGAAATAGCTGGCCGTACTGGGTCTTCAAGATCATTTTTTTTCTTTTTAGAAATTACTGAAGATGATTGAGAAGTGACATAAAGGGTAACAGCGTTCTACAGGCAACTTCTGAGCACTGAAAATGGGCATGTGAAAGCTGGGCACAAAGTACTCACCGTCATCCTACGTGCAACTCCCTCCAGCTGTGAGGCCTCTAGTCTCATCCTTTGTGCAATACGGAGCAGGGGTGCCCCCTCAGGCGGGGGCAGAGACCTGTGCGCCAGAACATTGTTACCGGAGACGAAGTGCAGCTGGACAGCAGCCGTGTCATTCTTGAGGGCTAACAGGCCTTGCCATACGATGGGGTACTTCTGCTCAGATGAAGGAAGAGAGCAAGTCGGTAAGACAAAGGGATTTCTTGCTTTCTCATGAGCACGTACAGACGTACACCTCTGTGTATTCCCATCCAGAACACTTTCACTTACCGCAAGTAGCTGCGCAGTATCAACAGGTCGGGGTACCATCGGATCTGGCTTGCTGTCTAGCCGTGCCTGCAAGGGACCCGGTGAGGCAGGCAGTGGACTTGACTGGAAGGACTGTGACGTCTTCTGGCCAGATGAGTGCGTGAAGTCTGCGTAAGCAGTGCGACTATGTGAGCCCTCCAACGTTTTGGGCTCAACTGCCACTGATACCTGCCCGGATGATGTCACCTGGGGAGTTTTGCTGCGGTGGTTGGTGTCCCCATCCTAGAGGAGGGAAAAGTGGTGAGAGAGGAATGCATACTTAACATTCAGGCAGAAAATTGTAACACTGATGTATGCACTTTCATACAATGGTTATCATCTGAACCTGTTCAGAGGGACAACATACTGGACACATTCAGAAATATTATTTTGATTTAAACGCTGAATAACCCATACAAAGACATTTTTTATGGAGTCTGATGTAGGACAGTCTTAACAGTGATCACACCATCTTTTAATCAAGCACAACTTGTTCTACTGAAGTATAAACAAACTTCTTTCAAAGATGCATGAAACGGACACAATACCAATTATTAGTGTGGATTTCATAAATATTTGTATGAATTACTCATACAAACTACCACTCACCTGAGAGGGTGTAATACTTCGGGGAGCCATGTTAATACCCAGGGGGGAGTGAGCGGTGAACTGGGAGTGCAGGGTCCGCAAGTCACGGAACACGGGTGAGTATTCTGAGAAGGAGCCCGCAGCCCCTGGGGGAATGAGCTGAACCCCTTGCGGTGACACCATGACTGGAACAGAAGGGTGAACCCCAATGATCCTGCTCTCACTATGCGGCGAGGACGATAGCTTTCCTTCTAGCACTTTCTGAGAATCTTTTCCTGGCAAGGCTTTCCCCCCTGGTGGAGTCTTTGAAGAAGCAGAGATGCTTGAGGAGGATGAGGAAGACAAGGCAGCTTCAGGGGTGCGTACTTGACGTGACTCTGAGGTTGGGTGTTCCCCTAGCTGATGATGCACGAGAACACGAACGTCACGTTGAGGCAAGCCATACTGTTCCAGCCGCAAGCTGCTGTGATGCATCCCACGGTAGTCCTGTGGCATCACCATCACATCTTGCTGCAGCTGTGGTGCTGATGGCCTGCGTAAGGCTTGGTGAAAGGTTCTGCCATCTTCATCCCCAGACACAAAACTCCCACCACTTCCAACAGACCCAGCCACACCAGGGTGTGACTGCAAGACCATCTCTCGCATATTGGCTGGTTGGGGAGTGCTGGAACGCTGCTGTGGCCCAGGCCGGGGAGAGGAAATGGACTCTGAGCGAATGCCAAAACCCATAGAGGGCAATGGAGGAGTGTTCATCCTCACCTCACCCTGAGAGAGGTGTCCCAAGGAAACAGTTTGGGTGACACTGTGTGGCGGCATGATGACTGACTGTTCTGGGTGGTGGGGACCTGCAGAATACGGGGCCATGGAAGACATACTGGGTAGGACTAAAGGTGGACCAATGGGAGAGGCAGAGCTGCTGGCTGAGCACACTTTGGTAAAAGGAGCAGGAGAGTGGCCTGATGTTCGGGGAGAATGAGGCTCTTGTTTCACCACACTGAGATGTGGAAGTGTTCTATCAGTAGGGGTACCAGGACTTGAGCTAACATGGTTACCAGCTAACGAGGGGTGGTGTGGGCTCATACCTGGACTCAGATTCGGAGGCTGGGATGGCTTACTTGATTCAATTTTTGATAAGCATTCAGCTCCAACCCCCTTCTTTGAATGCTGCGGAATCATAGCCGTGTTGTACACCAAGACCTGGGGACTTCCTGCTGACTGCTGGAGTATCTTCACGGCTCCACCTGGTGGTCCAGAGTGGTATGACGACTCTGACTTGTCCAGCCCAGGGCTTTCCTGTTTGATAGTTGAAATGACTGGCTGTGTGTTGTAGGGTGAAGCTGTTAACACTCCACCACTGTGCCCATAACCCGTAGGTGTCTGAGAGCCCTTAGGTGTAGAGGGCTGAGATGGGGTTAGTGGTTCCTGCTTGATTTGGGATTTGGACACAGACTGCTGAAACTCGATGTCAACTGCACTCGCTGGAGGGATCTGGCTGATTTTGGCACTAATTCGCTGCGGGCCCTCCGTTTTCTGACCAGAATAGCTCAGTACCACCACACCTTCAGAAGTGTTGACCCTCAAGCCAGGGCTAGGGCCTGTACTGTAGGCTGCACTGTCCACTAGGGAACGGCCACCACTACTCCCTTCATCGCCGACAACAATTCCGTGATACCTGCTACTTTCATTCATGCTAACTCTGTGTTTTGGTTTAGGCACTTGCATGCCAGAACTGCGGTTGCCCGATGAATCAAAGGTTAATGGAATGCGACTAATTACAGATGTGCCAGCGGAGGCAATAACGGAATTTACTATCTTTTCACCAAAAGGCTGTGGTGCTTCAGGTGGTGGTGGCGGGGGGACCTGTTGAATGGTTAATTGTGGAGTAACGGATGTTTGTTTGTCCTCAGGAGGAGAGAGTTTGACAGAAGCCTGGTCAGTAGGAGCTTCATTTTCTGACATCCGTGGGTCGCCCAAGGTACTTGTAATCAGCATGCTGGAAACTGAACTGGAACTGGGAGCTGATGCATATTTAGGCTCCATGAGTATCTTGCGCAGAGTACTGGAACTTGGATCAACATCCAAGGCCTTGGTATCAGGAGGCAGAGGAGGATTTCCTGAGGAAGTGGATGCTATTGCTACTGGAGCAGAAAGTGGGGCCACTGTACTTTGTGGCAAGGGACTAGAATGGACTCCAGGGTCCTTTGACATGTGAAGATCAGTTGGGGAACCCGGTATTTTTCCCGTATGCGAGGGTGTGAGATGTAACTGGCTTAGGGATGCTGCAGGAGTTGTTTCAGTGTGTGGATGTTGTATGCTCTGGAAAGAAGTAGAGGAACGATTCCACCCATCAGACTGCCCAAAATGAGGTTGTTCCACTTCCTTTGGGACATCTATGTCCTCGCTCTCCCGATTACAAGAGTCAACTGTAGTGAGAACTGCAGCTGTAGCTGATATGCTACTTTCTGTTCTCGGTTTGTCAGTTGGAGTATCATTAGCTGCAGATTCCTGCAGTTTGACTGGTGTGGATTCGTGCTCTGAAGCACAATCCTCTGCAGCATCCCCTTTTTTGCTGGCACTTCCTTTACGTGGTCTGGGCTTTTGAGTTTTAGGCCTAACTTTGACTCCTTTCCTTGGTGTTTCTGGTAAAGCTGGGCTGGGAGCTGGGTCCACAGCCTTGGATTCAGGGATCATGCTCTGCATTTCTGGCTCTGTATCCATAATGACTAAATGGGTCTCTGGTTCCATAGCATCACCAGCAGAGGGCAGAAGTGGCTCTGGGGTAGGAATAATTTCAGTGTAAGTGGGAGGACCTGAGAATCCTTCAGCATCAGTTGAGATGTCCTCTGCAGTTATGGAATCTATAGCAGCTGCCAGTTCTGTCTCACTTGCAGGGTTAGCTGGTTTTTCCTCCTCAATTTCACTTACTGGCTCATCTATTACTGGGGGAATAAGCACAGGCAGCTGAGTAGGAGGATCTTTATATGGAGGCAATGTAGGATTTTCTGTCAGCTTGGCAATGTGCTGAACAGCTTGTTCCAGCTCCATCTGCCGAGCCAGCTGGGTAGAGGCTGGGTTTGCCTGAGACTCACTGTCTGAGACCTCTTCTTCCAAACAAGAGGTGGTTTCTATGACCTCCTTTTGGCAACTGGGTGTCTCATCTTTGACACCTCCCCCCACCTTAGGCTTCTGCAGAGCTGCTTCATAAGATTCAGGCTCTGCCTCTCCTGAACACAGACCCTTTACCTCATCCATGCTCAGCCGGATCTCTAGATTTCTCAGGTTTAGTGAATTGTCCTCTGTTATAGGCTTTGTGTTACGTGTTATCCTTGGTACCTTCGCTTTTCCACTTTTCTCAAACGGTGCCCGTTTTTCAGATATTGAAGGGTTTGACGCTTTCTCCAACTTTTCTTTGTTTGGTTTACTATCCATAAGATCACTTCCTTCTTTGTCAGACTCATGCTGAAATGTCATCTGCTGCCTGATTTCATCTTTTGATTTTACAGTCTCCTGGACAGCATCATCTTTATACTTAGCATGGAAATCATTAACAGCCATAGGGTCCTCACTTCCATGTTCCACGTGATGAGCTATATTGTTCAGCATTTTCTCTGTTTTTCCACCTTTCTTGCTCTGCCCAAGTCCAGCAGGAGGGGACACCTGATTGGACTGCGCTTTCTGTGTGCGAGGTGAGCGCCATCCTTCTGCTTTAGTAACCTCTGAACTGATACTTGTCTCTTTGTTGTCTATCTCTTCCGTTTCTGGCTTTTTTGGCAGGTCACCCTTCACTGGCGACATGTCCATCTCACGTTGCTTTGGTTTTGGGGGGCGACCTCGCCTGGGAGGGTTTGGCGGATTTACTGAGTCCTGTGATGTGTCCTGCTGTGGCAGTTCTTTGTCCCCACCACGCTTACGTGTAGAGCGAGGGGACTCTGTTATATCCTTTGCAGTGGGCTGTATGAGATAGACTGACTTCACATTTCGACGTCGAGCCCGGCTAAATGGTAGGCTTTGCTCATAGTTCTGTTCAGAGTCAGGAGCATGAATGGGTGACTTAGCTGTTCTTGAGTCACACATGGTCTTGTGAACCTCTCCACGGGGTGAAGATGCACGCTTCAGCTTCTCTCTGTCAATGCGTTCACTTTTGCGAGTTGCTTGTTTCTCTGTGCTTGTTCTTTGAACCACAGGAGCAGCTGACGCTGTTGGCAGAGGTTTAGAGCTTTTGTTTTTGGGTTTTCGAATGGGTAGTACTGGCTCCACCTCTGCATCATCTAACACTTGCATTTGAGCATCATGGGATTCCTCTACACCATGCTGCATCTCAACATCCTGGGATTCAACTTTTCCTGGCAGGGGTTCCGTTTCTTTAACATTTTCATTCATTTCGGGCTTGTAAGAGTCTGGAATTACTTGTTCAGTTGGCATAGAGTCAAGATGGGAAACAGACTCAGTCAGAAGCTGGGGCTGGTGGTCAGAATCTAAACTGCTCAGTGATGCCCCAGGAGTGGGAGGTTTGATATCAAGATAGGAGGGTTCCATAGTCATGGCATTTTCAGCTGGGGTTCTTATTTCAGATATTTCCTCCTTTGGTTCCATTTTTATTTCAGTTTTCTGTGGAAGAGGTTCTGGAGGGATTATGCCAACAGAGTGTGACGGCTGGACATCTGACTGAGGCAGAGACTGAAGATGAGTTGTCTTCTCAACTTGCACATTTTCTTCCTTTATGTTTAAGGTCCCTGTGGTCTGGGGTATTTTCTCCTGCAATGGTGACAAATCCCGAGTGGCTGGGAGCAACACAGAAGTTGGAAAAACTGTTGAAGGGCGAGGTTTTACATCTGGCTCCAATGATGGCTCAGGTATTTTAGAAATCTGCCGTTCTCCATCTGGTGGTTTCTCTCTTCCAATGCCATCACTTACTTTTCCAGATTCCTGTGTTCGTTGATCCCTTTCCTTCTGTAATCTTGTCAGCTCCAAGAAACGGCTATGAAAAAGCACCATTGGCTCCTGTAGATCAGCTGCTTCTGTTCCAAGATGTCCATCTAACATGCCTTGCCTACCCAGTAGTTGGTCAAGCTCAGTCTCATCCTTTCGCTCAAGGTGTTGCAGGCGTCGCGAGTCCTGTTCAAAAATGGAACTATGAAGAAAACGGGAGGCAAACAGTTCTTGACGCTCCTGCTCCTCTGGCTTTGGTTCTTCCTTTTTATCATCTAGATTTCCATCTGACCCAGTCTTCTTTCGAATCTTCTTCTTTGTGTACCAGTTAGGAATAGGCCGGGGCGCAACCTCTACTTTCTCTTTATCTTTATTAGTGCGGAAACTGGCAAAAGGAGATTCACAGCCCAGGAAGGACCAGTTGTCCTCACGAGAAGAGGATAATGATTTAGCTCGTTCAAGCAGTGCTTTGGTATCTGGAGTAATGGTCTGGTCCAGTGCAAAGGAGTAAAACTTGTTTCTCTCTAGGGATGTAGACAGCTTTAGGTCTGACAGCCTTTCTTCACGTTCTCTAAGGCGGTAGGAAAGAGAAGTGGAGGGCTTAGGGGAGTGTCTTTTGTTTTCACCATCTTCCTCAGAATCAGACTTTACCTCCCCCGGTTCGAGATCATGTTCTACACGTTTGCAGATGCCTTCACTTTTCACAGTACTGCTGGAGAAGCTCACATCCAGTCGTAAGTCCTGCTTTATCCGACTCTCCCAGCGCTGAGGTACTTCCTCCTCGCAAGCCAGAGGAGGAGTTTTCAGCTTGGGCAGTTCTGGCTGGGAGGCTCTTCCTTTACTGACTGCTGCCTCCAAGCCATATTGTACACTAGGCATCACAGAAGATGCATCTGTAATGCCTTCTTCTTCATGGTAATTAAACTGTCGCAGCCCAGGAGGGGAAGTTATGTTTCTATCAGAATCTTCACTTAGTTGCCGGGAACTGCGGTAATTACGTTCCCGCTTGCCACCCGAGTCATAATCAAATGATTCGGGCTTTTTCCTTTTGCTAGGCGGGGAATCATCCGTAACATCTTGTGGTGGTTTCCCTACCTCGTGCACCAGGCTGCGATGCTCAAAATCCTCTGTGTCAGTGCCTCGAGGACTATCAGACTTGCACTGTTTATCAGACTCCTGCAGCTGTTGTTGGAGTTTCCGATTCTGCTCCATCTGCTTGCGATAACTTTGTGTGTGATCGATGTCCATGGTGAGCCGTTCCTCCCCCAACCCTATAGACTTCTCAGGTAATAGGGCCTTTTCACTATTCTCCAAATAGTCTGGTCGCTCTTGCAGTCTTGCATCCTCTTGGTCTACACTTCCATCATTTGAGAACACACGAAGGAGACCAAGACACTGAGGTTTACTTCTGTTAGGGACAGAGATATCCATAGCTTCTTCTATGGGTTCCCCAAGTCTTGCTTGGAGATCTGAGCTAAGCCCTAAGCTTCCCACTGAAACTGCCCCAGACTCCTCACCTTCCTTAGGGCTGCAGACAATAGCAAGTCTGTCTAACTTAGCCTTGCGACATTCTTTTTTGAGAGATTCTTTCCGTGGCATCTTCCTCTCACCATCTACCTCTTTTGGAATAGCACCAGTGTCGCTCTGCTTTTTTAGCCCGAGCTTTGCCTCCTCTCTTTCCTGGCTTGTTTTCTTCACACGATCTGCTTTCCCACCAGTATCCCCAAAACGCCTCTTTCGAGCTGCCAACCGATCTACATCAGTGTTTGAGTTAGTGCCATCTGTTAGAGTGTCAGATTTTGGATGTTTCTTGATTTTGACCTTACTTTCTTTGTCTACGGATTCAACAGGTCCCTTTTCCTTTAGAACTTTCCCCTGCTTAAAAGGCTCTCCTTTTTGAAGCTCAGCACGTGCTCCTTTTTCAGTGGGAGGTGGGGGCAGTGGTGGAGACCAAACGTTGTCACTCTCATTCTTCAACCTCTGTTTCTCAACAACAGCTTGGTCGAGCAATTTATCCTCCTTCTCCTTAACACGTGTCAACTGCACAACACAAGGTGGCAAGTCCAGACGCCCCTTGCCCGAACTATCTTTTTCCTTGCTTACCACCTTGCCAAGTTTGTTTCGAGATCCTGTATCTGGGCTAGTTTCTTGATCAGGTTCAGGCTCCGTTTCAGAGGAGGGGATGCTGGGAGATGGCACCTTAACTTTCCTTTGCTTAGGTTTCTCCCCTTTCTCCTTTTCAGCTTTCTCCTTACGTCCTACACGCTTGTCCTTGTCTCCACCACTACTCCTTTCAGCTTCCAAAATTTGCCGCTCTTTTTCTACCTTCTCGCTTTTGTTGTAGCGCTCTGTTCTCATCTTGTCAGGCTTCTCATAACGAGGCGGTGAAATTGAGCTGCAGCTGCCGCTGCCGCTTTGGTCAGAGCGACTGTACATGCGTCTTTCTGCATCACTAGGCATGCGTTCAGATGGGGAAGGAGAGGCAGTAGGGGTCCCTGACCGCCGTGGATGTGAAGGGCTCTGACTTCGCTCGATGGTGCGTCGGCTATGGTCACGCTCACGATCAGTCTCAAAGCGCTCCCTTTCCCGCTCTCTCTCCCGTTGGAGGTAGCTGTATTTGCGGATATCTTGTTCATAAGGGTCACGGTAGTCCCGGTATTCACGAGGATCATCAAAGTAGCGTGGGTCATAATAGTCCCCCTGATAAGGGTCCCACTCTGGGTAGAAATCGCGTCCCCTCACAGGGTACTCGCGACGAGGGTCTTCTGCATAGGCGGCAGAGGCACGCACACTCTCATAGTAGGCCCGTTCTGCTGAGTACTCATGATATGGAGGCCTGCGTTCATCTCTGTCAGGGAGAGAGAAAACAAAAAAAAACACTTTAACAAGCCCTAGCAGCCACGGTAAATAATTCAATTAAAAACAAAAGTGATCCACAGAAGGCTGAATACAATAAAATTCATCATGTTATAGTTATCATCATAGATATAAGATTCTAACAGGTTTGGATGCTGTTCAACCAAATAGTTACTTCAGCATTAGTTCAAATACACAAACTCGTGGTCATAGGTGGAAATTAGCGGGAGAACATTTCAAACTGGATTTAAGGAAGCACTTCTTTACTCAGCGCGTAGTCAGAGTATGGAATGGTCTTCCTGACAACGTAGTGCAAGCTGAATCCTTGGGTTCCTTTAAGTCAGAGTTAGATAAGATTTTAACAACTCTGAGCTATTAGTGAAGTTCTCCCCAAGCGAGCTTGATGGGCCGAATGGCCTCCTCTCGTTTGTATAGTTCTTATGCTCTTAAGGTTTCTTCCTTTTAGAGAGTTTTTCCTTGCCACTGTAGCCTCTGGCTTGCTCATTGGAGGCTTTGGGAAGGATAACATAAAGTGCAAGACAATGTAATTTTGTGAGAATGTACTGTAAAAATTGAACTGAACTGAATTGAAAGACAAGTGGTTTGGAAAATGGATGGATGAATTGAATTGAATTGAACTGAAAGATTGCACAAATTTAGCACAGAATTGCATGAGCAGGTGCTCTGTTCTGGGTTGTTCCCTGCCTTGTGCCTGAAACTTCCAGGATAGGCTCTGGACCTCTATGACCCTGCATTGGTCAAGTATGTACAGAAAATGGATGGATGATAATGTATCTTAAAGTCAGATAGTCCATCGCAAAAGATTAATGAGTTTAAGAACCACCCAGTATCTACTGTTTTTTCATTCTTGTTTTTATACTGACACAATGAAAAAACAGAACAAGAAACACACAACATAAAAGCATAAGTCCAAACCTTGAGTTACTGACCATGAATTATTGATCACACCCAAATCTACTTAGTACTCCAAATGCTTAACTCTCCTCTCCTTCCACCTTCTTCTTCCCCTACCCACTCCTACCCACTCCTACCCAACCCTACCCTACCCATTACTACCCTACCCCTGACAGTTTTTAAAAGAAGAAACTCGCTCTGCCTCTTAGTCTATGTTTATATATATACATATATATTATATGTATTTTGTCAATTGCCTGATCTTTTTATCCCCTTTCTCAGAGGCAGACGTACATCACAGAAGTTTTGGCCGAATATACAGAGAAGCCCTCTGTTTTATTTTGCCTCTCATCACATAATAATAATAATGATGACAATAACAGAGAATTATAATGAAAGAGAGCTGCGTAAAGGCCACTGCACAAACGGTCACTGCTTTTGCTGTTTCTCCTGCCCTGGCAGGCTCGTCTTGCCTGGCAATGAAAAAATGTCTGTTAAAATGAAACTGGAGAAGGAACAGCAGGGGGAACTGAGGTCTGTCCCAAGAGGAACATGGAGACCAAAATGAGAGCGGGAGAGACACGGGGCGGGCTTCACTCTCCTTCACAGGTATTATACTGCTGGTTACTGTTGGTGTCTCTAACTTGCCCCAGTCCCCGTGGACACAGAAGGGGGGCTTCATCCTCCTTCACGGGTATTATACTGCCAGTTAATGCTGGTGTCTCTAACATGCCCGAATCCCCAAGTTCATGCAGGGTCATGTTTGCACCTCCATTCTGGTGACCGAGAGGTGAGGACACACACCAGCTCAAGCACGCTAAAGCACGCTAAAGGGAGCCAAGCCAAATTTCAAAATTGTGTGACTTAAGATACTTCGCCCTATAAATCTGATTCTTATACCCAGGAATGATTTGGTTGAAAAACGGAAACTAACCAAAACTAAAGCCACAGATCATTTGCTGTCCCCACAAAAGTCAGAATGAGACAGTCACACTTCTGAGCATGTAATTGTCAGAGCACCGCCATTCCATTAATTAATCAACTACACCAGCGAATCAGAAGTAATTACAATAGAAAAGTCTATTTAGAGAAAATATGAAGGCTTTTAGGCCCTTTACATGAAGACATCCATGCTAAAGAATACATTTTTCCACTAGACCCCCCGCTGCTGAGCCTGTCTGTGTGAAGAGTCCCAGGCTGAGGGCATTTCAGGTTAGTTTCAGAGCTCCTCTCAGCTAGCATATGTGCATCTTGTTCCCCCTCGAGCAAAACATGTACCTCCCTTCCTTACCCTACAGGAACTGAAAGAGGAGCTGGCAGAAAGCGGTTCAGCTTAGGCCTCCAGGCACACCGCACCCCCATCCGCACTCCCTGGCTACTCCCACCCAGAATTCTGGTCTCCTGAATCTGGCGCGTGAATCCTGGGCAGAAGTGATGATGTCAGCCACTCGTCCATCAGGATGTCATTGCTTGTTACTGATAATATTATCTTAAACTGAAAAAATAATGCAGTGATTTCTTATTTGGTCCGAACATGTATCGTCAGCAGTGTTTCCTGTGGATAAATAAAATGCCATGTGCACTGTCTGCTGCTATATGTCACCTGTAAAAATGAGGTCCCTGTGCCAGGGCTCCTCCTCCTAACCCCACCTTACCACAGGCACCCCCCCCGATCCCACCTCCTGACTTTGTCTCACCGCAGGCTCCCCCTCCTAACCCCACCCTAATGCAGGTTCCCCCTCCTGACTCCGCCCTACCACCTGGCCCCATCCAGCATCATAATGATAGCTGTTTACAGAGATGGCCCGAATTCTGCTGAATTCACACAGGAAAGGGATGCGTGAGAAAAAGAGCACAGAAGGAGATGTATGACGCAGGTGCGCCTCCATATACAACACACCTGTTCTGCACACCTGTTACTCTCATGCTCCCCACCCCCCACACACACACATTGCCGTGTATAATGGCCGGTGTCATAAGGCGGTGTCACAGATAAATGGAAGACGGGCAGTATCCGGGCAGGCTGTCCTGTCGGTCCGCCTCGGTATGGCGCCCAGGCGCAGCCCATTGGCTGGGAAGCCTTGTTAGCAGATCCGCCTTACTCGCACGTGTCGTACAATCTGTGGCCTTTCACCACGCAAGGGTGATGTCATAGAAAATATTTCTGGGTGTTTTTCGGCCCACATTGTGTAAAAAATGAGGAAGGCAGAACAGTTTTTGTTTCTGTTGAATGTGACTCTGTATAGCTGCTCATCTGGGTTCCTTGGCATGGAGTCCCCATTTTCCCAGATGCACTTTAAGGCTTCAGACCTGAGTCGTATGAAATCATGTCCAAATGCAACACACAGGTTTTCCGCTGTGACCCAAAGCCACTCCTTTCTCCATGAGGGTGGCAAAGTGAGAGGAGATGATTTGGTAAGCCTGCACAGTGCAGCAAGTGAGGTTTGCTGCTGGCAAATATGCTTCTAGAATCAGAACACAAATCTGAGTCTGGAGTTGCCATTTAGGATTCTAGTATCAGAACAAACAGTTGGCAAAGAGGATTCTGGAATCAGAACACAGGTGCTGAGTGCAGGTGTGTGGACAGGCCATCACAGTGTCGTGTTTGTCCATGTCCAGGTGGAGTGGAAGTTCATCAGGCAACCAAACATCTTGGATGCATTAGCATTTTTAGGTCTCAGCACCAAGATGACACCATCGGATAATGTGTTCCACTGTCAAATAAATGCTTCACAGTCAGGTAATGCAGCCTGTGCTCTGGTTTGTAATGCATCTAACACACTTTTCGTGCAAAATGGGCTCAGGTTTCACTCTGGAACTTGGACAGTTGATCTGTAACCAGACACTGCAGTATGAGGCATATGGAACAGTTACTGAAAGGCAAACAGAGACAGGATGCATAAGTCAACCCTATAAGATGAAAAACATGGCATTACATCAGTAATGAGTAACAGCCCCCCCCCCATTTCATCAGGGGGGTAAAGAAAGAGAGGGGAAGATGCAGAAATATAAGACTGCTGAAAAGCGATGCTCATTGTGTGTTTGTTGGATTTCTTGATATGGATCATGCAAAGATCTGGCACGGAAAAAGAGTGATCATCCCACACTAGTGTCCAAAAAACTCTCCTCATCATCATCAGAGGGGGGCTCCCATAGGGTTGCCAGACAAGCTCCCCACTTCAGCATCAGAGAGGTCTTCCATAAGGTTGCCAGACAAGCTCCCTACTTCAGCATCGGAGGGGGATTCCATAGGGTTGCCAGACAAGTTGCCACTTTATCAAGCAGTGTAGGACTGCGGACCTGTAGGACTCCAAGGGGACTGCGGACCTGTAATGTAATGAGTATAACAGAAGAGGGAGTAGTGGTTAGAGAACCTGAGGGCTGTGAAGTAATGAGTATGGAGTACTGCAGAGTCTGTTAAACCAGGGAGCCCCAAAGGAAAACAGACGAGAGCTGGGACCCCCCGCCATGAGAGTACGATCATATAAGAAACTAAGTACTAAGGATGGGAGGGGGTGGCTTTAATATCCCTTCCTCTGCGGGGGGAGGTCCCCTTGAATATTTTTGCATTGTATAAACCAAAGGATCATACCAATGCACACCCCACGTGGAGAGCCCCAGAGGAGTTGGTTCGAGCACCAGCCTGGGGATCTGGGGATCTGTCCGTTTGTGTAAACGAGTTACAGATCACGTGTGAGATGTACGCAGCCCTGGGCTACAGAGGCCCGCCGAGGTCTGCCGTGAGAGAAAGCAGGCAAAAGCGCTTCTGGACAGACAACAGAGTGATATATCACTTAAAAACCATCTGGCAGTGCTGTGGGGTCTCCTGGGGAAAGCGGAGAGGGTGCGGACGAATGGGAGCGAAGACGTATGGATAAAATCTTTGATGGGCATGAACTTCTCCTGGCTGGAAACAGCGGCCCCGTACGTGGTTCTGAAGCAGCCTGCAGCCTGACGATCTCAAATCTTAAAAATATATTTCATGCAGAACAGCCTGTGTCACAGACTCCATGGTTGCCATGGAAATCCATATTTTCACAACACTTGCTCACAGCCTTATCTCTGCCATTTGTTACTATTTTCTGAGTGTGTGTATGTCTGTGTGTCTGTATGTGTGTGTGTGTGTGTGCAGATGCATATTTTTTTATTTCGGGCTTATATAAGATCACGCTCCTTGTGGTATTTAGCTGTAGGGATGTCTGTTACACCTTCATGGTGCTGACCAAATCAGTCCCTCCTTGACTCTTCAGCCCCCATCCCGTTTTTCCGCAGCCCACCCGCCTGCACCTCCCCAGCACCCCAGCCTGCTTCTCCCCAGCCCACTAGCCTGCACCACCCCAGTCCACTAGCCTGCACCTCCCCAGCCCCCTTCCTGGACCTCCCCATGTCCAGCATCCCTGCTCCAGCTCCCTATTCAGACTCCTCCACATCCTTTCTCCATATACAGCCTGGTCCTCCAGCACATCCTCGCCTCTCCACCATCTGTCTGCCCTCTCCTGTCTTCAATGTTCACCTCCAGATGGCTCATGCTGCCCCCCCCCCCCCCCCCACCCCCCAAAATACACAACCCACCCACCTCTCGCCTCCCCCCCCCCCCCCCCGACTCCCCCCCCCCTCCCCCCCCCCCCCCCCCCCCCCCCCCCCCCCCCCC
>JAODJX010000129.1:18456962-18471326 GCA_026776945.1 Isichthys henryi | reverse complement strand
TTAGTGAAGTTCTCCCCAAGCGAGCTTGATGGGCCGAATGGCCTCCTCTCGTTTGTATAGTTCTTATGTTCTTATGTCCTCAATAGTTACTCTATTGTACTGCAGACCAAGCCTAGCTTCCAAACTAGACTAACAGTACTAAGCAGTCAGTGCACAATCCAAGGCAGATAGAAGCTGACTGAAATGTACATTCTAGTTTGGAAGGACGTATTCATCTATGATAGCAGGCACAGAGACTAACATCACCTACCAGACGGATCATGAATTACACCAAAGATTTAGTAGTAGTTTATTCTTATCCCCTCAATTAAATCAAAGACAAACAAACCTTCGCTCAGTAATGATTTCATAGAAGTCCCTGATGTCTTGCCCAGACGCCTGCATTGAGCGATAGAATGCCATCTGACTCTCCTGGTTAGCGAAATCCACCTGAGAACAAAGATATACCAATGTGATTAACAAATTATAACTAAAAAGTTGAATTCAGCATCCACCAAAAGAAAACAAGCTTAGAAGTTTACATGCATTATAAGAACTGGGACAAACAGACGTTTCATAAATCCCTACCTTGATCTTATTGCCTCCAATCTTCCAGCCCTTGGTTTCTTTGACTGCTGCTTGTGCACATTCTATGTTATTGTACAGGATAAGGGCCATCCCCTTCAGTCTGTCGAACACGACCTGAGTTACAGACGAGAAATCAGAAGAAGAGTACAGTTAACAGCGCATCTATGGATGTTGAGAAAGCAGCCAAAGAATATGACAGAAAGGTTACCTTGACCACATGTCCATAGCGACAGAAGTGACGTGTCAGGTACTGCTCAGTAATGTTGGAAGACAGTCCATCCAGCCACACGCATGTTGTAGGCATGCTCTTCCCAAAGCCAAGCTGTTGGGAGGGGGGTTTATAAATAATAAAAAAATTACACTGTACCTATACCAGATATATTGCTTTCAAGAAAAAGTGAATGAGTCATAGAAAATTTAAAATGCCATATTTAAAACTGATTTCCTTGTCAGAAATTGCCATTTTTGGCAAGCATCTCTCATTATCATACTAAATACCAGCATAACTGATTTTTAAAATTTAACACTTGCATACAAAGCAATATACATTTTGCCAAACATGAAGTTTGAGAATATAACCATTTGTATCTTTCAGCTCTGTCTTCCACGCCACAACACAAAAGGTGATCACACTCAGCTCTAAGATATAAGGTGGACCAAGGAACTCATAAGGGGGCTGAGGGGCTTGGGATAGAAAACAAAGCCAATGTTTAAAGATCATGCCTTGCCAGCTTCTCCCCATGGAGCCAAGCCAGGTTCTGGTAGAATACATAGAAAGTGACAGGAGAGTGTTGAATGATTAAAGGCTGGCTCCCAAAGCACTGTACCTTTAGCCTGTTATTGCCCAGGTACTCCCCATCCATCTTCTTGATGGCCTTGCAGACGCTGGCGATGTCACAGTACTGCAGGAAGGCATACTGGGGGGCGCCGTTCACCTTCTTTATGTCTATGTCCTTGAGCCAGTGTGAGGGGGGAACGAGAGCTATATCAGCTGAGAGGTTGGTGTTTCCATACTTCCCCCCATGAAAACATCCACAGGCAGTTTAGATACAGTAAGATAAACCCAAGAAGCTGCGTGAAAGGCATCCCAGTAGGGGCCGCACCACAGCCAATACCTGGGTTCTTACCCACTGATCATAATACAATCCTGGGATATTTCTGCGGCTGTTTTTTTTAGCTGTTCTGTGTGTGAAAATGTTTTGAAAATGTTGAGTTTTGCCCCTTCTGGAAGACTATGACCTTCCTGGTGAGATGGTCTGCCAACCAAGACAAACCAAGGACACGAGCAGGCAATGTTAAGGTTATAATTTTGCATCTAGAACAAAAATACTTACTAAATAAAGCAAGAACCTTAAAGCATCCTTTTTTTGTTCCCAAGTGCAAATGTTGACTGTTCAAAGTATGCATGTACGACATTCTTGTCCAATCTGTACATTTCAGTAACCTAGTGCCAGCTTTTCAAAGTCAAAATTGATGTTCGTCAACATACCACAATATCACCGAAACGCTGGAAGATGTTCAGCAGGTCGTGGTAGCTGGTGGTCTTCTCTAGGTTCCCGATGAACAGAGTCCGCGTTGCCTTTGGATGGAACTCGTCTATCCGCTCGTCCAGTGGCCGAAACTCATTCTCACTTTCAGTCTCTAGGGGAGCAAGGAAACAGCATGTTTTACGGTTTAGGAGGGAAACAACTAGCAATACTAAGAGCCATTGCAGAGTATAGCGAGCGGAGGAAGGGGACACACCTGGGCCGTTCCAGGCTGTGACCTCGATCTGCATGCCGAAGAAGAGCTTCCCCTTGGATGCACTGAGCGCCTTCTCCTGATCCTCCTGCTGCCGGAAGAAGACCAAGCCGTAACGCTCCTCCGATGCCCCGTGGATCTGGACCGATGTCACCTTCCCGTATTTTTTAAACTCGTGGAATAAACCGTCTTTAAGACTTGTGTCTAGTGAGAGAGCAAAAGAGACAGGCTTACAAACAAATCATCCTACCAACCACCACTAACAGTGTGTGGGCATTCATCTTACGGTAGCACTAGAGTTTCCTATGAAATTCTAGCAAGAACAAAAAAAAAAACTATGTATTTCCATTCATAAGCAGACAGATAATTTGGCTAATTTAGATGTTTAAGTAGCAAGCTATTTATGTGAAGTCAAGAATGAAGCAATTTGGTGCCTTTCTACCAAGATGTGCAGAAGTCCAACATTGCGTGCAACAATCACGCAATGAATCAGTTTCAGCAGCTTTCCTTAGAGAAAAGCTCACAGTAAGACAGGCTAACCCTCCATATCCAACACCAATGCCCTTCATCCCAATTCTTCTCATATATTGCAACAGCGTAACATAATGGATGTAATTTCCATGGAGACAGAGCATGGCCACACCTGTGGAACGCACAGGCAGGTTTTGGACTCTGATGCCAAAGCTTTTTCTGGGCTCATCTTTGTCGAGGTTTGGCAGGGGCTGGGCAGGAGGAGCAGGCACCGCAGCAGACTGGACCGACCGCGCTGGGGACTCATCGCTTGAGCTGCTGCTGGAATCGCTGCTGCCAGGAGGGGGGGATAAGACACGCTTAGAGAGAAAAACATGGCAACAAAACTCGCAGCAGTTTAATCAGCCTGCAAGCGGCAGCCTTTGACAGCCAGAGCGCGAGAGTTATGGAGGGTGGGCCAGTTTAAATCGCTTCTCACGTCTGCATAAAGACTGGCCTGAGGCCATGACACATATCCACACAGAAATACAGCTTCCTCTGTCATTTAATATGGCAAATGTTACAAAAATGAAACAGACCTCAAACTATTTTGGGTGAGATTGCTTCACTTAAAATGCCCCTTCTGGCATTTAAGCAGGAGGGGGGAAGATTACTCTACAAAACTTTTTAATTAGCTAAAAGATTAATATTATTGTATAATTTCTGCAAACATTTACACATGTAGAAATTTCTCTTTTAGAAGTCATTGTTCATCTCCATTTGAAAACCACTGGGGGAAAAAGCACTATGGGTGCAATTCCACTTCTCTACCTCAAGGCGTCACCTTAACGTCAGCTTTTAAAAATCCACACGCATAATACTGATTATGTTCCAGACTCAAAATGGTGCAAGTTAATCCTTCTCCCTTTCAAAAATGCATTATTTCCATTGTGCAAACAGGTCTAATAATTTGTCCACGAATGTATTTAAATCTCTGGGAACTACATCAACAGCACCACGGCAACACAACAGCACAGAACAGTTTCAGCAGCTTTCCTTAGAGAAAAGCTCACAGTAAGACAGGCTAACCCTCCATATCCAACACCAATGCCCTTCATCCCAATTCTTCTCATGCCTTATTTACCATAAATTTTAATAGGCGAACACACTAACCAGCCATCATACAAACCACTGAACAAACTAAAAATAATGCAATTTACAGTTAATTATCTATTGATTTACAATGTACCACAATTATCCTTGCTAAATATACAGAAGGGATGAAAAAAGTAATTACATCATACAAACACAAATAATTACGTATTTAAGTGAATGTTTAAATAAAAAATGTTAGGTTCTGCACGATAAGTCTCTCCATATAAGTCTGGTGCACAATTTTTAGACCACACACATAAAGTTTCTAAATATGACTAAAGAAACCCAGCTAAAATCTTGCACCAGAATCGATGAATATCTTGTTCAAGCCAGTAAACAAGACCTTCCACTGCCTCTTCCTCCTCACACCAAGGGCCCAAAATTACCTTCATTTTGATGCTTAGACCAGGGAAATCTACAAACTGCGCTGGATTATGGCCAGGACCCGAATTGGGGAACGTTCATTTAGGGTTTGGTAGCCGGAAGACACAAATATTCCTTAGTACATCTGCTATGCCGTTATCAGAAATTGCCTATCGGTAAAAATAACCAGATTTCTAATGACTCCAATTAGGCAGCTGGTTTAACTGAAATTACAGGGGCTGATTAAGTTGGATGTTTTGTATCACTATTTAAACCCATTTAGAAGGGAATTAACCACCCCAGATATTACACAAAAAACAAGGTGTAAAAAAACAAATACGACACGACCACTTTGCTGTATCCCGTCGTACTGGGATATATTTAACACCTCCAAGAACAAGGATCTTCATGTTTGATATATTTAACATGCCTAAATAATCACTGCATTTTATTTAAACCAGAGGCCACAGTACAAAGAAATAAAAAAGGGACAGGGGAGTTGTTACTTGTGTGTAGTTTTGAGAACATTCAGGTGTGAGGAACATGCACTGCACTATGAGGTTTGGTGCGTTAGGAGGGTAACCCTGCGTGAGAATCCTGTGAGGCTGCCTCTGTCACATTTTGGTGGATTTCTGCCACGCTTGGGAGATGCCAATT
This sequence comes from Isichthys henryi, assembly GCA_026776945.1. NCBI lineage: Eukaryota > Metazoa > Chordata > Actinopteri > Osteoglossiformes > Mormyridae > Isichthys > Isichthys henryi. The sequence continues at coordinate 18,466,394 of JAODJX010000129.1, read as the reverse complement.
AAAGAATGTGGGTGCGAAGCCAACACATTAGGGACACCTTACATCATCATTTTATAATGGGTTTTAATTAAACAAAATTCTAAAATTCGCACATGCCAAATATCCAATTATACAACAATGAAATTTGACTCTTCATATCGGATATTCTTCCAATGCCAAATCACTCCCACAACATTTATGATATTATGCGAAAAGAGGCCCCCCAAACAGTTTTTATACTGTTTGATGTTCTGCCCCAGTAACTGAAGGACACCAAAGCAGAACTCGACCTGGAAGGACAAACAGGCCATATTCAGGTCTTAAGACACTAAGCTACTGGCTTCTCCCTTCAAAGAGCAGCACCCACATTTTTCAGTCTGACACACACACAGAACAGCAAATCACCCTTAGCAGATGATTCATCAGATCCCCCCCTTTCAGTGGGCAGTGGTGGCCTAATGGTTAGGGAAGCACACTTGTAATTGAAAGATTGTAGGTTTGAATCCCCGACCAGCAAGGTACCACTGAGGTACCCTGAGCAAGGTACTGCCTCCAAGCACTGCTCCCCGGGCGCTGAATTAGCTGCCCCCTGCTATGTCACATTGCATTTAACCCATATGTGAGAGAGGACACATTTCGTTGTTGTGTGCTGTGGTGTGTCAACAATGACAATTAATCACTAAATTCTAAAAAGATTCTAAATTCTTCTCGAAACCAGCTCAAATTAATTAGGCCACTATACCCCTCTGACACAGAGATACACCTTGGGTCCCCTATCACATACTACTACTGGTCTGGGAACAGATGTGAAGGGCTGCTGGTTGTCCAGGAGAAGGAATCTGAATAAATACCTCCAAACACAAGAGCTTACAAAACCACCAATGAAAGACATCCCCTGAGTGGAGAATCATCAGAGATACTCAACTCTGAGGTCTCCACCTTAAGCCCTTCCTTCGACTAAGAAAGGACTACAGTGTATTTTCCATCCATTTTATTTGATATAATCAGGAACATCTGCACATTAATTTCATGGGTTTAAATTTTAAGCATGAGTAGCCTGTTACTCCATCCCCAGAACACAAGAGCAAGATCCACCCTGGCCAGTGGCCCAGACACAGCAGAGCCGCAGTTAGTAGGCCTGTGGTGCAATGGCAACCATCCTGTCAACACCCACAGTCACTGTGTTTCATCACAACTGCACCCATATTTACACACCTAGTCTATGATTTAAGAGTAGGAGAGATGCCTCTGACCCAGCAGCCTTTGTTTCATCTGTCCTTGGTCAATGCAACAGAATTCATTGGTTTTCATCGATCGCTTCCTGTAGCATGAAGAGCTCTCCCCCACCCCACCCCAGCAACCTCACCCCGCTCACAGGGAGGAGCTAAGGGACAGAGGCTCTGCCTCTGGGAGTGGGCTGGGAGCCAGCACAATCCAGACAATTCCAGTTTGAACTGGATCCCTGTGTAAAGGGGGGAGGGCATAGAAGTAGGTGGTGAGAAAAATCCACCACCTGACCATGCAACTATCTTTCCCATGAAAACTGAAAGACACTCGCTCTCTCGTGCAACAGCTTAAACCAGACAAAGAGCCTCATAGCGGCGCCTAAAATCTCTTCATAATCGGTCTCATGCGTTACATCCCTTTTATCAGGTGCACTTTATAGGCTAATCTGCCTTTGCAACAGTTCATACAAACTCCTGCACAGGTATTGGTTAACACTTAAAAATAAAACCACTGGACCAGAGGCTGATGCATTGCATGCCTGGCCATGTCCACCACACCAAGTGCTTTAAGTGACTCTGGTCTGAAGAAGAACAAAAGCTGCAGGCTTCTCTGTCTTTCTTCCAGAAGGCGCTATATTCAAGACAGTGTGTGGGGGAGGGAGAGGCAATGCAGTTCACCGGCTTTTGTTTCAATGAACTTTCACCGGCCTGCTGCAGGAATAGCCCGGCGGCTGACTGCTCGGGAAGCCCCCCACCCCCCGCTGCTGCTGGCGGCATCCGCGCTCAGAGAGGAGAAGGTTAACAGCAGCCTCTGCCTCACCAGCTTGTGGGCCTTAGAGACAATATAGCTTGCACGGAAACAGTTTATATTATGTGCAGGTTGTGTAAAATCACTCAACACACAGAACAAAGAATGTTTGGAATATGCACGAGTCAGAAGGGGCAAAAAAGAACACTTTTCCTAGGGTTCATTTCAGGCCAGGCCAGATGTCTATAGGGAACAGGCATGGGGAGGGGGGAGCCCCCCACCCTGTGTTTACCAAGCTGATTAACCACCTCCCAGCAACAAAATAGCTGTCGAACGGCTTTCATTGAACCGCCCGTCATGCTGAGCACACAATGTTTCAAGAGGTGGAGCCTCCTGGCGCGAGTGACCGAACTGGTGAGGGAGCAGCCCTGACCTTTGACGTTTCTCACGCTCAGGGATGCTTACAGACACCATCCACGGTCACTTCTGGGGTACTGGGAGATGTAGTGGTGTGGAAATAAGCTCAGCTCTTTGCCAACAGTCTCCTCTCCTCCCCTGCCTCAGAGGCCTGGGCCAGACAGGTGTGTGTGGGGGGGGGGGCACTGGTGGGCCTGCACACGGCATCCGAAACACGGCTGTCCCATTTCCAGACGCCTATAAATCCTGGGAACTCAGCTGAGCAGAGCTTAAATGCTGATCTGATGTATTCGGTCAGGTGTCTAAGACGGGGCTTTTAGACAAAGGTTTCACTTGTGGTCTCATGAGAAACAGAATTCTGAACGTGACAGTTTGATTCGTGTGGGATGCTTACATTTCTAGCAGCGAGGTTTGTGAACACGACGCAGGATGCAGTTCAGGCCGATTGCGCTGGCTCACCCATAAACATCGGCCGGTGTCCTGATCGGGGGGGGGGATTCAGCCACCGTGTGAAAGCCAAGGTCAGTGTATGTGCTGCCGCTTATGGGACCAGATTTGAACACATTTCTGCTCTGTCCTCATTGCACAAGGTTTATTAAGGCCTGCCCCTCAGGCACAAAAGGGACGCTTTTGTTACAACGCAGTGATTTGGTCAAATTAATACTAATAGTAACTGAAATCACATTGCAAGAAAATCTGGAAAGAAGGTATCCAGAAATAACTTGAAGACCAACTAGTAGTGAAAGTGCCAGTAGTAATGAGACATGAAGAAAGAACTAAAAAAATACACAATACCACACATATTTCAGCCACGTGCCTGCTTCAGTACTACTGGGTCAAAGTGCCATTTAAAAAAGGTCACCCTACGGAGTTTTAAGTACAATCAGCCCTTCTGATATTATACGAGCAAAAAATGCCGAAATTCTATAGCCATGCTATGAATGTTTCCAGAGAAAAAGCTGAAAAATAAAGCATAAAATATAGGTCTGTCACTATCGATTATATGATTCATTGAGGTCCACTCAGTCACACAAATGGTCAATTTCAGCGCTCCGATTTAAGTTGCATGTTCTTGGAAAGCGAAAGGACACTGGAAGATCTGCCAAAACACCAGGCACAAACACGAGCTGAGCATGCAAACTCCACACACACAAAGCGGTAGTGTGCCACAACAGTGCTACCCAGTGTGCCACTGTACTGCTAGGCTTGCATGATGTAAGAACATAAGAACATATGTGCAATGTTAATATCAACGTGGCATTTTATGCACCTGCAATTATCACATCGCAAGCGGCAAAATAGTCTGCTGGGTTCGGACCAAATGTGAGAAACTAAACAAGAACGACTGAAAAGGAGAAAAGCGACCCAGAACTGGGCAATGAGAAACATTTGTGTTCTGCTGAATGGAAATATTCCACAGAGACAATATCGAGCAAATACTAGTGACCTTCACTTGAGCAGCAATTATTTTGATATACAGTAAACGTAGACAGCAAAATTTCAATGGATGTGTTTTAATAATTGAGCAATTGAGATTAAACAAGTAGTTGTGACGACTCCAAAAATATTTGCAGGTCCACAAACAGCAAGACCAGGAAAAGATGTTCGCGCCCATATCTGACACAACCAAAACACCGGCATTTGTCAGATCGAAATGTGCAAAATTTATGTATGACTGATGCTGGAAAGTACCCGAGTCCCATAATAAAAAAACAGGCCATACTTCACAATAGTAAAGATCAGACAGATCTTGCCAGAAAGAACAAGCACTCATCAAGAAGATGCAAATAAGACAGTACAACATATAAAAGCATTCGGGTCAAAATAAGGTCATAAGTACTGCATAAATCAGCACCATCCTCCAAAAACAAGCCAGAGACAAACTTGTGAAAAAGCCTACAAAAATGACTACACCACTCCCTCACAAAGCCCAATAAAGTCTACGGATCAACAGTAACAACAAAGCGGACCCAAAACACAACCAACTGAAGAGGCGGCTGAGATGCTGGATGGGCTATTTCTTTCCAGTCACGGCAATAGCACCTACCTGCCACTACTGCTGCTGCTGCTGCTGCTGACGGAGTCTGAGCTGGATGAGCGGCTGCAGGAGCCGGAGCCACTGGGGGAACGGGCAGCCCGAGAGGCCTGGCCGGCCAGCCGCTGCGGCGAGGGGTTGCGGGACTGCGAGGAGTGGGGCGAGCGGCTGCGGCTGTGGTGGTAGACGCGTTCGGCGCGCCGGCCACGCTCCTCGCGGTACAGGTCACGGTGCACGACGCTGGACAGGGCGAAGGGTTCGCGGGCACGTGCCTCATACCGTGGCTCAGGGGCCTCAAAGCGGCTCGGGCTGCGGCTGCGAGAGCCATAGTAGCCCACCGCGCCCGACGAGGATCCCCCACCAACGGCACTGCTGCCCCCTCCGGCACCCGCCCCACCGCCAGCTCCCACCCCTCCAGGGCCTGCTCCGGAACCTGCCACACACCCCCCGACAGAGCCGGAGCCAGCGCCAGGGCCCACCAGCGCACGCTCCCGGGGGTCACGGTAGTAGTCCGTGTCGTAGTGTCGCTGACGCTCAAAGTTGGCCCCACCACCACCGCCACGTTCATGGTGTCCATAGGCACTGTGATCGTAGGCACGCTCCCGGCCGTCGGAAGCCCTGGGGGAGACAGGGGGGTGGCGCTCAGTTATACGGCAACAAAATAACCAGGACCGAGCAAGTATGGACATTCACTTCAAGCATTTCATTCAAGTGTAAAGCAGACAACATTTTCATTTACTGGCATTACATATTTCTAGATCAAAATCTCTAGAACGGAACCGGACCCCTTCAGGTCAAACCCGTCTTACAAGTTTCACTCCAAGGTTGGTTACTAAAAAGGGCTCCGGTGTGAATGTAATCACTCCGAAGAATGTGTCAACCTGCCCCTCCCCAACCCAACTTCCCTCTGTGACCCCCCCCACTCCCCCTGAAGTCTCTGCCAGTCAAGACAACACAGTAATACCCAGGCCTTCTTGGAATTTTGCATACAGGTCAAAATCCACACACTGTCAAACAAATGGTTATTCTGCCCTGATGGAGGGAGGCCACGTTTATGCAAAGCACTGCCACTGACCACCGATCTCAGTCTGAAACATAAGGGATTTGCACTGTGGAGCAATGACTCGCTAGCTACTGTCCAAGTCCATTCATGGCCTACAGGAGCTTCTTTGCGACCATGACTTCGAAAGGCTGGTTCATACTTCTCTGCACGTGTCCACTCAAATGTTTATGACGCATATGAAGTCATTGTGCACCTCCGCAGAAGAAACACCTGCCGCACGTCAAATTTATGTCTGTGCAGCGGTGTAGACGCAGCGCTGGACACACTGCGCATGATCGATTTGTTACTGACCACTTTAAATACCATCATGGCTGCTTTTGATGAGTTTTGGGGTAGTTTTTAAACTCTATAGACTATTTACAAGGTAATAAAACTATTACATACATGTGTGGGCAGACTCGTCTTGAACTGTAAATCTCAGGCCAGTCAGCTGACCAAAGTTGGCAACTCTGAATTTGTAAATCAGAGAAATGGACACAAACCTCATTATTGTGGTGTGTGTGCGGGGAATGCAGTAAAATCCCGTTATAGTGGACTCGCCTATAATGGAATATCGTCTATAACGGACGAGGTCCGCTGGTCCCGGCCATGCGCCTTCAAGAACATGCAGAAAAAGCATCGGATATAGCGAACTCGTACATAACGGAATTTTGCTTATAACGGACAAACAATTTGGTCCCCAGGGCTGCTTTTAGCTGTAGTTTTGTTCGGCTATAACGGACATGCAGACTCCGCCTATAAGGCGTGCGGCGTGCCGGTGATATCCAGCGCAGATACGTAGTCAGGATTATTAATAGTCACGCATCTGCTCAGGTAAAGTTGGATCACTACATGTACAATATAATAATCTACACCACATGTGTGTCTGCTGGGGTGAGGCATGAATAAATGGTGTCCTGTAGATATGTTCTGGGCATACAGCAACTCTAGATATAACAAACTTTTTTGCCAGGTCCCTTGAAGTCCATTATAACTGGATTTTATTGTATTCATAATAAAAATGTAAACAGAACATGTTGCGCGTATGTGCAAAGTATACAGCTTGACCGGAAAAGTATGAACATTTCTGTGTAAGCATACACAGAGTGGCTTGTGCGGGAGTATGAACCAGCCTTAGGAAAGCCCATTTTTCTATCCTTTGCTCTTTCAAAAAATGAACAGCGACATCATAAATATGGAGGAAATAAAATGTATTTCTCTTTAATCCATACTTAAAGGAAAAAAAACCTTCCTACAATTAGTCATCTAATGTAGGGGTGTGCTGAGTGAGAACCTTACCACACACTGCCAGCCTGTCGCTCCCTTTCTCTCTCACTCACACACTTCATATATTCCTACTATTGAGGGGATTCTAAATTCATTTTTAATGAATTTAAATGATTTATCATAACCCTGTGATATTCCTAACCCTGACCTAACTTTAATCATAAATAACCAAACAAAATACATATTTTAGCTTTTTGATTGCTTTTTTTTTTTTTATAAACTTGAGGTTTATTTTTGTCCCCACAAGCAAAAAACAAACAGGATTTACCCCCCACAATGTGGTAAATCCAAACCTGCACACACACAGGCAATTCACAGAGACCAATTCATTAACCTAAAACTATACATCTAAGGACTGTATAAGGAAACCAATGCCATGCCAATGCTGAAAGTCAGTGTGGGAATCAGACCCATAAGATCGAGGCCATGAGGCAGGGTGGGAATCAGAGGCAGGGTGGGCATCAGACCCATAAGAGCGAGGCCACGACGAAGGGTGGGAAACAGTGGTAGGGTAGGAATCAGACTCATAAGAGCTAGGGCACAAGGCAGGGTGGGAATCAGACCCATAAGAGCGAAGCCACAAGGCAGGGTGGGAATCAGACCCATAAAAGCGAGGCCACTAGTTCAGATGCCTATTCAGGACAGCTTCTTAATATTCCCAATATAATATCTATCACATCTGAATAATACACTGGGCACAGCTGACCTGAATTACAATTTCAGCTCTCACAAGACGTCACCTATTATGTAAAGTTTCCTTGTGGTAAATTAAGGTTAGAAATTAAGTCAAACTGGCTTGGGCTGTCCCTGCCCCTAGGATTTCAGGTTTCTTGTTTCAACCAACTGTTAAGGACTGTCTGCATGGCACAGGGCTCTGAGCTCCCATACCTCCGATGACATGAGCAGACACTGCAGGAAGTCCCTGACGAACCACCACAAGCCCTGTCACACTACAAAGACTGTATGTGTGCTGCTAAATATTTAACAACCAAATTATTTTCATAACCAGATATTACTCTGATTCATATTAAAACTAGGGAGTACTTCTGAGTGGAAACTGACCAAGAATTTGCTGTCTGATTGACTAGGTTAGATATGGACTCACAGACAAGCACACAGCTCTGGTGTAAATCCAGGAGGTGCTAATCAGAGTTTACCAGGGTATGATGTGTTTTTGTTTGTTTGTTTCTAAGCTTTAATAGGAGGCAGGTGATCGAACAAGCCACTGAAAAACCAACTGAACCCCTTTGGCTAATGTTTAGGGTTCGTTTTAACTGGTGTCCTGTGTAAAACGGGAATGCCAATTTCCGGAGTTCCCTTCTTGGGATGGACTCCACTCACTTTGACCATGTACTCGATTAGAGTTCTGGAAGACTGAGGGATGCTCAGTCTCATAGCTGAGGCCACTTCCCACTGAAGTAATTCAAATTAAGTGTCTTAGTTAAGGGTACTACAGCAAGGCAGCTCTTTGGACCTGACTCAACAAAAGTAACCACTGCGATACCTGACGACACCTAACGCTGTTGTAAGCAGCCTACCGCCACGTATTCAACTCTGCATGACTGCAAAGCTCCGTTTTTTTGGTACCTAAAAGGTGAAAGTATGAAACGAGGAAAAAAAAAAAAAAAAAACTATACGAAAATGGGCAGACAAACCAGAAGAGAAGCGTGAAGAACTGCTTTTGATCTAAACCTCGTTCTTGCTAAGAAAATTCAAAAAGGGACATTGAGGGAAGAGTCAGAGGAAGGTGTTGAAAGAAAGGCTTCTGAGAAATCATGTTTTTAAAACAAACCATGAAAAAAAATAATAAAAGAGGCTGAAACCTGCAGAGGGCAGAAGCAAAATGTGTACTCCTGGAGTATGATGTAACAGCAGCAAGTACAGCAGTAGTTACATTTCTCTACATATTATAAAATATATATGGCATGCTGGCATTTATCCACCACGTGGAGCCACCCACAGCGCAGTCACAGAAGTGCACTACTGACGTGCTCGTCACTGGTGGCAATTGCAGGTCACTTCCGGTTCCACTAAAATAAATTTGCTTTTGAATTAGGAAACCTTCACAAGGCTCCCCCCTTCCAGTGCACAAGGCATCTCAAACAGCCATGACACAGAGGTGGACACAGGCAGCGAGCTGCATGCCTGGCTCCCTGCACAAAATATTGATCTGCACTGTACTTTAACCTCAATGCAGTGCTGATTTCAGCTGATATTTTTAGCCCCCCACCCCCTCCACAGACTTAAGCTGACTCATAATGGTATTAATTCACAGAGCAGTACTACAAACAGAACAATGACAGAAACTGTGTGTGTTTGGGGGGAGGGGAACTATATTAAACCAGACAGAAGTCTGCTGAAGCCTACAGAGCAACACAGTATTCTTTCTGGTGAGTGTGTGTGAGTGCGTGTGAGAGAGAGAGCGAGCGAGTGAGAGAAAAAGATAGAAGAGAGATAGAAATGGACTGACTTAGAGGTGCTAAAATAGATAGGGCAGTGCATACCAACCTTTTTCGATAGCAGAACCCCGACCTACAATCCCAAATATAATATAGGGAGACAGAACTTTGTGAGCCAAAAATTTAAAAAAAAAAAAAAAAAAAAAAAAAACGCCCCAAAAAAAGATGGCCTAATAAAAATGGTCAGAATAACCGCAGCAGGCAGGAGGCCCACCACAGGGGGGGGGGCAAATGCAAAA
>JAODJX010000129.1:18441125-18454165 GCA_026776945.1 Isichthys henryi | reverse complement strand
TGGGACAAAGCAAACGTCACTTCAAGTAGAAGAAAGAAGGATTCAAAGGAACTCCCACCCCAACAGAAACCAAGAACACACACTGGCCAGGGAGGTCAGTAAAGGTTTGCACTATAACCAGGTGAACTACCCAACTGGCAAAAATAAAATAAACTCTAAAATAAATAAATTCCTCAGATACCGGCCTTTCTTTTTATGAAATATATGTATCCACAGATGACCAGGGTTACTAATCGATGTTTTTAATAGCAAGACAGCAAAGGGGAAGCCTGGACCACAGACACACACCACAGAAAGTTAGTTTCCTCCTATACCTTAAATCAAGTGCATTGAGGAAACCATTTTTAAAACAAGATTCAAGGTCATCTGCTGTCTAAAGTGCAAATTAAATCCTTCAGAGACAATGACCCTGCACTGTCCATTGAGGAGGGCTCCTTTGGCGTAACAAAACTAAAGTAAAAGGTATAGACCAAGCTTAAAGAAACAAGCAATACAACCCCACAATTAAGATTTTCTGGATGAGTGGCATTTAAACTGCATTATTGGTCTAACTGCATAAGCTATGCTAATACTGACTGGAAATAATTCTTAAGTCATGTTATTATATTGGGGCGGGGTGTTGCAGATGCATTTGCCATAAAGGGCAAACCCTTCCCCTATTATTCCTCTACTCATTACTGCTCAATCCACAACCACAAAATGGAACCATGGAACCGCGAGACAAAACTTCCATCTTTGGGGGCTGTGAGAAAACACAGTTAAGTAATCAAAACTTTTTTGGAACTTTTATTGTACTGCTGACTGAAAGACAACGAAACATGCGAGGCAAGGGCATTATCTTACTGATTTTTTATTCCCGAAATGTCTCGCTCCCTAAATTACATTTCGGTGGTAATGAAATCTGAAACTGCAGGGGGGGGGAGAGAAAAACAAAATGCCATGGCATTTTCATTCACGGCATTAACATTTTAAGAACTTTAAATACAATATTCATAATACAGCACGGTAAATATCACTGACAAAAGTAATCAGAGACGAGTTTTCAAAACTCATTCGCTCCACAAAGAGCCGGAGAGAGACCGGCAGTGTCTCATGGGAGAAAATTGGAGGTTTACAATACAGAAGCATCTTTCACGTGGTTAAAAGCCCAGCTTTGCCTTCCCATACGGTTTCCGCGACGCCATTTTACAAACCAATTCCCATGCCCCCCCCCCGTTTCCAGACACTTCAGCTCTCTGACAGACCCCAAACCTTCCTGATGAAAAAAGACAGCTCTTTTTCTTGTATTCATTGCAAACTGCAAGAGATGTGCATTGCGCAGTTAACGCTTTTACACATTTAACCGATATATAGTCTCTTCATTTGCGTGTACGCTAATTTTATACATACGTAGCAAATAATTTTGCCGTGAAAAACTAAGGGCTTCCGGGGCCAGGACGTCTAATGCAAGCGTCGCTCAACGTCTTTCTGAGAAAAATGATTTTGGTCAAAGAATCAACCCTCAGCGCTTCTGGTGCGCCGAATCAAGCTGGCGAATTTAATATAAAATTTCAGTCTATCCTTACATGTCAAATAAATAATGTAACGAGACCAAAGCAAAGACTCTGAAGAAAAAGGTGTGTCACCATCAGCAAAAGGTGCGCCTCTCAAGACATTAGGTAAAATATTTACGATGCCACAGATGTACCCGTCCTGAAACCAAACTCTTACCGACTTCAGACGGATCACACCATTCGATACATTTCCTTAAACTCTGCATAGAATTGTATTTGTTTGGAAATTTGATTCTCCAAAAATGAGGTACAAAGAAAAATACTGAATTACACCCTTTGTTTTTAACGCGATTATATATTTATGCGCACTGGTGTCATGACTGACATCTTCCTTTGCGTCCAGTTGGCGATGGCCAGCTCACCGCGATCCGTCCCATGGTGCCCCCCCCACCCCTCCTCTCCTCCCCCCTCACCTGAAGTGGTCGGTCAGATCAGTGTAGTCGATCTGCATCGTGCGTGTTAGTCCCTTAAACTGCATTAAAAATGAAAGGAAACTTTGCCCGATCCGCGACCAGACCCATCGCCGTTTTCAACCCAGACGTAACGACAGGAGAGTCTATGCGACGTTTCCTTCAAACCGAACGCATGTCAATATTTCCCTGTTCCATGCCGACCAGACACGAGTGGAGCCCCTCGATCCGGGCCATAAATTAAAATGTTTTATTCTCGAGAGAAATAAACTCTCTTGGCCTAATGCCTTCCCAGCAGTGATTGATCTAATTGTCTTTGTGGTGACCGTGCCTTCCAAAGCCGGCTAAATTATCATTATTTGTTGAATATGTCTCACCTCCCGTCTTTTCAGCAGCAGTATTAAACTATAAATAGGGAAGCTGCTTAGCTGCAATCGCGGCACTGGGAGACTGAGCAAGCGCACGTTTAAAAACAGTGCGGAAAACAACGATGCACTGTTACTGTATCACCATTTTGTCGCTTCATCCAGGTTCAGTCAAGCCCCGTTCACATGCACCCGGTTGTCTTTTTTAAACACACGCACACGTAATTCCGGACTTAGGCGACTAGCAGTCAAGCAGACACGTCGATATTTCGAGTCCACAAAGATCATTAAGTAGCAGGGGAAAAAAGAACAAAAACGTACGGAGAAGCTCGTTTTCTGACCGCTCTCGTTCACTAACTAGGAGTAATTTCCCACGGCGCATTGAGCTGGTCTGGATGTTACGGCGCCGAGAGACTGATTGCATTTAGAGATTCGTTACCAGAACAACCCCCGTGTTTCTCTCCCCCTCCTCCTCGCCTTAAAAAAAAGAAAAAATACTCACCGTTTAAAATGTTCGACGATTTTTTCTTCTCGCACATTTTCGGGTAAATTCCCCACCCATAGATGTCTGGTTTCCCGGACCATAATGTGTGTCCGTGTCCCCCGTTCATACAGATATGCTTTTTGTAACGTTTATTTCTTCTCGCACACGCTTCTTCTTTATTCGCTGCAGGCAGGTCGCAAGTCCGCGCTGCGAGCTATAAGCTGTGGAGATATTCGGCGCACAGGGTGACGACTCGGTCCAACACGACTCGGCGGTTAGCTCTCGCGCTGCGTGAACGTGATCCTCCACCGCGCCTCGAGGAACGCGCGTCCTCGAGCTCACGCGCACGCGCACGCGCACAACACACTGTTCTCTCTCCCCCCCGTAGCGGTTCCCCCGACACACGCGCGCGAGCCCGCGTGCAACTTGAGCCCGCCAACCTATACCACTTTCTCTCACTCAGGGCTCGCGCATTCTGAGAATTAGATCGCGCATGCGTCGTAAACAAGTAGCGTCGTGCCCTCCCCCACCCGAATCAGCACTCCGTCGTGCGCAGGCGTGAAAATTGTCTCTATATGAGAATGAACAGCATGGGGGAAGGGAGATTCTGTAATGATGTATTGTTGCGCAATACGGATGTGTTTGCACATTTTAAAACGCTTTGTCTTCACCGAAGATTGTATAACAGTTTATTGTAATTCAGTTTGTGTGCAGAGCGTTTGATAGCACAACTATCAATATTATTCTTAAATTAAAGATCATACATAAACAGATGGGAAAACTAAACAGAATACTATTATAAAATAACTAAACTATATATACAAGACAAATGTTTTATATATCGCATTTCAATAATAAAAAATATGTATGGTCAACATATTTATTCACAGCATGCATATGTAGTTAATCGATTTTCTTCACTCGTTAAGTTGTCCAATAGATCTTAATAAAGTCTTTGGTAGTGCGGTAGTTTTCAGCTTCGATGCCTTCTAACAGTATTAATTAATAATAAGTATGTCCTCTTGTTATATAAGCTACTTTTTTGCACAAAAAATGTAAGAAACTCTGCGTAGCATATGTAAGAGGTTGCATCAGGATTTGTGGAAGGTGGTGGGGTTTGTGATGAGCGCGGCAGGCCGGCGACGCGCGGGTGTGGCGTCCAAAGGGCGGGGGGGGAACGCTTCACACACAGAGAATAAAGCGGCCGTCTGCGAATGAGGTGCTTTCAGCTCTTGCTGGGCTGATATTTGTGGGGGAGAGACGCAGTCCGAGAATCGTCGTCTGTTCGGTCTTCGAGAAAATAAATACGAGGCTGTAACAGCACAACAAGCTTATTCGAGAAAACACGCACAATGCTGGGAGTAATCGAATTTCAGGAATAAACGTGTGGGTTGATTTTATTCCGCAGAACTGTTGCATGGGTGGATATGAACGCTGGCCTTACATTTCAAATTACGAAATCCTGCTCGGGTACAAGTACTGAATTCATTCACTCAAAGGATGATGTGCGCTGGATTCTGTTTGTGTAACACCTCCATCTTTCACCCTTTTTCTTTTGTCTTGGAATTATGCTTGGAATTAACGCGATAAAATAGTGGATTAAAGATGAACCACGAACGAAAATGTCCACCGTCCGTGTTTTGCTTACGAACTCCAAATTATATTGTAATCACGTTGTTTTTATATTACGAAAGTTAAATTGTAACAATCCTGCATGATACTGAACTTTTAATGTATGTAAGGTATCACCGTTTTCTTTCTGGAAACATTTGTATCAATTTCTCGGTATACAATTATACATTTTGGCCAATTTGTATATGATATACTTTTGGGGATAATAACAATGAAAGGAGGTGAGTGCGTGGTTGCAAACAATATTCTTACTGGCGACTAGCAAATATTTGCCGTGTCGTGCATCGGACGCCATTTCATGGGACTTAAAGCCGCAACTCAGACCGGCCATTTTAAGTAAAGCTGCGGCTTACTTGGCGTTATGCAGCTACCCAACTGCGCAACGCTTTCTGTAAGTATCAACAGCTGTAGATACAATATACGAAATAAAATTAAATCATACACACATCACCTTCTCGAATGTAGCTTATACTTTTCACCTGAACAAATCTGATTGTAATTTCCCTTCAGGTGAAGTATGGCCGTATAATTTGTTTTTAGTAACTTTACTATTTTTTTCCCTTTTTGTCATATGGCATAAGTGTGAGATAGTCAGGGGATGGCAGTAACTTACTACACACAATCGCATGCACCTCGCATTGCAACTCCTGTTTGACAAATAATGCCGACGTTTGGTAATGTCTGTAAAAGTAAAATGTCTCCGCAAATAATAATGGGAGTCGTGGATTTATCCTGCCACATCCAGGGAACGCGTGAATAGCCTGGTTCTTTTGTGTGTTATAGACGGTGCTGTGGCGGAACAAGGCAATGTTTTTTTATGTTATATATTGTTATTCGGAGCAGGGGTGTTAAAAAGGTACACACCGAACCAATAATACCAGTTACACCAGTTCAGCGATTTATTTATGTAAAATAAGACAGGTCTAAAGAGAACGGGAGTACCCAGTCTAATTTGGGTGGCGTTAGTAATGTACTATCCTTAATATGGGAAGCATCTAAGTATAGCTGTTAGGTAATAAAATTCGATGCTTTTTGATTTAATTAAGTCCAGGGAATGGGCTAGATCCTTTAAATATTTCTTATCAGACTGGCATCTCTGCATTTCTTATATGAATATGGCTTACTGATGTTTTCTAAGTTATGTAACGATATTATCTCAGTTGACAACGAACATATGTACAAACACTGTCAGCTATTATCCCAGAAATCACTTTATTCTAAAGATGTCTGACTATTCCCGTAGATCGAAATATTTGTGATGACTGCATTGTAAGGTTACATTGGTGGGAACTGGTTTATGTGGTGTAAAGAATTCTGAAAGATATGGACCCCGCGCTTACAGTTTCACAGACTGGACACTGTATTTCTTTTCGGCCTATAAACGGTGCAGATTTAAGCTTCGAGGTCCAGCAAGCACATTTTTATAATGCCATTTGTGGACAATATGTTCAGTACAGCAGAACATACTTGGTGTGGAAAGACCACCTTATCGCGGGTTGGGTAGTTGTAAGAAATTCACCCAAATACTGAGCCTTTGTTTTATCCATAGATCCAAATAATCTTCATCTTAGTTATTTTTGATAGTTTATTTAATTACCCAATTTTCCTAGTCTGCAACTGCATGTGCTACTGTATAAACAAAAAATAGGCTACTCTATGTTCTAGAGCACTTATACTTTCATTTAAACTTACCCATTACTTCTGACAGCTTGGTAGACCCACGGATTAATAAAAAAAATGATTGGATTTTGATGAGCATGTTTAATTTATGTGTTTATTTCTGACTCTTACGGATGACGACATATTTCTATATGTGAGCTAATTAAAGCCACTGTGGTGAAAAAAGTCAAACTAGGCACATAAAAAAGAACGTGAAGTTTTCAAACGATTGTACTATTTAGAGGTTATAGAGTGACCCAAATAATGAATTTATATACTTTTAAATGACAGACCTGTCATTTTACCGTAGCTTGTAAAATGTAGCGGCCAAACGGGCTATTCTAGTCTACTAAGTAAAAGATAAAGAACGAAGCGCAATTTACTCGAAAAATTCAATGTCCGGTCATCTACGTTTATTTGATTACGCTAAAACTGATATTATTGTAGGACCATAATCAGTTTTAATCACGAGGAAACGTAGATGGGGACATAGCGAACCTACGAGAAGCCGACCTGCTAACGAAAGCTTTACGTAGCTGACCGCCCTCTGGTGGCAGAACATGTATATATGACGCTACGAATTGGCGCGTCCGGGAAATTTCGCTGAATTGGTACATTTGTATGATGCATCTCTTGCATCTTATTTTCAAAACGTTTATGCTTATTTTTAGTTTTATTCTCATTCTTTGTAAATTCAACGTGGAGCGTATCATACAATACCCTTATCACATTATTCTGGCTTCTAAACTCTGAATGTGGTACTGAAATTGTCTTAGGTCATTTCCTCACCGGCAGCTCAATCCTGTCTCTGCGTGTTCCCGGTTTTGTTCCTGGTGTAAGTGACACATGAATATTAATCAGTAATTATCGTCTGTATATACTGAGCCGGCAGCCGCGTGCCTGAGGGGGTCCCAGCCTGGCATCACCCCTCTTTGGTCGTGGGATCTCCTCCTGCCATTTGCTGTGTGTGCGCGCGTGTGTCTGTGGTTGGCAATGGTTCCTGACTTTTTGTGTATTTAAAAACATATGGTGAGATCAAGGGTGTAACTTTGGATTGGACATTGGAGGGGTTGCGGTCACCACCCATTCATCATGATAATATGAATTTTTTTTTTTGGAGAGGGGGGGTGTTACATTCCCCCATAATGTACACCCATGGGTTAGATTAATTGGTGTCTTTGAATTGCCTGTAGTGCATGAGTGTATTTGAGCCTTAGGATGCGCTGACATCCCTCCAGGGGTGGACTTGCAACAAAAAGCTCGGGAATTTCCGCTTATCTGGAGGGGGGGAATCCCCTTGGTATATTTTGCTCATTACTGGGAGGGGGGTGTTATATTTTGAAACAATGAAATAAAACTCCATTGATCATCTTCTGCCATTGACCTGGAAACGAGTCAAGATGCACTGATGGGCTGGACTTCACTGTAATATAGGTTGTATAGTGGCCTGACCATAATGTGTGTCACCCACTCACCCACAAACAAGTAAGAGACACGTCCCAGAACCGTTTAATCATGTTGTATTAATGAAGAAGACCGAGAGTCTTCACTCTGCTGCAGATTTGGTTCGCTCAGGCACTGCTGTATGTGAGCTGGAGTGATATCACCACCTCTATGTGACCATGTGGAGGATATCCATGCATATGTAACATGTGCTCACTGTATTCAGGGGACACTGGGTTCTCCCCTCACACTCGTCATGTAAACCCTCCTTTCCAACGCCATCTGGCTCTCCGAAGCCAAGCACAGCGAAGCCTAAACTACTTTTTCCCTCAGACTTCTCAACCGCTGAACAGTCTGGCCCTTCCTAGTTCAAACACGGGCTTGTTAATTTCAACAAATTTCCAAAAAAGGCTTTTACATCATTATTTTTTCTTTAACTTGGTATCTGAATCACACATACCTTCCAGAATTGCGTTTTTTTTTTTTTGCAACTTCCCATACTGGTAATTTGATCAGGGGAGTCAGCAATGAAAGAGAAACTGTGAGGTTTGGATCTCAGCGTCTGTTTCCAGGGGACTATAAATGGGTGTGATGTGGCCTGTGAACCTGGCCGATGTTCTGCCTAGACTTCATGTTGCAAGAGAACGGAGAAATTCCCACTTTCTACGGTTTAGGCTACATTTTAGACTCTTCATGAAATAAGCGAATTCAGATCAACAGAAAAGGGAGTGAGAATAGGGCGCCGGTTCAGTGATTCTTTTGGAACTTCAGAAATGCAGCACTTTAAATAGCAACTTTTTTTTTTCCCTTTGAAAGCTAGCTAAGTGAATAAAATTCACCCTTCCTCAAAATCAAAAATGGTGATGCAAAGACCATTTGACCCAGGAATAATAACTTTAGACTCATAAATGAATGGATTTAGATTCGGAGTTATCTCACATTCTGCTCCATTACGAACTCAGGTTCCAAATTTCTACAATCTTCTGCCGGCAATCTGGTGGTTATAATGTTATATTACATTTATATGTCTCCAAATTTATATTCTATGTATTATTTCTGATTTGCACAATGACCAACGAGAATGACATTTCAGCTCAGTGCATGACTCCATTCATCATATTTCTGAAGCTGACTATAGATGATACTTTGACTTTAGGGAGACAGAAATAGGGTGAAAACTCACCCCCATGACCCGTAACATAAGAGGGGTGCTAAAGTCCTAGCAGGATTTCCAAGATTTAAGGCGAGAGGAACTTCAACATATTTCGTAAAGCAAAGTCAATCAAATTAAACATTCAAAATATGACTGTATTCATCCATTGCTTAACATGTTATGGCGACGCATTAACCACATACTGGCGTGAGTGATACAAAGGAAGGATTTTATTAGAAATCTTTGGCACATTTCAGAGTCAGGTGCATTTAAGGAAGAGGTGCATACAAGACCAATTATCAGTTATAAAATGAAATATTACACTTGTCAAGTAGAAATGAAAATCGAGTGAAATAAACAGAATGTAGTAAAATACTTTTGGTCTTTAGCAGACTGAATCATCTTTTGAAAAAGTCAAACATTCCCACATCTGACACACACACAGACACCCCCCCCCCCCCCAAAAGCCACATTCTGGTCTTACTCCTCCTCCACTCAGCCTTGACCCTCTTCAGCGCCATCCGGTGGAGAGGAGGAGATCTGCCTCTAACCCTGGCTTTCCTGCACCAGGGTCAGGTGACAAGGTTTGCAAAGCATTTTTCCATCCAGAGGGTAGCAGCCTTGGTCGTTGGGCTCCGGAGAGAGTAACACTTGGCAGGTCTGAGTGCAGAATAAGACGAGAACTTGAACAAAAGTGTGGTGCATGTGACTCTTCAATATTACAAAAACACAGACTAAACGTTGTTGCTTAACTTGTACTGTAAGACCCGATTCCCATTGGAGTCTGATGTTTGTTATCCTGCTTACCTTACTTGCTAATGCACGTATCTGATGTAACATATTACTTTGTCTACCTATTTGGGCCCAACAAATCACTTATGCCATGGAGCAAAGTGCCAGCACAGAACACAGTGCAATGCTGCTCTTGCTAATTTATTGCAATTTCACCTCAGCTCAGCCCCCCGCCTCAAACTCCACTCATGCTGATTCTCATTTTCTGCTGCCAGTTTCCCATTTTGCTTTTGTGTTCATTCCCAAGCGCGATCTTGCCCAGTTCCCTAATCCCTCGTAAGGTTCTCGCGCCATCCTCTGCCCCCCTGTGCCACACGGATCCGTTTGCTGCCATGACCTTACAGTCAGTTTTACTGCTGTTCTCCTCGTACCATGATCCCCAAGAAAGGAAGTGATGTCATCCCTCCCTGAACGTAAACCCCTCTCCGCAACAGTGGCATCCCTTTCCCGGCCTTTACCTCGCATCGGTAGCAGTCCTCATGAAAGGTCTGGCCCAGACACTCCACAGTGTAGCTGTCCCGACCATCCTCTGCAGGCACAATGAGCTGCTGGCAGGCACTGCAACACGGTGCATATTTCCTGCCGTCGCCATGACAAACATGGAGAAACCGTGACTCGTCTGACAACGGCCAATAGCAAAGGCCCATCTTGGAGCTACAGCAAACAAGAGTCAAAGCAGGGCACTTACCTGTAGTAGTCAGCGAGGCAGTAGACCTCCCCGACTTCACCCTGGGCAAACCTCTCTTCTCCGAGGGGCCGGCTGCACGTGCTGCACACGAAGCAGGGGGGGTGGTAGGCCCGTCCCAGGGCCCGCATCACCTGCTCCTTGATGGTCTCCCCGCACGCCCAACATTGCTCCAGGCTGGCCTACGGCACCGCAGGGATGTTAGCATGTGCTGCTAACAAACAGTGGTGCCAGCCAAACTTATTCGAATGCTAACAGTATCATTGTTCTAAAGCTTTTGCATCGCTGTTCTGCTGCAGGCAGTTTTTTTGTGGATGTTAATCCTTTTTGAATGAATTCATGAATTAATGAATATTACATTTATATAGCATTTTCCAAGACACCCAGAGCACTCTACAGAACCAATGGGAAGCCACTTCAGCCCCCACTGTGCAGCCCCCACCTGGATCATGTCTCACAGTCATTCTGCACCAGTACACTGACCACACAGTAGCTAAGGTGGTGAAGGGGCAGGAGAGAATTCACCAGTTAGATATAGAGGATGATTAGGAGGCTGGATTTGCTAGGGCCACAGTGTGCAGTGTTAGCCAGGACATCAGGGTACCACCCCTACTCTTTCAAAGGATGTCCGGGGATCTTTTATGACCTCAGGGAGTCAGGATCTCGGTTTTACATCTCATCTGAAGGACAGTGCCAGTTTTACAGCAGTGTCCCCCTCACTGCATTGGGATCCACACAGACCACAGGATGGGATAACCTGCTGGCCAGTGTTCCCATCACTGCACTGGGGCACTGGGATCCACACAGACCACAGGATGGGATAACCTGCTGGCCAGTGTTCTCGTCACTGGACCGGAGCACTGTGATCCACACAGACCACAGGATGGGATAACCTGCTGGCCGGTGTTCCCGTCACTGCAGTGGGGCACTGGGATCCATACAGACCACAAGAGGGGATAACTTGCAGGCCAGTGTTCCCGTCACTGCACTGGGGCACTGGGATCCACACAGACCACAGGATGAGATAACCTGTTGGCCTGGACATAATATTGTGCGAGAAGTTCTGTTGTTGATTAAGCAGTTTCATCCATCCATCTGTTCATCCACCAATCCATCCATCCCTCCATGCTTATCCACTGCAGATTTGTAGGCCTTGCAGCCTGTCCCAATTAGTATGAGGCAGGGGACACCCTGGGTAAGATGCGGGTTCTTTGCAAAGTACAGTCACACACTATGACCAATATAGCAACACCAATTCATCTAACCCCCTGCTTTTGGATTTTGAAAGAAAAATAGAGCACCCAGTGTAATGATGTGAACTGCGCACACAGAGCTAAAGGCAGAATACAGAACATCATCGCTGAGAGTGTCAGACTACAGCACTGCCCGCGGAGTCACTGCATTACAGTTTATTTTCATTGTTTACAAATTTAAATAAATGAATACTGTAGATGGTGGCACACATAATGAACAGCCAATCCAGAGAAATGAGCTTAAATGTAAACGGTTCATATACTGTCCGCTTAGGCCCATAATTTGGTAACATTTTCCTTGATGGCACACAAATACTTAGTAATAACACAGTTACTACTGACATGCGAATCATGAGCGAATCATGAACAAATATCTTCCCTACTTGAGGTAAAATATGTGTCATGATACATTAATGATGAACAAACATGAGATCAGTATTTATCTTGTGTTTTCATAACTTGTTCTTTCAGTCGTTCACAAAAGGTTTACAGACTTAACAGATATAGCAACAAATTAAATAAAGTAACTGATTGAGATAAAACATGCATCCCGATTCATTAATGATGAATTACCATGAAATCAGTATGTAACTAAGACTATGTGGTAAATTAATACACAAATTATTTGTGCCCCATCAAGTAAAGTGTTACGCATCATTTAAATGCTGAAGCCCCCATTCAGACCCCGTTTGGCACTTACCTGGTAACAGGCTTCACACAGCGGTATCCCCGCCTTATTGTAGTACATCTGTCCGGCCAAGGGCAGGAAACACTGCCTGCACTGGAAGCAGCCTGCGTGGTATGTCCTGTTCAGGGCCTCAATGGCAGCCTCACTGAGTGCCACTGGTTTCCGGCAAAATCCACACACATCTGAAAACAAATAAAAAATTCAAATGCAAACTAAAGTTAAAAAAAAAAAAATTACCTGACCACTACATATGGGCCAGAACCTTGCCGAATCTGAGAGATGCGTTTTTCATGGTTTTGGGCGCCTCAGCTGACCTTTGCCCTCTGCATCATCCTCGAGGTCCTCATTTCTTGGAGTCTGGCTGTTCTGGCTTTGACCAGCAGGTGGTGCCGTCTCCCCATACTGAGGTCCAGACACAGGCTGCATCTGCAGAGACAAATGGGCAGCGCTGATTCCAGTCTGCTGCTTGCTTTGCATCGTCAATCCATGGAAACAAAATCATAAAGAAAGCTGAAGTTCGCAAGAAAGGAAATGCAGAATTGCAGCACATTAGGAAATGTGTGCAGGACTCTGCTTTACGTATTAAAAACACCTTAAATCACTCAATGATAGAACGGTTTAATATTTGCAGTACTGTCTTGCACTGCACTAACCTATTCCTGTGGTAGCTGAGCCTACTTCTGTTGTGTGAACTTTGCAGATACCGTAAAATAATAAATAATAATAAAACTAGCTGTAAATAATGCCTGACAGATGTAAATACATCACAGAGGGTGAATTAGCAAATCATCTCTGTACCACAAACACATATGCATCTTACTTGGGGTGAAGACAGGGGGGTTTCACACTGACTGACAGGAAGGGGAGGGGGTGGCAAGGGGTCGATGGGCGGTGGGGGTGGCAGGGGGGGGCTGTGGCAGCCG
>JAODJX010000129.1:18405150-18441025 GCA_026776945.1 Isichthys henryi | reverse complement strand
ATATATATATATAGGGGGCTCAGCGTCCGCAGACGGCTCTGCGCCCAGGAAAGGCAGTGGAGGCGGAGGAAGTGGGGGAATGTCTGTGGGGGACACAGACGAGAGAATGAGCTCCGGTACCAAGCTGCCACATCAGGACCACGCGCCGTCTGTCAGGGCTTGTGCGAGACATGCCACACATCGGGCATAGACAGGCACAAAGTTAGCAGGCGACCTCAAGATGCTATGGGATGGAACATTTCCACAATACAGAAACCGTCTACTAACCTACTGTGGTATTGCTTGGGGAGACTAGCATGCTATTCTTCACATTGTAAAACTTCGCTTTCGGAGACAGAGGTTGGCTGTCGCCCTGGGTCTGGGGTGTGTATGTACTGTCTGTTGCTTTATGTATAAGAGTCCATTGATGGACTAGCATAAAGGCTTGAGGCTAGTCTGCATTAAAATGAGATGCAGCAAAAACCAAAAAAAAAAACATTTTTTTTTATTATGCACTGGTTTCATTACCTTCCACTGGGCTCTCTCTGTCCAGTGCAACCTTTTGCCCATGTGCCATGAAGGGCAGACCACTGCCCAAGGATGGGGGCAGTGCCCCCTGGTGAGCTGAGTGGGAAGGCTGTTTCGGTGTGGTGAGGGTGGGGCTGGATGGTGGTGGAGGTGGGACTTTTGATGGGGCGAACCTGGGCTTGGATTGTGTTGGAGGTGGTGCTTTTGGTGTGGGGGTGTGGCCATGCAAAGTAGGGGGTGTGACTTGTGATGTGGCAGGGGCATGGCTATGAGATACGGGGGGTGTGGCTTGTGATGTGGAGGGGGCGTGGCTGTGTGAAACAGGAGGCGTGGCCTGTGATGTAGTAGGGGCATGGCTATACGGCACAGTAGTTTGGGCTTTGGGGGCTGTGGGAGGGCCAAGCCTGGGGGTGCCGTGCAAGGATTTCCCAGAGCCGGCCGCGATGACAGCAGAGCCACGCGAGTCAGTCAGCGCGGCATGCGGAGTGACGGTGGCACGGTGCGGAGATGCCAGAGTGATGAAGACGGATGATACCATCCTCTTCTGGGGAGCAGCTGACGCCATGACAGCCGAGGCTACAGAAAATGAATAGCATGGTTATTTGTGTCATCATCAGGAAATAAAGTACTAAGAAAAAATACGGCAGCAATAATAAAACCTACTTGTTATAGACATTATCTTGTAACCCTTAGCCAAATACCCCTTATACCTGTAACTATGAGTTGCCAAACCCTCTCAATCTGGACAGTAGACTGTCAGGGAAAAAGCACCAATTTGTACCTGTGAGGTACAAATTACTAGTGAATTTGAGGTACAAATTCACTGTGGCTGAACCCTCAAGGGTCTGCGCCAAATGTACCCTAGCTGTAGGTCAGGGATCTACAATTCCAGTCCTGGAGAGCTACCATCCAGTAGGTTTTCTATCCTACCCGGCTTCTGATAAGTCAGGTAAATACTAAGAACAGGTGTGACTCATCAGAAGCCGAGTGGGACAGAAAACCTACTGGATAGTAGCTCTCCAGGACCGGAGTTGGAGACCCCTGCTGTAGGAAAACCTACCTTTTAAGGTACAGAAATGGACTCTAAGGGACATTAACGTTGCTTGTACCTTGGGGAACAAAACCGTATCGGAGCTATACAATTTTTTTGGCAGTGTAGGAATATGGTTACCGACATTTTATCTAATAAGAGCTATTTTTTTCGCAACGACATATAAAGTTAACACTATACGATTATGTTTAGTAGATTGAATTATACATTTCTGGGCAAATTATTTTATGAATTTTCCGCGGGTTAATAATTAAATGGATATGTCGGCTAAGGTACTTTGCTCGGATGCACGGGTGGAGGCGCTGACTGCTTTGAATACGGCGAACTAGCAACGGTTCATAACTACAGATAAAGCAGAAACATTCATACAAACCAGAGCAAACGAGCAAACTTCACACTGCGGAAATGCATTAACTACTGAGCAGGTTATTCACTGCCTCATCCGCAAATAACAGCCACCTCCCCCCCCTAACAGGGATAGCTCAGCTGACTCGTAAAAAGCCTGCTCGACTTCCCCCCAAATTACTATCCGAAGTCGCAGAAATACTAAGATCTTGGAGAAGAAAAGAAAAAAAAAAACGAAAAATAGCCTGATTTAAAAAAAATGTGTTTATGTTGCTAGTTAAAGTTTCTGTGCCAAAAACAACTGCAGACGCTGTCAGCACTCACGTTAATGGTGTGTGTGTGTATGTGTATGTGTGTGTGCGTGTGTATGTGTGTGTGCCATGTCCGTCCGGGCTTCCTGTTTGCCTGTAATCGTACATCCCTTTGATTTGAGAAAGTGGACCATAACTGATTCTTTTGTGTTTAGTTTTTCTAGTTAATCCTGGTAATTTGCAAGCCCACATCAGGAGGCTGGGGTCACGGTCCCCGCATCCCCGTGCCACGCCGCCTCCCCCGGGGGTCTCCCCACCGGCCCCCGTCAGTTCAGACCTCTCAGGGCTGATTAAAATGCCGTTGCCCTCCACCTCCCCCAAGCCCCCACTCGCCAGTGAGTCAGCGGGGCCTGTCGGCAAAGTCACTGCTTAATTAGGGTGTGCTGGAGGTCCAGGAGGCTGGTACTGAGCCAGGGTCGCCCCTGATCCAATAAACAGCCCATCATAGACCCCAACTCAGCCCAGTCCAGGGGCGCGGATATCTTCTGAATACAAATACTAGTAATATCACCATCGGAAACGTGAGCAATTGTGAGTCCGTGCAAAAATACACGCACGGCTCACGCTTTCAGTACAATTAATATCTTTAGAGATAAAAAAAAAAAATCATAAAACATGACAGCAAAGAACGTCCATATATAAACCCTGTACCACACGCGTGCCTTACATGCAGAAACGCGCAGAGCCTCCCTGGCTGTCACCGCTAAACAACTTAAAGCAGATTTACGGTTTATTTATTTCGGACGTTATTTAGCCTTTGCTACGCACTAACAACCCCGCACTTGGTAGAAATTAAAATCGTGGCCGCAGGACAGACGATCGCCGGCTGTGCGCAAACATTAGG
Source organism: Isichthys henryi (assembly GCA_026776945.1). Lineage (NCBI taxonomy): Eukaryota > Metazoa > Chordata > Actinopteri > Osteoglossiformes > Mormyridae > Isichthys > Isichthys henryi. The sequence continues at coordinate 18,437,967 of JAODJX010000129.1, read as the reverse complement.
GCGCATAAAAGAAGATCGACGCCGTAATCCAACCGGCTATTGTGTTAGAATGGCGTAACGCTATCGCCATGCCGCCCTCCCCAGCTCCGCTGCGCGCCCCCTTACCGGAGCAGGACACCCTTGGTGCGCGTTTCCTCTCCGCGGTACCGACACGGGGCTCCGCCGCAGCAGCACCGCACACGGTACAGAGCCACACCTTTCCCCCTCAGCCCCTCATTTCACCGCTTCCCTGCCCCCTCCTCCCTCTCCTCCTCCTCCCGTCTCAGTCTCCCCCCATCCGCTGACACTATACCAGCCGTAAAAGGTGAAGTTAATCACTGACTAACCGCCACGAAACGCAGGCAATACGCACAAACCGCCCCCTTTCTCAGAAAAATCCCGCAGGATATGACTGTACCTGCCTGACTCCAATCGCCTCTTTCTCTTTCGCTCCCTCTCCTTCTTCCAATCCCTCCTTCGTCCCCAGACCATACTTTTCTAAGACATGCTATATTAATTTCCTTTCTGCAACACCTACCGCTTCGTTAAACTGCTTAACTGGGTTTCCCTACTGGCTCCCAGAAGCTGTCATCCGGTTTTTCTTCGTTAAGGAAATCAGAAATGTATAAATTTATTTCTAGGTGGGGGAGCTGGGGGAATACATGAATTCTGAAGACGGTCCATCTTTAATTCATAGATAAAGGGGTTAAAATAAAGGGAGAAAATGAAGAATAAAGAAGACACGCAGAGAAGGAAGTTACCAAAAGTGCAGCAATGTTACTCTGTCTTTCCAGCCCCCCCATCCCATCCTGTCTTTTACCATTATCAGCAACAATTTTGGCGAGAAACATGCCACAACACAGTACCCAGATATGGAAAGAGGGGGAGAAAAATAAGGGGTAACGAGGTGAAGGAAATGCAGAAGAAGTAATTATGAAGAAGAACGAAGACGGAGAGAGACGGGCGTCTGGTGGGGGGCGCAAATACAGGAAAAAGGGGAGCGACACGGGAATGTGCCTGCAGGGGCTGCGCGCTGTGGGGCTCGCGGGAAGGAGCATGCCCGAGCATGACATCATCCCCCCAGAGCACGCAATCCCCTCCCCCTGGCTTGTCAGTCAGATAACCCGGGGGGGGGAAGATGTTTGCCCCTGCCTACAGCCGAGGCTCCTGCCCCCTGTCGTCATGGTGTCCACCCTTAACCCCCCAACCTAAAAACACCATTTCCTCTAACTCGCTGTAACAAAGTGTAGCGTTACACACACATTTATTATGTCAGGGAATTACGATGATGGGCTGCAGATGTGGTAAAATTCGTCATGTAGCAGCTTCAGAAAGGAGACTTCTGGTGTAATGCTAACGAAAAAAGACTCGCAGAATGTATTGGAATTTATCACATTCGTGCATGACGGCTCAATCTGTGTGTGTGTGAGAGAGAGAGTCTGTGTGCTTGTGCAGGTATGTCTCTGTGTATAAGAATGTCTGCACAGGTTAGTAAAGCTGTATATGTGCACATGTATGCGAGAGCTTTTGATGGCGGGTACTTATGGCAGAAGCAGGGCGGTCAGGCATGCATGCAAAAATGCAGATGAAAATGCAGGTGTGTGTGTGAGTGGGAATGTATGTCCCAGTCTTTTATGTTGGCAGATTTGTTGGTATATGTGTCTGAGGCTGACATGTGTCCCAGTTCAGAGATTTCCCAGTGTGATTCCATCATGAGCACTACATTAGGCACAAAGTTGGGCAGGCACACACACACACACGCATGCATACACCCCTCCCCCATTTTTTCCTTTCTCCAACTTGACCCACCATTACTAGCCCATTTCTCCAGAACTTTCTGCTGAAAATGAGCAGTTTCTGACCATCCACAATTTCTTCATGCTTTTATTATCTGTATAAAACAGCTCACTGAGGAACAGGCAGTAGAGCAGGAACCGATCAGGCCCCCCAACAAGCCCCATTTCCTCTGCGACACACAAATCGATCGGTGACAGTAACTGGAGACTGAAAACAACGACTCCGAGGGCTGTACTCCACTGGAATGAGTAACATGCATGACCTTGCCAAGGCTGAACACCGACTGCGGTCTCAGTAATCAGAGAGAGACTTTCTCAGTAAAGACCTGAGGCATCAAGGAAACCAGTACAGTCCACAGCTCTTGCAGACTGGGAATGACAAATTCTGCCACCGCGGCTTGGTCTGGGAATCCAGAGTGTTGCTGAGGTTTCAGGTTTAAACTCCGTCAAAAATCACACCTGTAACTCACGCCTAGCATATGACATCAGCCTATGGGTGGTGACTCAATCTTTGGAAGCCAAAGTTCAGAAACACACCCTGTCACTATGAAACACACCTTAGTTTTACCTGCCCTGCCACCCCACCTTGTTGCCTCCCTTGTGCCTTGTCTGGCTCCCCTGCCCCCTCCCACCCTGCCCAACATTTCTGTGATTCATGTACTTATCTCTGGGCTGGTGTTTCTGCACAAAATTAATTCAGTGTACAATGCTGGTCTCTCTGTTTCGCCACCACAAAGGACCTCTGAGCGACATCTAAAAGTCCTTGTCTTTCGAGGGGACCAAGTCAGATTCTGGCTGCATCTGTAAGTGAGAGTTTGTGTTCTGATTTAGCTGCAGGCAGCTGGATGCGTCTTCAGCCATCTCCTGCAGGGTGAGAGAACACCGCAAAGTTGGCTGTGTTAATTACATCACAGGGGAAACGGCAGGATCTGAAAAACAAACATTTTCAGCTGCACAAGCTTGAGTGTGAATGAAGCTGTACTGAAACACTAAAAACGTTTTTCAGGGGGTTAATTAAAATACTCAGCACTAATAGGTACAATCAACCCCCATTCTGGTATATGCCTTTCAGAAAAATGTCTAGGATTATAGAACACTGGGAGTGTTCATTTAACTCTTAAGAGTGTTTATGCAACCTGACAGGAGCGTACTAAACACTCAGTTTCTGTATATATAAACAGAGGGCCTGGAGCTAAGGACTGGGATGTAGTTACGTCGTATTCTGGCCACAGGCCTGCGGGGCGTCGTCCAGGGAGGCCAGCTAACCTGGGACACTGCATCCTTCAGGTCCCGCGAGGGGATTAGACAGCACGCCTCCCCCAGGAAGCAAATAAACATGTGCAGCACGTCTGTCCACCAGCCCACCATCAGCATCAGCAGCAGCAGACCCCCCAGGCGCACCATCACTGTCTGATGCACAACCTCTCCACCGGGGCGGCGATGTTGCTCCTCTGGGGAGGGGGTATTTGTGTGTAAAAATTTAGAAGATTAAAAAAATAAATAAATAAAAATATGCCTCTCGATATCTGGAATAGCATTCTGCCCCCACACTTACCTTGTGTGTGGACCACCAGCAGCATGTAGCATATCGTAAGCGGTGTCCAAAACCTCAGCGCTTCTGCTGCTGACAGGAAGTGGTGGTTGATGATAGATATGGCAGCGACAGCAGCCACGCAGAAGGTCACCATGAGGCTATTGTTCAGGAAGGGCAGAAGGGCACGACTAGAGGCCACGAGGCTGAGGCAGACGCCGCAGTAACGCTGGGAGCTGTGTAGGGGGTACAGCGCCATCACGTGGTGCCATAGGTGGCTGCTCTGCCTCGCTAGGAACCAGCTCAGCCCTGCTGCCAGGAGCAAACTTAGCAAGCGCTGGGGCGCCCCCTCCTGGAGGAAGTGGAGACTGCAGCTCAGAGCACAGCCCAGGGAGAACTGGCAGGTGATGATAAACTGGAGGGCGGCACTGGGAGGGGACTTCTGGGGAGAGAGAAGTTTAAAAAAAATGCAGTGCAAAGTCATGAAAGGCAAGAGGGCAGTATGCAGTGCAGAAGGGGTGGGGGGGGGGGGTGTCACTGGTCATGTGACTTATCACCGATCCCACGGTGACCCAGGCTGCCACTGCTCGCAGAGAGAACTCCAGCGCCACCAGGGAGGCGACACGTGGTCCCACGACGGTCAGGATGCTGATCAGGCAGCAGAGGTATAATGTTCTACCCACCCCAGGCTTGGGCCCAGCCAGCAGCCTACGTGGCTCTTTCTGGCTCCTTCCATCATCCTTCCTACAAGGCAGGAGAGACACCGGATACAGGAAGTCTCTACAGGAACACCCAACTTACGAACAACTCGTATTTACGAACCGACTGCCATAAAGCCGGTTATATTAAAAATTTGGGTTAAATACAATGGTTTGTAATAATGAACTCGGGCACTTCGGCAGTTCGTCAGCTCGAGGTATAGTACAGTATCAAGTGTAGCTACGTTTATTAGTACTGTCACATAATTTATTGTATTATTTTTCCGACACCTACAAATTCAATTGAAAGCCAGAAGGATCTGGGGACCGCCTGTACTCATTGGGCCATTACTGGCCGAGCAGTGAAAGCAATATTAACAGTGTTTCCCAACCGGATCCTTGGGGATCCCCAGATGTTCCACATTTTGCTCCCTCCCAGCTCCAGAGGTGGCAATTTCAGGTCCCGAAAATAAAAAACCAGACCAGAATTTTGTTTCAACCAACCAGTTGAGTCCTCTGTAGCTGTGACTCTTTATACTCAACTGGTTGGTTGAAAGAAAGTCCTGGTCTGGATTTTTACTTTCTGGACTTGAAATTGCCACCTCTGCCCGGCTCCACCCAGGAAGAGTTTGAGAAACACTGCGCCAGAAAGCAGCGTGCAGACAGCATGTCTCTGATGCTCACCTCACAGCCTTGACAAAGAAGTGAACCCTTAGCAGGTTGCATAGCACCAAGATCCCAGAGGTGCTCACTACCGCTGGACAACAGACACACAGACAACAGTGTGTGTGAGACGTTACAGACAACAGAAGGAAAACAAGTGGTGAAAGGCAGCAGTTTTCCTGATGATATGTACGATTTATCACTCTTTACCCCTATATTTTAGGATTTCTGGTTACTTGTCAAGTACCTTGCTGGGTTGTAACCAGAAGGTGATTCAATGAGATTAAGATTTTTATTGCTTAAGAGGTTCCAGTCATTCATTTACTATTTTCACTTAATTACTATTATGGATTTTTTTTCCCCCCTTTTGTGGCATCAGTAGTGCTTAAACTGTAATTAAACAAAAGAAACTGCAAATGACTAAACTTCCGACTGCCAGTGTAACTTAACATTGCTGCTACTAAGGAGGTGAATAGAAACAGTAAACAGCAATAAGTAATAATAATAAATAATAATAATAATAATAATAATAATAATAAATGACCTCACCTTGTAGCAGACTTTCCAAGAGACTCACTTCGAAACTCATGATGTCCGATATCGGAGGAAACCAGAACAGCACTGAACCTTAAAGGACCAGATCACTGCTGTTACCCACAACCCTTTACAACAGCTTTTTTAGACTAATTAGCGTCAGGTTTCAATTCAAAACTACATGTGCATATATTCCTGTGAAAAATTTCTTTTAAAATGACATAACCGTGCCATTCAATTCATAACGCCTCAAAAGATTACTTGTATATAATAAAATTGTTCCTTGTCCATTGCCTGCCTCCTGTCCTCTGGAAATTTCTGGATCTTTATTTCAAGTTTTGTTGGAAGGCATTTCAAAGGTCGTTCATGTGACTGACGTCAATACATCTATCTGTGACACTTTCAGAGTATATTCCACGGGATTGAGCTATTTAGGATCAGCTGGACAGAGAGGTACCCTTTGGAGATAAGGCAGAAGGGAAGATATCCATGTATAGAATAAAAATTCGCTTAATATTTAAGATATTTACGCTATTTTTTCAAGATTTAGGCTAATTAGTGTCTCTATATTGCTCGTAGCGTTGAGTGTGTAAGCAGGGCCAGTCCCAGGTAGAAGGCAGAACAGACAGCTACCTAGATCCCCCAGGTGACATGGCAGAGAAATTAATCTCAGCTTTCTTGGTAGGGGGGCTGGTCACTACAAGATCTAAGTCTAACATAGATGTGACCCACGAGTGCCAGCACTGAAAGCCAACTACAAAACAATCAATACCTAAAAAATAACTAAAACTGAAAAACAACAAACAAGCCAAATACAAAAAAAAATGTCAAGTTCCTGTGAGGGGCTTTGCCAGCGTCAATGGGAACAATTAAAGATGATCCCACCCGGGCCGTACCTCAACCACTACTTTTAATGCATTAAAATGTATGTATTATTCTCCTGCTTTAAATAGACTAGTTGTTTTTGATAAATATACTTTAAAAACATACAATTTAAAAATTTCGTTAAATACATTTATTATGCATAAATAATTGTTTGGTAATGAAAACAAATGCTATACATTTCGGCGGTGACATTCATATTAGGATCTTCTGAAAGGGCTTTTTAGCATTCGTGTCACACCCATCCTGCTGTCCCTCCATTGGATCTCTATGACACTCACATCTATGGCATCTCCATCAAGAGGCTCCTTAACACCCACATCTCATCTTGCCCCCCCATCGGTCAGCAATTCCTCCACCATGAGAGGACTGTCACTCCAGATGGTTCTCATGTCTGCTTCCCCAATGCGGAAATTAGCTGCCAAACTGTGTCCAGTCCTCAAACTCCCTCTCCAACCTCAACACTCATCTGTTCCATGAATTCCTCTTCTAGCCTGATGCCCATGCTCCTTGAATGCTCTTAATGTTGCACTGCTGGTCATTGATGACTCTCATTAGGTTCTTGCTTTGTTGGAAGATGGTACATACTGTAGTTCCTGCTCCAATGCTGCTCACGCTTGGACCCGGGCTTTCATCAGAAGCTCAGCCTAGCTGCACTTATGCCTCGTCGACTCCTCAACATCATGCATGTTTATAATGTGCTATTTGCCTTATTTGTATATTTAAAACGTATTTAAGTTCAATGATTTATGTATAGTAATGTAGTAAATTATGCATGATCAGATATCCTAAAACTGAAATTAGGGAAACGCGGGGTTAACACAAAAGAACCGGACCATCATTAAATCGACACAATATGGACGACGCGTCATCTTGTCTGGACAGATAAATGTTTGGTAAACATAGTGCTTTCAGACTCAAAACAGGTTGACAGGAATTCCCAGAATTAATCTCATGGTGATTGTGATGGATTCCTTTCTGGACTGGATGGTTAAAAATGGTGCAATTCTTGCACCATACACAGTTGTGATCCTGCAAGCATTTATAAATAGGCCACAGAAACACTCTACTGGCAAAGTAAATAATGCTCCTGACCACATCTGTCACGGACATATGAAAGAGTTCACACAGCGATTTATATTCAGAAACAGCTCATTCCTATGGGATAGGCCGTTTCTTCAGTCTAATTGCAATTTTGGGCATATGGATCCGTAAATCATTCCAACTGTGTAGTCATCGTCCTTGCACACACTGATAGTGATCCAAAGGAGAGGTCGACATGACTGCAGTAAAGGTAAAAGCAGGAACCATTTTAGCATAAATATGTTATTAAATATTAACCATCAAGTACAGGCGTGAGGCTCACAGTAATCTTGTACCAGATTGATGGAATTACTAATTGACCAAAGGCGTTTAAAACCGACAAACTAACCAGCTTAAAAAAAATGTTATCAGGGAAGATTATGCAATGAGCCTATGATAGATTTACAGGTTTGGAAGCGTATGTCTTGCCTATATAGATTAAACGGGTATTTTAACAAGAGCAGTCAGATTACATTTTGGCAGAAGGACTGACGTCATTATCTTAATTTATTATACGCAAGAAAGAGACAACACATTGGTCGCGGTATGTGATATCGCCATTGCAGTTAATCAATATTATTTATAAAAAATATTCTCACATGACAGAATGAAACAGCAGTAACTACTGCACTTTAAAAAACACTGTGGGTGGGAGGGGGCATACCACTAAGGGGTCTCCAATCATTTGGGATACTTTTCTTCTACATTTTACTGTAGGCGCACAGCTCTAGAGAAACACAACCGCTTTAACGGTTCGCTTTAGTCAAAACAAATAGAGTTGTTCAAGGAGATAAAGTCTTCAGCCGTGGAAGTGGGAACTAGCTGAACTCTGGCACGAAAGACCTGCGACAAATGAACCGTAGAAAACAATGCGTGCACTTTCCACTGTTCACCAATGACAAGAACGTGGGAATGTACTGTGAAAACATTAATGCCTGCATTCATTATTTACAATGAAACGGGAACTATGGACTTCCTTCTCAAAAATCCCATCTTTAATTTCAGAATCTATTCAAAAGTCAGAATTTGACACAGATTTTCAGTGGGTAAAAGTAAAATCCTAGACCGTGCACGTTCACAGAAACGATATTCGAAGCGCTGCAACCTAGAATAAAGACAACAGCTACATTTCTTTCACTCCACGTGATGCCAAAAGAAATGAATACTGGTCACTTGCGTATTCAGTAAATTGCAGATACTTTATGGCGCGGAATGGTGACAGAGGCAAACAACTATATCTGACATACTTGAGGTTGAACTCCATCTCCACCAGCAAAAACCCCAGTGAGGCAGCAGAAATCCCGTCGCATTTGCAGGGGAGTGGAGGCTCATCTGACTGGAATCCTGCTTGGATAAACCGTTACTTACATCTGAAGCAAGGATTACTGCCTTTGTGGCGCCACACTGAAAGGGTTGTGTTGTTTTCCCTCCTCAAACATTTGCTTACAAAATTGACTATTTTTTCCCCCAGGTATTTTTAAACTAAACAAAACGCAATGACGTGTTGGTAATGGAATAGCGAATTTGGCACAATTGTAAATAGAAGGAGACGTAGGCTATTATACTCCTAACGTTTGGTGTTCAACGAAAAGCAGAACCAGCCTGTTCATTAGTCGGTACCGGAACATTATACTGGCATCCATTACGCGTTTTTACAATTTGTCCAAAGCACGTCATAAATTTGGATGCAACTTCAATACCAATTCTAACAGACAAGAATTAGAGCATAGAAAAGCTGCGGCTGTTTTATTTTTGATGTTATTTTCTTTTAAAACTTCTGAAATTGAATGGGGCCAAATACACAGGCCTACGTCGAGTGCCATGTAAAACGAACCTTGAGCTACGTAAGTAAATCGCATGATGACGTTTTACGCCCCGTTAACGCAAATAATGTGTTTTTATAGTAAAACAAAAACAATGGCTTACATATTAAGCTACTTTCATCAAAGGGCTTCTCGTGGTACAAATACAATGTAGCCATCGGTGTATCTGACTGAAGTCGGTGTTGCTCAGTTTCTTACCGAACATCTCTGCTATTCCAGCAAGTCGGACCTGCTGCTGACCGACGTAAGTTTTGCCGTCGAACTGAAGGCGCAGAAAAGTGAAACTTGCTTCTTAAACGTAATTTTCGCCTTTTATCTACTGAATACGACTCACCTGTTTGATTATGAGGGCGACTCTGATCGGCACTGCTGTGATTCTAGGGCCATCCTGTGGAGGACAGCCACGGTTTTTCTCTAGATAAATAAGACCTAAAAAAACTTAAATTTATGTTTTCTGACAATATTAGCATTTTCCCCCGGACATTTCTACGGATAGTGTTTTTGCTGCATAAACCGGAAAAACTGAGTGAATCGTCCGATTCATACATGCATTACAATCAAAAGTGCAACGATCCTTTCGAGTTCATTTCGATTTTTTTATTATTAAATTGCATTTGGGAAAGTCAGACTACAGTCACACACAATACTAACAATCGAATCAGGCATCCCATAATAACATGAGACACACCGTGTGCTGGGGCAGAGGTTAGTGTTCAGCCAAAACGCCCGGGGGAGTTAGTCTGCTTTATACAAGGGGGGGTTGATGTTGAAGAATATTTCAAAAAGCCGAAACATGGAGAACAACAACCTCCAGCTTTGTGCGCTTTCAGTATCAGAAGGCGGCCTGCTTTCCTGCACTGCCTCTGTCCAGGAACACCGTCATAATTAAAATGTTCCATTTAACAGAACATTTAAAAAATGCTAATCGCTGGCATGTAATAAACCTTTCTCAATGTTACTAAGTTAGTTTCAACAAAACGAACTAAACTGATTTTGACACAACGCTTTAAAGCCCATCTACTAGCATAACAATCGCGGTAACTGAAAATGTTGGTATCAAAAGTTACTACGCTATGAGTTGTTTGTATTATTATACTAGAGTTCCACTTGGTTGGAGTCTATCCGACCGGTTTTACGGGAAACTACTAACATCTTAACATCTATTACGATCTCTCTGCATCTTCAAACCCTACATCGATACTCAAACTTCCTCCGTTATTTGATCCCTATTCATTTACCCAGCCTCCCCCCCACCCCGAACCACCGGTTCACGTTGCAGTCGATGCTCCTGTCCAGTGCGCATGGACTCCGGAACACCACCGTCAGTCACGTTCGGGATTCTCGTAGTACTGAAAGGCTCGCTGCCTCATCAGGTCCCAGAACAGCATGCTGAGGACGGTATGGGGGGCTAGGCGCAGGAACACCGGACCCATACCCTTATAGAGGCCTAGAGGCCCCTCAGTCTGACACACTTTCAGTAAGCAGTCCACGAAGCCACTGTACAGGCGCCCCTAGAGGACAGGCAAGAGAACTGTTGTCATTTTAATGTGAAAGAATGGTTTTAATAAAAGGAATCACATGGACTTTTGGACAACAGGTTGTGACAGACAAGAATGTAGAATTTCTCACCCTTCGCAGCTCATCCACAGGCTGGTTATATAGTCGTGTGCTAATGACATCAAACGGTGTCATAGTGAAAGTGACTGCAATCCCACTGATGGTGGCAGCTGTCAAAGCAATCAGCCAGCTGTGTGGACTGAAGCACTGTAAGAGGAATATATTGTTATGGACATAAGTATTTAGCTGTGGGAAATCTATCATTGGCTTGAAATAATCTATTAGTACTGTAAATGGAATGTAGATGCAGATTTATGAAACCACCAATCAGGGTTTACATTTTGGTGAGTTTCCCCCGGCCCCCCCTTCTCACATCTCACCTGAGTCTGCAGGACCCAGTCTTTGGCAGAACTGAAAGTGGCAAGTTGTGATGCCGACCCCACCATGACCCTGGGGACTGCCCCGTTCACACCTCTCCACAGCCCGATCACGCCTTCTCGCCGGTAAATAGTGGCAAATGCACTCGACACCCCCTAGAGGTCACAAAGGGGAGGATAGCACCAATTTTAAATGAAATCCATCCATCTTCCAGCTGCATATACAGTACAGGGTTAGAGAGAGTCTGGAGAGTATACCATAGAATTTAAAGATGGCGAATCACCTAACGGCTTGTTTTTGCTGGAGGAAACCAAAACAAATCACATGAGCAGAAATGCTGTCCATCAACCGCCATACCACCCACAACTATGAAATGCTATTTATGTTTGGAAACGTTGTTTCCCTGCTAAGCAAGAGTTAATCCTCAGAGCCTTAAATAGCTAATTATATATTTACACCTTTTTGTACCTGAATATATAGTGAAGCAACTATATAGTGATTTTCTGACTGAATACAGATAGGAAAGAGCAAAAATGTGGACCATCTGGGGGTCGCAGAGGGCACTGGTTTAGCCTGAAAAGCACAATCCGAAATAGCAAACACTGAAGCTGAATGGCCGAAGTGGAGAAGCTGAGTGATTATATTGCAGATCCAGACTGTTTATAAGTTGAGTTTATTACATCTACACTGCTGAATATGCTGAGTATGCAATGTTACATAGTTTCTTTTTTGTGATTCAAAAATTTTAAATACAATTTTTTTAAAACCTGCCACTCCTGTATCGGATAATTGGTTGGAATTTGGGGGCGAAATAAGACAACAAGAAAATCGAAGTTGCAGAGCAACATGACATACCCATTTTCGCCACAAGATGTCACCGTTTTCCATATTTATGAAACATAAAATTCTTCGACAGTCCGAGAACATGACTCACTATTTCTGATATGTAATATAACAGCTAAGAAAACGGAGCATTTGTAGCTGGTGGGTTTCAGTACAGATATTCAGTAAGTTGTGCTTTTGATATTTTCTTGCCTCATCTTTTTGAGTTGCTGTCAGTTTTATATACTTAAGCAGGTCTTGAAAAATATCAAACCCTTGAAACATCTTCAAGTACAGCTGTAGAACTTGCCAGCTATTCATAACTTTGGTGACTATTACCAAGTAAATTTAGCCTCAGGGTTTCTTTCTTATCACCGATTGGTCATTGGTCACGAAGTCACCATGCCACTGGACAGCAGTCACGTGAACGAGAAGCATTTGAACGCTGCCGTATTGACACTCGCAAATCACACGACAAGACACACACCCACCCAGGGACAGACACACACACACACAGTCCTGGGTCGGCGGAAACTCCGGGCTCAGCGGAATCTGCTGTATCAGACGCAGGGACCCTGTGACAGGAAGGTGACTCAAAGAATCACCAAGTCACATGGCAGATTCAAACCAAGGGAAACCTCAAGAGAGAACTACCTGGGACAAATGCCCTGAAACGTCATACGTTTTCACGCTGCTGGAATTTGACACAGTTAATAAGGAAACACAAACACACACCTGTCTGACTCCTCACTCCCCATCTCACCTGGTGGTTGTGCTGGTGACCAACAGCAATGGTTTCCACCGCCTGGGCCTGGAGGTGGGTCTTCACCTGCAAAGACGAGGCAACAAAAAAAAAAAATCCTCATACACCCCCACAGGCACAGAGGGGCCCATTGTGAAAGGGACTCAACCTCTGAAAGGTCCTGAAAGCAGGACTCAGCGATTCATTACCCAAAAACCTCTATTGTGGATATAAGAGAAAGCGGCTGTTATCCTGTAGGGGCAGTACTCTCTTTATACCACGGTATTTATCTCCGCCGGAGTCAGCATCTCAGTCGCTCACGATAAACGGGCCTTACATCCCACGCATTCAGCCCCCAGGCTTCTGAAATCGGACTCAAAGTCGCAGAGCCAAAAAACAGAGAAGTGTGTCTTTGCCCCATTTACTGGCCCCCGCTAAAAATGCCCCCCACCCATAAACCCCCCCCCCCCCCCCCACCGATCCCTCAAAGGAAGGGGACTTTATAAAGGGGTGGGGGGCATTCTAGGCAGAGCTGGGATATATTACAGCAGGCCAATGCACAGAGCCAGGAAGCAATAGGAGCCGCAAGGTCATGCAGGATGGCTGCACAGACACAGGAGGCAAAGTAAGCAGAGGCTATTCAGGGATATTTTGAGTCACTTTCGTAAAAGCGCCCATCCAAGAGAAGAAGCTGCTCATCGGATTATCAGAGGAGAGACGCAGCCCTGATGCTACTGACTGCGGACAGTTACATGATAAACAGTCCAGCTTTCAAACTAATCCAATGCCGCCGTCTGGTATGACTTTAAAAGGTAAAAAATACAAAATAAGAAATTACAGGTGGTGTGACAATTCAAAGTTATATATGACAGCTGATAACAGGAAGGATGTGGCAAAAGGCAGCTACATTGTAAATGGGGGCTGACAGGGCACTAACATGCACACACACACACGGACACACACATACACAGACACACACGCACGCATTTGTATTCTAATCTTTGTGGTGACTCTCCATTCATTTCTATAGAAAAATCCCTAATCCCAGCAATGACAGCCTTAACACTTACTCAGCCCTAACCTTAATCATAAGTAACCAATTTTTCGCTTTTTGATTGCAGTCACAGATTTCTATAAAGCTGAGTTTTGCCTCACGCAGGCTCCACAACGTCAAAATAACAGATTTTTATCACACACATACACACACACACACACACAGGCCAAATCAGAGACACTAATTGATCTGAACCTAGTGTCCAGGCAAAACAAAACTGAGGACATTGTATCCGCAAAGCTGAGGCCAAACTGAAATCCACTATGTTACCCTTCATATTATAATATGCTGAATATAAAGAAAAAATAGAAACTGGCCCAAATGAATCTAGTGACAATAAAGATCAACTGGATCATTTGGCAGAACACGATTCCATTCAAACTGTACATTAACTACACTTCCTAAAAGTGAGCTGCCTACACGGTCGGGTGCACGTGGATTCACCATCACCCACCCAAATTCCACAGAGACTCACCAGGTAAGCGGGTGACGCCACGAAGGCCCCCAGTGCCCCAGCAGTGGCCCCCACCAGCAGGCTGCCCCCAGGGCCTGCCGTCAGACCTGCTGCCTCGGCGTAGGAGTAGAAGCTCAGGCGGACTCCGTTCATGCAGGCCTGATAGAGCAGCCCGGCCGACAGCCCCTTCTGCAGGCCCCGGAGTCCGTCGGTGCGGCCCACTAGCCAGAGTGCCTGCAGGACCCCGCGGTAGTGCCGTGGGTAGGACCCCCGGACGCGCAGCTCTCCCTGCAGCTGCAGCCGCGTCTTCACCACCTCCAGCGGGTTGGTGAACACACACGCCCCGCAGCACGCCAGGGCTCCCAGCGCAAAATCCAGAGGGAGACACAGTGCCTGATGCCCACCTGGTCGGGCTGGGTACTCCAGAAGGTGGGGCACAGGCATCATGGGTTTTCCTGTCCCTGTAGTGTTACTGACTCTGGGTCTGCTGCTCCTCACTGCCTTCCACTCATTGCTGGACGCTAAACGGGCAAATGTGGGGGAGACAGGCACAATGGAGAGCGTTAGCACTCGTCATGGAAACGCAAAGGAACTTCTAAGCATTTATTGGTATGAAAGCACCCACCCGCATCTGATAGAATCAAGACTCCCGCATTAAATAACCCCGCGGCAACTGAGCAAAAGTTTGTCACTGCGTTCACTCATATCCAGGTTTATCTGACCGCCGTGACAATTAGGAAATATAGAGCTGATGCCCTAACCGGCCTCTCCATCTGCTGTCAGTGTAAACGGGGCGGGGGACTCTGAGGATTTGCGAAGCCTCTGAGGGAGACTGAAGGGATCTCCCTGTGGAAATGCAGGCAGTACTGCACTGCGACTCCAACGGCAGGGTTCGGACACCCTTACAGCCCAGACTGCACATGCACATAACCACCCTGCACAGCACGGCTTTGCGTGCGGCCAAGATCTGCGATGTCAAAGCGCATGAATAAAAGGCACATGAACCGATACGAAATGTGGCACCTGCACGCATAAACAAGCCGCACGTCTGAAACACGTAAAAACAACTAAGGGATGAAGGAGGAAACCAACGACACTTTTGCACGTTATAATTTAAAACGCAAGAGAAATACTCACTTTCTTGATTCCCCTACTTTTCCTTCCCACCGCTCAAAGTCAACACCGATAAACACGGTCCTCGGCCGTCAAGCCCATTGTGCGAGACCTGCGCGTGGATTCCGCCGGCAGCCAATCGCACGCCAGCCCCTTCCACGCCTTCCTTGCTCTCGTCCAATCAGCTTCTTCCACCGTCCCTCGCTCTGCTGTGAAGGCCACTCAGTGGGTAACTGCGTGCCGAGGGTGCGTGGGGTGAAGGGGGGTGGGATAAAGTGTAAATGAGCAGGTAACCAGGTCAAATGTCGGTGATCACGCTCGTTTCAGTGAAAAAGAACAGTGCTGTAAACCTGCGTCAGTAGAGTCAATGGAATTACTATGAATATGAAGGTTATTCTTAAGATTGCAGATTCTCTGATACAAACACCAGAAATGGGTTTTCGACCTTTTGTTGCTATCTGGCACCAGATGGCCAGACACTCTGGAAAGGTTCAACATTAATCCCGATCATTGTTTTGTCTTCCGAAGGACTTTGAAATCACAGCCACTTACAGACCTCAGTTTCTCCATGGCTGCGTCACCGAGTGATCCCTTACCCTCAGCCCTTTGCGGAGCATTTCGCAATTTGCATGATGTGTATAATGACACCTGAAGTTATATTCAATATGTTATATATAATTAGTACAGTTGATTTCGTGTCACTTCATTTAGTAGCTTCTGTCTGCCTTTTGGAAAATTCTGGTTGTTTGTGGAAGAAAGGACACACTTGCATGAGCATTGCTTACGTAACCCTATTTGCGTGCAAGCACTTCCGTATAGATGTATAGCTACTAGATCTGGCACTTCACTGAGCCTGCTTGTTAGACCCTTTTCAAGCTAACGCAAAATCCTTGCTCATTAGTGTGAAGTACAGTTTCCTTGAAAATGTTGAGCCATCACTAATTAAGGTGGCCCAAAAATAGCTTTCCTCACAAGTCAGAACTCAGACACTTCGTTGCCAGTATGTTCGAATATTGTGGTCCTGTTCCAAATATGAATTACAGGACAAAATTGCAAGACACAACGGAAAAATGCTTCACAGAATATATATGTGAAAAACTAAGAATACAACAGAAATTACAGATTAGCAGAACACAGATTTACAGAACACACAGTGCAAGACAGTAGATGATGTCATTTGCAAAAATGTTTACAGGTGCAACGAAACCCAAGAAGTGTGGAACAGAGTGCCGGTTCCGCAAATGCAGAACAGAATGATGGTGGGGGAAAAACAACTGTTCACTCTCGTATTGAACCAATAGTGCAATTAGACCATGGAAGTAATATGTTAGGCGTGAAAAGGAAAATTTTCCCTGGGTGATGAGAATTCTGAAGTGATAAGAATTTTAGAAGAATTTATTTAGGAGCAGGTTATCTGGAAGAAACAGTCAGTGGAGATGGTCTGAGGTCCACGTTGTGATGCACTTGTTTCTCCTCTGTGATGGCAGTTGGGGAAGAGGTGTCTGCAAGGCTGGGTGGGATCTGCACCAATCTTCCAAGTTCTTCTGTTTGCCCTGGCAGTAATCGGGTGTTGGCAGCTGACAGCCAATGATTTTCTCAGCTTCACTCAACCAGACTGACTGTGAACACCCTCGTACATGTCAGCAACTTGAGGCATAAGGGTCTACAGATATTTATAAGGTTCAGTGGCAATACACATGATGTATTAAAGTTTTTTTGTTGTTTAATCGGGGTTCCTGCTCTGTACACTCAGATGTTAAGCAGTAACATTACTTTGTCAGAACCTGGCTACGTGCTAGGCAAACACAGCAGGCTTGCCTACAGTCTAATAGTCAATTCAGTATGTGTAATATGTGTAGGTATTGCTAAATGTCTCATATCTTGTCCTGTCTTGTAGTCGCACCTCTCTGGAGCTGCCATCCCAGTCTCAGTGTGCTGCCACATACAATGACAGTAAAGAATTGGATCTTGAATCTTACAAGCATAGCCGATTCTCAAATGAAACACAGCCCCAAGAATTTTCCCAAGTCTGTTCTGGAAAACACTTAGCAGGAAGTGAGGGATGATTCATTCTTTTTCCCCAAGTCACGCTGAGATATTATAAAGAAACCTTGGCAGGTCAGAAGTAGGAAGTAGAAACATCACTGCATGTTACTGCAAAAGTTCTTTTCCAAGTCATGTTACATAATCCCTTGTGCAGGGATACAGTGGGTGCAGAGTAACAGTGCCGGAATGCTGGGTTAGAGGAACTGAAAGTCAGATGCCTTGTGGGTAGGAATTACTGGAGGCCAGAGGAGTTGAATAAGCAATTCTGTGGGGGCTGGTCAGTTTTCCACTGGCGTGGATGGGGGGCTGGGGATTACATAGATTGGGGGGGTTGACCAGCCAGGTCCAAGAACCCAGGAAGGTGTGGATGATAAACAGAATTTGCAGTGTGGTGACATTCTTTCCGAATAACCACAGTCCATGTGATGGCTGTTGAAGGCTAACAGACTACTACAGTAAGATTTTTCTTGTCTCTTCTCCTTCATCTCAATTGAAATTTAATCAAAATAATGTATTACTTCAAATTTTAGAATTAACGATTCATTTTACTTAAGTAATATAAATTCGGTCCTTATTACCTGGGTCAAATTTCACTAAAGGTTGTGGTAGCAGAAAATCTGATCTTATCGGCTTAAGTAAATATTCAACTACGTGAAGCGCGCAGTTGCGAACGTTGCACGTCATTATGTAGATAAAAAAAAATCCAATCGCCATATGACGAATACCTGTATCACAGTCGAGCACAGTGCCACCTCGTGGTGTAACAGGGAGTTGCACGACTATGTAGCTGTATGAGCCATAAGGGCAATAATCAAAATGTGTCATTTCATAGTTATTAATGTGCGCAGCTGCATTGTTAATTGTGATTTAATTACTTTGAAGTTATTTCCTTTCTGTGTTATTTGTTTGTCCACCTGATGCACAGGTCATATAATCATAACCCCCATGTAGCGAGAGCCCTTAACCTCAGCCCTCGCCACCTTCTTAACATGTAGTGCTTCAGTAAGCTCATAGCTTTTCAAATTTAGCAAAGAGAGCTGAAGATGACAGACCTCTGAAAGGCTTATCTTCTCTTTCACGTCCATCTTTGCCACATCACTGAATCAGGCAGGAAGGATGGGAAATTTCAGGAAACTAGAAATGACAAACAGTGGTGCCTCACTGTCTGACAGACTAATCATCAGTCTCTCCCAAATTGCTGGAAACTGTCAAGACACAAGTCAGTTCCCGTCAGGTAAATTTAATGTCTTCATGCCATATTGATTTCTGGAAGTTTGTCAGACCTAATTCGAGTTCTATTGTTTGAAAAGGAAGCTTAATACAGTGCAATTCCATAGGTACATTTCCTGATGGCAAGTTTCAGTCGTTCCTGCATTCACTTACAGGTTCTACATTTCCACAGATGCCACCCAGGAGTTATTCAAATCGGATATGTACCTCAAGCGTGCACCTACACGAGGGCTCCGCGATCTCTGTGGGCCGACTGCTCCCCTCCCAGTCTCTGCAGCTGATGCATTTGAGTGGTGTTCAAGTCCCAAAATCACAGCTAGCCTGTGGTCTGGCCCGTAAACACCTGACACACACTGACAGCTCACTGTACACATGCTGTCGGAATAGTCTGCTGAGGGCAGGCAGCACCGACAACCATTTTTTTTCAATTGGAACAGACCCACTCACAAGTGACTCACTAACTCAAAATCTCACTTTTATTTTTTGTTTTAAAAACAAGTCGACACAAATGCCTTCATTCCAATTTCCCTTGTACTCTTAAGGGAAAAATTCTTCCTTCTGTTATAGTACAGAATGACACTCTTCCCACATGCCCTCAGAACGAATTATAAACCCACATCAGACAGGCTGACTGACATTCATCCATTCACTTTCTCTCTCTCTCTCACTCACACACTCCTCAATGTAAACAGTACACTTTCAAAGTGTTTTTTTTCCCAAACAAAACAAACAAAATCGTAAAAAAACACATAGCATTTATCCTCTAATCCCACATCTCTTTCACTGATTCCAGAGTTTCTCTGCATTCCGGTATGAAGAGAAAGATAATTTTGGGGTTACTTTCTCACATTAAGGATGGGGGCAAATCACTAATTAGTATTGGTATTGTAACAGTCATAACCAGAACACACTGGGAGCAAATCCAGCAGCTTTGTGAATCGTTTTTTCTTTATTCTATATGTTACAATACTATGGGAAAAGGGGCTGCAGATATAAAGGCTTGGGCTTTGGGGGGGGGTTCATATATAGGATGAGGGAAAACCCGGCAAAGATGCCCTGTTCTAGGGCAGCAGCATAACGGAGGCCCAGGCAAAGCGAGACCACTGTCCCAATTCTGTCTGCCCCCTCTCCGGCATTCCTATCTCTTTGCACGTACGAAGTACAAGGCATTGGTCTTGTGGTAGTATTTCACGTTTTGCTTCTTGTCCATCAGACCTCCGAATATGATGAGCTCCCCCCGGCCCTGCACCACCGTGTGGAGGCTGGTCTCCGGAGGCCCCACCACGGCCACACCCCCGCCAAACACCTTCCAGGAGACCAGACCATCCTCCTTGGCCCGTGACACGTCCAGGACGTACATCTGCATGGGCTTGCAGTTCAGAGACTGGTAGAGGGGTTTGCCCACATTCAGGCTCTGGGGAGGGTGGTGACCCAGGCGGCGTGCGATTGGGGGGATGGAGTAGCCGTCCGCCCCAGCGCCCTGCGGCGGGCTGGAGGATGAGGAGGAAGGGGGCGTGCTGGAAGAGCTCCTACCCCCGCTGGATTGGGACTGAGGCAGGGAAGAGGGCGCAGAGTTAAGGGCCTTGATGGCCTCCAGGCCACGCCGCAAGGCTCCGGGCGACACGGCTCCCGGAGGGGTGTGGGGGGAGTCAGGGGGGGTGTGGAAGCCATTGGTATGGCCATGCTCAGAGGCACAGGCAGGGGGTGCAGGGCAATCCCAGCTACAGTCAGGGAGGGCGTGGGAATGCGTGCGAGAGGGCGGGGAGGACATCTGGGCGGGGCTGGTACGGGGAGATTGGGAGAAGCCATTGAGCAGATGGGGCAGGGGGGGACTGTCGGGGCCACGCGAGGGGGACAGCTGCTGGGATGGGGAGGGACTGCCATCTCTGGCACCCCCCCTGGTGGCGGGTCGCGGCCGGAGCACGCCCCAGCGACCGTTCACGCAGGGTACGTCATCAGCGGTGCCCGGCACCATACCTGCCCCGCCGCTGCGCACAGGCGACTGAGAGCGCAGGGAGGGAGAGTCGGGGCCCAAGGGGGGCGGCGTTGTGCTGATAGGGGAGGGGCGGGAGTTCAGACTGGGGCTCAGTGGGGCGCGCCCACTGGGGGCTTGGGAGAAAACTACCACACACTGGCCCACCTGCAGGGGGCGACAGCAAGCAAACACAATTCTCTTTTTAGAAATAAGACTTATAAATTCTTACATATCACTCATTCTGCACATTTAATATTGCAAGATTAAAACACGGACCGTGGCTGTCAGTCTTGCAGAATGCAGCTTTGAATTACTCTGAACTCATCTCAACAATCACTTAAAATCACGTAAATATTTAACACTCCATATCTTATGATAAGAATGTTGCTTCACAGTCCTGCTTCCCTGATCTCCCTGTGTTGCACAGAATTTACCCAAAGCTGATCTGGCCTCTCCCCCACAGTGTGTTTCTTCCATCCATGTTTCCACTAACCCTGACTTCACACAGAATGGATCCTACGGCATTTTTACTTTAAGGCAGTGTTTCCCAATTCCGTCCATGGCGACCCACAGACAGTCCACACACAAAAATGTGGACAGAGACATCAGGGAGCTGGGTGGGCGCAAACACCTTGACCATCTGTGCGTCCCAGAGGACCCTGTAATCCAGCGACATTTAGGAAACTTACCCTGCAGGCTGGGTGGCACCAGAGCTCTGGAGCACCGTGGTCATCATTTTCAACCCGCAGTTGCTGCCACTTCCACTGGGAGGCGCCCATGTGCAAGAGCCAGGCGTCCTTAAGCAGCTGCCATAGAGTAGCGTTGGACAAAAGGCTTTCAGTACAGATGCACGATATCACATTGCCTGATATTTAACTTGCCTGACTAATACTGAAAAATTTATAAAACAGCAAAGGAGATAAAACTACCCAAAATAAATTATAGTGAAACAGAACCTGTTATCAACCAATAGAATTTGTCAAAAAATTTGATGATGTTACCACGAGTTGTGTCAACAGACATGAAACAGTGCCGACACATGCGAGGTGAAGCAATACACCGCGCAACCCCAGCCTTTAAAGAATACGCACCCCCGAACCCAGAGACACACAAGCACAGAACGAAAAGCAGCCATCCAAACCAAGCATCACGTACCACACACACTCACAAGAAAAATATGAGCGCCATCTCATTTAATCTCTCTCACTCACACACAAAAAATAAAATCATAAGAGGCGGAATGGACACTCACCGTATTGGGACCTCCGCAACCACCCAGAATGAACAGTGTCTCATCATCAACCACAATCTGGAAGAGGAGAGAGGGAATGAACCCATGTTTGATACTTTCGAAGTTTCATACTGTCCGGAGCTCGGTCGTCGACAATCTCTGCCTCAGTACCATCGGCATCACAAAGCACCAGCTGAGGGCGGGGGAGCACAGAACTGACAGACCCCACATGCATTTCTTATAAACCGCCATGCATTTCTTATAAACACCCTAAAAGCAGTCAGAGCCCGATTACGCGTCCCTCAGCCGGATGCACCCGCTAATTACCGCCAGTTAAATTATTCACAGCTTCATCATCAGCATAACACTCGGTTTCTGTCCTGCTCCTCAGCAAAAGCCCAGCGGTTTCACACCGACGGGGCACATTCTCAGCGTTCGTGCAATGGAGGGCCTGTCTGCCCGCAGGGGGAGCGATGTGTGAGGAAGGGAGGGGGGCTCTCGCTAACGCTTTTGCTACCTGAAGGGGCCGCGCCGGCTCACAGACGAGTTTCATTGTCCTGAAAACTCCCACCTTATCTGAAGGTGAGAAAGCGAAGGGCGGGGGCACTCAACGACGGCGACATTGCCGCTGGTGTCATCCTGACCTGAGATTGTCCCCCCCGGGGGTGCGGCGCAGGACCAGAGACGGACGGCTTGAACCAGGACCACTGCTCGAGATCCAGAATCCAGACCTCGTTACTCCTAGCAGGGGTGAGACAGCAGACAGGTGAAACACAACAGGGAAGACTAAAGGACAATATTAATTAAAATATATGAACTGGAATTGGAGATCCAGAAAACTATATGTACGACACATCTGGATGAGGATACATATACAGAAATACATAAATGTGCAATAATAAATGTAATAATGAGAATTACAATAACAACAATAATTCCAATAATAATGGTATACTTATTGATCCCAGCGGGAAAATCTCTTTCCGAATACCCCGTCTTGCTCACCATATCTATACCTGAGGTTTGTAAAAGGCAGCAAGAGGTGAAAGCTTACATCTGGCGAGCCCCAAGGGAGCCGCCGAACACCACCATCCTGCTGCCGATGACTGAGGAGGAGTGTCCCGCCATCGGGGGGGGGCCGTGAGTCGTCACGATGCAGTTCCACCTGCGGTGACACGGCACGTCAGTCAGGCCATGCAGAACGGGCGTTCAGCTTGGCTCCGCCTCCATGCCAATCGCTCACCAGTTCTTTGAGGGGGAGTAGGTGTGGATTTCGTCGAAGAACCTCTCCGGCTGGTGAAGTGGGTATGGACTGGGTCGGGTCCAGCCCCCAAAAAGAACTAGCAGATCTTTATACATCACAAGGGTGGCCCCGGCTTTTGGAGAAGGATAGGAGCCTGAATGGAGGGGGGGGGCGAATTGTAAATGCATGTCTTTGTTGAAAAACAGAACAGCACAAGCCACATTGGATTGTACACACAGGCAAATCCAGAACATCTCATGGCTTAAAATGACAAAAACGAGTACAACTGCAGCACGTTTGCTTGCTGAGATCTTTCTTCTACGCCACTAGCCCAGGGTCCATATATGCCTCAGCTTATAAAGTACAGCCCAGCTGACCCAGATGGATAAATCACATGGTCAGGCAACGAACAGAGTCAGCTGGGCTGACAGCTTGTACTGCACTTTTCACCTGCTGGATCATGGGCCACACCTCTTGCTGAGAGTTCTCTCCATCCCCTTATTCATCTCATCACACTACATACTCTGGCCCGTGCGTCTGTTTTTGTTTGGTATTATTTCCGTAATAAAACCTTCTCATTTCACCTATTTTCTCGTCCCTTACAGGGGGCCTGCTTTTAAGAACTCAATGATTTTGCGAAAAATAAGGAACACTGTTAAGTGTGTGAGAGTAGTCACACACACATTTCATCTGCAACGTATTCCAAATGACGGCAGCAGGTCTTAAAAGCTCGCCACGAGCCGGGATCAAGCCAGCAATGCTTTCTTGCTCTCTGATGCGAGAAACAGAGAGAGCTTTCTTTGCAACATAATAAATACTTAATAAGCTGCAGAGAAGGATGGGGAACTAGGTGAAGGTCGCGGAGGGCCCACCTGAAGCCAGGGGCCGTATCCACTCCTTGCTGTTAAGGTCAAGCCTCCACAGGTCATTGAATGCGGAGTTGCAGCTGCTCTGGGTGCAGCCACCAAACACGTACATGGACTGGTTCAAGTCGTAGTAGCACGCGCCTGCAACACACATCTATGCGTCAGACATACTGGGAAACGCATGACATTGCCGCATGACAGGGACAAAGTCAGACAGATACAGAAGCAGAAGGGGAACATGGAGCAATTGCCAAAAAGACTAAAAACCAAGAAGACCAAACTCACAATAGCAAAAAAATAATAAGTATCGGAGCGAGCGTGAACACGAGGGGAACAGGTATGGAGGGAACTGACTGTGAGAGAAGCGGTGCGTGATGGCTGTCCCGGGGAAGGTGCGACTCTCCCACTGGATACAGCCCTCCTGGACAGCTCGCAGGAAGCCGTGGTAACACTGGTATGCAACACCTGGGAGGGAGGCCGGTGAGATTTGGGGGGTGGGGGTCAGCCCAAGAAGTTAGAAAGTATTCTACTACTAGAAGGATAGGAGCCTGAATTGCATTTACCATTGCAGTAAATGAGTGGACACCAGGCGGTCCGAACCGATTAAACATGCAATTAATATTCTGCTGGCTCATGTCCAAGCTACCTCTTTTGTTTCTATTCAATCTAACAGTTACCTTTGATGAGTCTGTACCACTGTTTGCAGACGAGGGCGGCCGTCTTGTGCTCCTGGTAGGGAGACAGGAAGGACAGAATGTACTCCAGCACCTCCTCTGGCAGCTTCACCATCACCCTCCCGGTCTCCTCCATCCTCTCGCCGTCCCGTGCTCCGCCATCCTTGCCAGACACGAGGTCCCCCTGTTCCCATCCCACAGGGCCCTGCACTGGTACGGCCCCGCACTCTTCCGTGTCCATGGCGACAGAGTTGTCATCCTCAATGTCTGAGCAACAGGACATGCTACCTGTTCGCACAAGAAGATAACATGCATCACAAGATAATATAAATTAACAATACAGATATTACAAAAGTCAAAAATATAAGCCCCTTAATAATGTGTTTTTTTGCAATTCCACCTTTAAAACAATCCTTGCCTCCTGTTTGCGCGAACAAAAAACGTGCAGTTACACCCGCAAAGTGCGATTGAATAAAAGGCAAGAAGGGTGAGAAGTCGAGGGAGGAAGGATGGGCGTGAATGGGAGCTCGATCCTCGCCCTGACATCCTGTGGCCTAACGAGTCGTTGACACCTTGCCTTCACACGGCAGGTCGTCATCGATCAAAGCGGTGCCATCTGATCTCTTTCCTCGCGACAGTTTAGCACTAGAGCCCAACCCATAAGCCCTCCGTCAGTTGAGACATACATTTATTCAAAAAAGGGCGTTACATACTACAGGCCTATTAAAAACACATTAACAAATAAATGAAAGTGAAAAGCATTCAATTAGGCGCTTTGTATATTTTTTGCATATTTACTACATGCCTTTCTTATTCAATAACATTTTCTGCGTACGCGAGCCTGCACCCTTTCATACGCTAAAAGTCGCGTGAAAAGAAAGGGGTCACACTTCCTGCTGTCAGATAAATGTTAATGTAGATATTAATGTAAATTAACGCGTCTTTTTAATGCAAATCGATTAAAGGGGGCACACACCCGGACATCGGTAACTGCTAGACTCTAAAGTTGCTGACAAGTAGAACGCATGGAGAAAGACTCTTTTTAATGCACTACATGCAAACCGTCGTACGCTATATATCTGCTGGCATTTGCATGAAAACTGTCTGTATATACAGAAATATAAAAGGCTGATTTTCAATCCCTCGCTCACCTCACCCAAAAGCTAGCTAGATAGCTAGCCAGCTACACTCCCAGGCCACCTATCTCCGCCGCCGTTCTCCACTCCGGGGCTCTTTCAGGAACTCCACCGGGTGCCCCTTTCCTTGGTCCCGGGAATACGGGGTCGCACGTAACCCGGGGGCTCTGTTAGAGTCTGACTGCCGGCGACAACACCTCCACCACCACTGTGGCACCTCCTCTACTCCGGGTTTTCAAAGATAAATTAAAAAATCTAAAGTATCTCGGCTCCAGAGAAATTCGTGTATGTGCCGGTAAAGGGTGAACCGGTGATGGGGGGCAGTCCGCCCGGCGTAGCTACCTACAATCCCTTCAGAAAACACCTTAGCAGCTCGCCTTTTATCTGCCCTCCACTCTTCTGTCGGCCCTTTCCGTCTACCTCTACAGCTCACTATTCCCTTCTTCCTCTCCTCGACTATCTCTCCTGTTCCCTCTTCAATTTCACCAGGGGCTCACCGTATTGAAACACACACTAGCCATCTTCCTCATACATGGCGTCACAACTTCGGGAGCGCGCACGCACACCAGCGAGAAGTCGCACGCCTGGCACGATGACGTATCTCAGCAAAGGTCATGCATTCTGGCGAAAGCCTGAATGCGGAATTTCCGGTTCCGGTTCTGCATATTAAATAACCAAAACCACGAGTGTACTCACCACTGGAATATCTGGTAGGGAGATTTCACAACTACAGACTTTAAATGAAAAATATAATTGTAATTGTACAGGTTCCATCCTGCTACCTTATTATGAACGCAGTTACAGTGAACCTTGGGCTCCAAGAACATCCATTTAACCTGCCCTACCGCAGCAGTTTTTGTGCTAAAGGGTCTTGTTCAAATGCCCAACTGTGACATAGTTATTCTACCATGCATGGGTTTTGAACGAACAACCTTCAAGTCACAGAGTTCTAACCCACAAATTCACACACTGCCAACTCTGAAAGTTGTCTTGGGCCCTGGGGTGGGAGGGGCTCTAGGGCTGGGGGATGCTATATTATGCAGTTTTCCTCTGGGTACTCCAGTTTCCCCCTACCCCTGGGTGGGCATCTCATCCAGGGTGTCCCCTATGATTCCTGGGACGGGCTCCAGGCTTCCCGCATTTAAAGAGAGGTGCTAAAGATGGCTGAATGGTACACATTTTTCGGCATTGCTGTCCAATTGCTCTGCTGCTGGTCCAATAGAGCTACAAGTATTTACCCAGAAAATATGGCATATACTGTTAATGTGTCATTAATGGATAATATCATTAACACCCTTGGAAACAGTACAATGTATCTATACCAATTTCACATAATATGTATTGTAATTGTTAAATGATCAATCCAGCGTTTGATATAAAGTATGAGGAGGTGCCACTAAACCAGCAGTCTTAACTTAGAGAAGTTGGCACATCAGATCCACACATCCTTCAGCCACTAATTTGGTCGAGCTGAGCCATTGCAGGCTTGCACAAACGTCTTGGATACCAGGTTTTTCCAACTGCTTGGGGGAGGGTGCTAAGATAAAGTAGAAATCTGTTAGACAGCTAAAAAGTACATTTTCACATTACAGCCACAGCAGGAACAAGTTATCTCCAAGATAAAGAAAAAGCCGAGTTTTACAGTATCTGATATATGTTGCTTTCTTGATCTTCACCTTTTGACTGCAAGCCTAAAGGGTTCAAGCCATCAACAAGTGTAAACTCAGCAAGCTTTGCAATTTTAATGATGGATCCTTTAGAATATTATAGGCCTATATTTAAGAAAAAGAAAAATCAGTGGACACCAACATTATGCCCACGGGCACCAGGATGCCCCCAAGGACCACATGAGTCGCCCGCAGACCTGTTATAAAAATAGCACAACTCACCAGTGAGCAGCGTCTAAAATTAAATTTTATTCTGTCGCTATTCTTCTTTAATCACATTTGCATTCATATAGATTTGAAAATGACAATATCTGAAAAAAAGCATTTAAATCATGTTTATTATACATGAAGTTTAGATAAGTTTAGGAGGGCGTTTCAAGCTCGTAGGCCTTCGTATGGCTCAGTAGCCGCGAAGTAACTCTCAGTTTCAAACAGATTGGTGACCCCTGGTCTAAATGTTACTGCTGATACTGTTGCCTGAGCTCTGATGCTCTCTCCAAGAAAATCATAATTATTCACGCCCTTGCTATTGGACCACTTCTGAGACATTTAAGAAAAATGAGTTGAGAGGACAAAAGTAAACAAGAACTGGTCACAAAAAGACATTTGTTTTCTGCTGTATGAGAATATTGTGTATTCCAGAGTTGATATTGAGCAAAAGCAAGTGATTTGTCAGCACAACTCACAGAAACACCACCAACTAATTTAACATACTATTAGTATAGATGAGCTACATTTCACTGTATGGTTAGTATAATGCAAATATCACAATATGAATGTTTTCCAGTATGTTCACAAAACACTTTGATGTGCAGCGATTATTTTGATATACAGGAATCGTAGAAAGTAAATTAAAATAATTTGAGTCATAGTGGTGGCAAAGACAGGTTAGGCTACCCCAAGAGGCTGAATAGCACAAATCTATGGGCACCCTTGCATTATTGAGTGAGACCATCAAAACGAAAGGTCTTCTTAGGCGATGCATTTTCATTGCAGTCATGCTGTGGTTATATTTATGTTCTGACTGAATTTCCATTCACCTTTAATGTGAAGTGCTTCCACACAACTGATTCTTACATGCTTTATCGGGACCCTCATCTGCTATGTGCTGTTTTCCTTCTGCCACGTTGCCAAGTAATTAAGAAAGAAATTTTTAAACAATGCTTTTTAATAACCGAGTAATCATGACAGCTCCAGTTACATTAGATATGTCAGTAACAATGTAAGAATCACAGTATTTTAGTAACATAACGAAATAACCTTTTGTTACTTTTGGATGATCTCAATGCCGAACGTGCACACAAACACAACAGAAGAGAAATATCATAAGATGACTTTCACTGCTGTGAGACACCAGAACCATTTGCGATGACCTTAAACAGAAACCAAACAGAAAGCACAAGAAATTACAGAAATACTAATCAAATTTGGACAGACTATGGATTCATACACACGTCTCTAAACAAAAAACAAATACATGGGCCAAACGCAACCACAACATATGACTTTTCACAAATCATCAAAACTGACCTTTGGACAAAACTTTCTGTTGTAACGAAGGAGGAGGACCTGCTCCATGTGGTTATCAGACATTCTGCTATGAAATGAGGTAAGCACATTCCCTCCATCACTGAACAGACGTTCAACTGGTGCACTAGAGGGTATAGTGGTATTATACTTCAAGAAAAGATGCTTAACCAAGGGATATGCATGCAAGGAATTCAAGCTTTTCTCAGTATCATAAAGGAACATCCGGACCTCTTTCTCCACCGTCCATTTCTCAGCCTTATTTGTCTTTCCAAACACAAAAAACTCTTCATCTGATCCATCAGTCTCAGAGCTGATGACCACGTCAGCTGCAGGTGACCTGGATCTCAAAGATGTTGCCTCCTGGACTACCGTCTTGCACATATCCTCTCTCTTCTCTGGAGGGAGCCAACACAAGCGAAACTTCGGCATGGTGGTTGTTGCCATTTTTGCGTCGTGGCTGTTCAATATGGCACTGAACTGACTGTCAAGTGCCTCAGTGACTGCAGTAATGATATTTGCTGTGTAGGTCACATGTGGCAATTTGTCAGAGAGCTTAAACTTGAGGCTTAGGATTGTTGGAATGAGGAAACCTAGAAACCATTTCTTCTCCCCCTGCAGGACATCAATGGATTGGGCAAGAGGCTGTAGAACAGCTACATACTCCCTGAGAAAGGTTATCTCATAAGGGTCCAGCCCGGGCACTCCCAACCTTCCACAGATGTCAAACAGTTGATCATCTGCGAGACCAATCAGTTTTGCAATGGCCAGATATTCATAGCTCCATCTTGTGACACATGGAACAGAAACCTTCATATTGGCAATATCCTGCACTACTTCTGCAGCTGCTGATGACCAGTGCGCCTTGTTCCATATAGAAGCACACTTTCCCATTGCACTTTGGTACACTTTCTGGAATGAGCCTCTTGATGCTGATTTATGTACCTCATTGGTGGCAATCAGATTGAGTGTGTGTGCTGCACATCTTTGATGTGGGGGCAGAAAGAAATGAAGCTCTTCATCTCCCTCCATCTCCAGAACTGCATCCATATCAAAGAATGTTACACCATCATCAAACTCATCTAGCGCTGCCTCTACAGGCGTTTCAAACTCATGAAAAGGTTTAACAAAGTTACTCCCGTTGTTTGTCACTATGGCCCTTACTTTGTGCTGTATTTGGTACTCTGCAAGTATTTCACAGATTTTCGCAGCAAGGACATCAAAAGTATGGTGTCCCTTCACACGGGCACAGGCCAAAGCTACAGACCTCCTCTCCAAACTGTCCTTCTCAATCCAGTGACATGTCATACCGAAGAAACTTCTGCCATGAACAGTCCACAAATCTGCTGTTGTGCACACATTAGTCACATTCTGAAGTCTTGCAGTTAAGGCTTCTTTCATAGCAGCAAATTCCTTCGCCATATGCCAGAACAGTGATTTTCTGCTCAAGACGGTCTGGCCACCACTGATTCCCTCTATGAGATTTTTGAATGAAGGCTGCTCCACCAGAGAGAACAACTGAACATCATCAATCACAAATTCAAATATTAGTCTATTCACGGTAGTTTGAGACGTGCTCTGTTCGACTTCAAGCGTTTCTTGTTTGAAGGGAGGATGCAAGGGCCCATGTCCTTCTCCGATGTGTTCAATCGACTCAGACTGCCTGTTTTCTTCTTTGATCAGATGTAAGCAACTTGAATGTCTCCTCTGAAAAACGAAACAAATTAAAAATTAACCTCGGGGTATACTCAAGTTAACCAATGCTTAGTATGGATTATCGATATAAACAGCACATAGACGTTTTGTCGTCTAAAATGTAAACGATAAAACGAGAAACTTCTATCGATAAGGAACATTGTTTGATAGCATAGAACAGCCTATCGTCACAGAAACGAACGATATTCCAACCAATCAGTCGGAAAGTTGTACTTTTAATAAGCTATCCCCGAGATACATGATACTACATGTTTAACATACAGAATGCAAGTTTATTTTTCGTTACTCCTTTCCCTAGAACAAGTAGTCAGAGAGAAAAACTAGCAAACCGTAGTCTGCGTTTTCTATTGTTACTCTACGACAACAAAAAAGTTTAGTTTGTACGATTTATTAAATTAATTTAGATTTCGACTTGCAGTCCATTCAATTTATCGTTTTTTTCATTTTCTAAATATTTTTCGGAGTAATTCTTAAGTAAACAAAATACATTAATAACTTACTCCCTCTATGGGTTTTCTGAATGAAGGCTGTTGAACCAGTGAGAAAGACTGATCAATTACAAATTCGAATATTGTAATTAAAAAAGTAATTTACTATCCATGTGATATTATACGAAAAAAAGCGATGATTTTTTTTATCCCATCATCCAGCCCTATTTTTAAGGCATACTTAATCCGCCGTTTTAGTTAGATCACAAACAAAACCTGGGCGCATGTGGAAAAAACGGCGGTCTTACCTGCAAATGCTTTTTCAGATTAGACGTCGAGTTCTTAGATGCTGAGAGCATTTTCACTATTGGAAGACATAAATTGCATTGGACTGTGATGTTGTTTCCCCTTTCGGCCATGAAGACAAAAAAGTGGCGAAATTTCCACGTAGTGAAAGCGTTTTTCACAGCGGCTGCCATGGTGAACGGTTCACTTGAGAAGAAAAGAAATGTCTCGAGGGAGCTGTTGTGTGCTCGTGCGCTATCTACATGAAATCCTTCTTCGTTGTAAAAGTTATTCTAAGTGTAATCCCGGTAATAATCTCCACTTTTCCAAACGCAGTCTTTTTTTCTCACTAAACTAACAAAATAGTTACGTTCTTTGTATTCTGAATACGTAACGCCGTCCGATGTATTCCGTTACTCCCCAAGCATACTAACCCGGATACTAATAGCCTCCTCGGACGCCTCTGCAATTTATAAGCAGCATGCAAATGCGAGATCGATCGATCAGGTTTCAAGTTTGCACGATACCACTCTTTCCAGCCTGGCGGTGTTCTAAGTTTGCGCGCGATCACCATTCCCAGCGACTCCGGGTTCGTCCGTCTCGTGCTTGTTTCGGGATCTGCGGGAGCGCGCACGCGTCTGCGCAGAGGTATTCCTGGCTCATGTGTGAGTGTGTGAATGTGTGTGTGTGTGAGAAAGAGAGAGAGTGAGTCTGGGCTTCGGGAGACCGGAACATGGAAGATGAAGAGGTTGCCGAGAGCTGGGAGGAGGCAGCGGACAGCGGGGTAAGGCTGCGCAAGGTCGCAGATCCAGCCATTTAGATCTGCCGTGACTGTTATCCGCCGGACCTTCGCCGGCCGTGTTGAAATGGATAGAAACGTGAAGCGGCGCGAGCGGAGTGAAGTGAAAGAAGGGGGGAGGCCCCATCTTGTACTCTGGGGGTACCGTACGGGAAGTAGGCCACCACGAAAAGGGGGACGGCGCCCAACGGTTATTTTAGGGGATTCGTGGAAGTGGAGCCGGCTATGGGGCGGACGGAGCGGAGATGGGATGTGCTTTAGCGCGTTAGCTGGGCGGAAGGTTACCCGGGCGGCGCGAGCACGCCGCGTGGGCCGTGCTGCTAGCCGGCAGCCTGTACCTGTTAGCGCTCCGGACGTTTGCCTCGCCGCTGGCTGACCAGGTTTTATTTGTGTTTCCTTTCCCTTAACGGTCTGATTTATGCGTTTATATTTAGCTCTAGGCCGGCCCTACCTCTTTCTAACTGCGGACCACCTGTCTCAGGGCGGTCGATCCGCCCAAGATCATCCATAACAGATGCCATCGACGGGTTGGTTAATTTAACAACATGACCTGTGGGTAGTTTATAAGAGGGCCGAAGAGAGAGAGGGATCCCCTTTCGAATGAAAAAATATAGGCGACGTCGTTGAAAAACAGGCTCGTCAGAGGGTTTCCGCACCCTGGGAATCAGAATACATGGTTTTTCTTGGCAGTGGATGTATAGGAAAGGGGCGCCAGTGTACGCAGAACGACTTAGAGCCGCAGTGTAAAATAAGAACATGGCTAAATCTGTGCTGATTTTCGATCCCATGAGCCCTTGCGACGCCGAGGATTGCCCCCCCCCCCCCCCCCCGCCGCCACCTCCCCACCACCCCCCCCGACGGCCCTGGGGAGTGCGACCGGTCTTG
>JAODJX010000129.1:18381186-18398981 GCA_026776945.1 Isichthys henryi | reverse complement strand
ACATTTTTTTTGGCTTTTTGTGTTTTATGTTATTTTTTTTTTTTTTTCCCGATTTTATATATATATTTATTTATATATATATTTTTTTTTTTTTTTTTTTTTTAATTGATAAGAGATGGTCAAAGGTAGAATCCAACAGTAGGGGTGTGTACAGCTCTGGTTTATGGTTTTTCTCAATGTTTTTTTTTTTTTTTTCTTTGATCTTTTTTTCTGAAGAATGTTCTGATTTCTATGTAGAAAACGAATTACACGGGAGAGAAAAAAATGAAATTAGCGATAAAAATGAATATGTTAGCAAAATATATTTTAAAGCAGCTTGTTTTGGTTAGCGATTTAAAGGTATTTTAATTGACGCAATCATAGCAAATTAGGAAGTGCGTTTTTGCAGAAAAAATAAACAGTTTAAAGCCAAATGTTGTGTAAATACTCAACGTGGAAGGTTAGCGGGGATTGTTATGCGAGAAGTTAAAAGCGCAGCAAGTGTTTTTAATGTTAAAATTCTTGACTGATTTTGAAGGTCTAGCTATGTTCGGAAAGGATTGTAATAATGATCATGTAACGCTTTCATCCTTGTTTTTTTTTAAGCATTTCTATTAAGTTTTTTTTTTCCTGTCTCTTCCAGTTATTAAACTAGGATGGAGAGGGCTGGACTGGTGCAAGTAAAGGCAGGAGATGTCCGGAAATGCGGCGGTTTAATGCATTCCCTGCGTGAGAAAAACGGGAGAAATCAGCTGGTTGGGAAAAATTTCCCTGGAGAGGGACAGCAGCACTTTGGAGGATAACTTGAAGTAGCGCATGCTGGGTCTAGTACTTGCAGACGCGTCAAATGCCTTAATGAAGATATCGCGACGGGAATAATCGTTTTTCTCCTCCCGCTGTTATCTCTGCCACTTTGAGATCGTAGGTTCGTAATAGATACTGCTGGGTTATCAGAAACGTTATTTGTTTTAATTGTGTGCTGTCCACCTCTCCCCGACACAGTCCATCTCTCTCCCTCCGAACTTGTCACTATAAGGCTGTGGACCCGCCCCCGTGCAGTTGCTTGGCGGCTGCATTCACAGTACGACGCATTAATGTGGTGATTAATCTCTGTTGCAGCCGCTATTGATATTTGGTGATGGAAAGGGAGGATAAATTTTACTGTTTGAGCTTGAACACAGCGGAAAAACCGCCTGTAAATACTTCAAATGCCCTTTAATAAAGACCATTTTGAAGGAAAACCGATTGATTAGGAATGGGGTGCGCATTTTTGGTTAGTGTAGACTTCTAATTTTTCTACTTTGTAAAATAAGTGTTTGCATGCATCTCCGCGTGCGGTTGTTCGCCAGCCTAGCCGACGTCATTTCCGTAAGTGAAGCGGCAAATACAAATTAGGAAAGCGCTTGAGAAAGATGAGCATAAATTATGTTTGTTTTTAAGCATTTAATTACTTGGGTAGGATGCAGCATTCTTTTGGTGTTACTTTGACAATGTTGCTGTGATGTTGCGCTCATTGTATTTTTGTCCTTAAGTATCTATGCCAAATTTTAGGAAATTATTGGATCAGGGCCCTAAGAAACAGAATAAATGGGTTCCAAAACTGAAAAGGAAATGCGGTAATTTTCCTTTACTTAAGTGCCATGAGATCGTTTTGTGCCCGTTCATGACAGCATACTATAGCCTACGTTTTTGTGCAGGATTACGACCAGCCCAAAACATCAGAACGCCGAATGAATAAACAGAGAGGATTTAAAAACCAGATGAAGAAGATTTTGCTGTGGTGGCCCGAAGGTGCCTTTTGTGCTCTTCCTTATCCCCGGTGTTTTTCTATATGTATGTTTATTTCCGTCTTGTCTGATATGTACATAGCCTGTACCCTTGTTTCACTCCTGTCTGATTTGCATGTGTAAGTGACCGGCGCTGAGCAGGTAGCCTGGACCCACTGGTGCGCTGCCATCGCGTGTCCGCCTCTTCTGCTTGTCCCGACCCTGTTGGTCTCTCCACAATATTTCTGTTTCTGTAAGTTCTAGCCGTCTTATTTGTAATAAACCGGTGATCAAATCAAAGCAAATGTGTCTTATGGTGAAAGCTGATTTAACTGGTCTGGAAAATTTCCACCAAATATTCGATTGTGGTAAAAGACACATTATTACTTAATAAACCGATTATCGTGGTTATAGGTATAACCTGTTTTTTTTAAATTGCTCTTTCTAACCAGGAAGCGGTTATTTAAGGCGAGTGCTAGACCTCGGACACTACTATAACCGCTGGGTTTTGCTCCAGTCACAATCTTGATGTGTTTTGCATTGACTTGTGATCCTGTTGCCAACTGCTTGGATTTTTACTGTCACGTTCACGTAGCCTTAAAAACGAAAGAACTAAAGTTGGGCGACCAGTCTAGCGTAGCTTTTTTTCTGTACGTTAAGCGTAGGTGTATATTTGTCATGGGTATAATTATATGTAGCTTATGTGCATAATTGTACTTTTGTCCTAATGTTTAAAAATCTCATAATTGTAACATATAGCACTACTTAAATATATCTCAAGAGGTTCCTTTCATAATTTAATATCACATTTATAGAAGCCAACAAAAACACACAAAAACGGTAAATCTGACTTACTGTAAAATAGCCTAACGTATGGAATTTCTTTAGACAAAGATAATACTACTGGGCCTACAGTTAATACCTTGCGATGCTTGGGTGACTAAGGCATCGGGGTAGCGGCGATGGAGGATGAAAGGAGACGGTTTCTCACAAAGTTGCTCTTTAATGGACAGTCCTTAAAAGGACCACGCAGAAAGCAACAATACCCAGAGGCAAACATGGCAGACAAATCTGTGGAGGTTACACACCAGACGGGAAGGCTCATATACAGTAAGGGAATTACACAACACTAGGGCACATCAGGATCCCCCCCCCCCCACGAAAGGTCAGCCGTCCTAGTAACCACCACCCCCCAGTCTTCACCTCAGATACTGAGTCAAGTCCCAGGGGTCCACTGGCAGCTGCCGGTGTGTCACCTCCCATGATGGGAGGTCGTCAGCTTCCGATGCTCACGAGCGCTGGCAAGACTTAGCTGCTGGTGGGCACTGGTGTGTCAGATCCCCCCAATCTCCGACCCTTCTGCTTGCACCCTCAGCCAGGCCCCTTTCTCTAGGGACAGCCAGCGCACGGGGCTGCTGGAGACGCCTGGCAGTACAGCTTCCTGCCAGCCTTGGATCTTCTTTCTGCCCTGCTTAGTGGGGCCCAGATGTTGTACAGCAGGCTGGTCCTGCCGCGGGTCCATGCATGGCCCCTCCTGCTGCAGGTGCGTGGCCTCTCACAAGCATGTCTCCTCCTCTAGTGGAGGTCCTTTGCAAGCTGGGCCTTCCAGCTAGCCTTCACCTCCAGCAGTGGGGTCCCCCGCATGTGGGCACGCTCCATGAATTTCTGGCAGTCTTCAGCCAAAAAGACCTGGCAGCCGCGGCACGTGTTCAGGCGGTCCTGCAGGTCGGAGTCAACCTCCTGCAGCTCCCAGCGCTCCTTGGCCAGCTAGCTTAAGAGCGAGGTACGACTCCTTGCAGCCTCACAATCACCCCTTGTTGTTCTGCATCTACCCCGGCGCTTCTGGGCTAGCTGGGCTTCCAAGCTGTGACATGCCTCCTCCTGGCCGAGCAACACCGTCTCGGGACGCTGTAACGCCGCCTCCACTGCCACGGTCAAACATGCTTGACGGTCGCACTCCTGCTCCTAGCTGGCCAGCTTACCACCGTGCTGCTCCCAATCCTGCTGGTCCTGCTCCCACTGCTTGTCCAACTTGCGGTGCTCCTGAGCTAGCCGGGCCTCCCAGCTGTGGCATGGCCTCCTCACACGTGAGCAGAGGAGGCTCTACTGCACTACTGCTTTTGCTCGCAGTTGGGGTTGCGCCGTGGCTCATTGCAGCTGGTGAGGGATTGGGGTCCGCCAGAGAGCCAGCCTTTCTCAAAGTTGTACAGTCCTTAAAGGACTGCACAGAAAACAACACTACACAAAGGCAAGGATGGTACGCAAATGTGGGGAGGTTACACATGGTAGGGTAAGTATTCAACACTAGAGCACGTCAGGATTATACATACGACACCGGTGATGGTTCACACGACAGTCGGGAGCACAAGTAATCACACTAACAAATATGTACAAGGGCTATTTATAGGACATACAAAGGGCTATTTAGAGGGCTGGTGAGCATGCCAGGATACTCTATCCATGCCGACGTTACAATATTAATTGGAAGATTTCCAAAATAGTTGTGTTTTGCCAGGGCCAGCTCTGGGGGAGGGGAGAGGGTCTGGTGCCCTAGCCAAGTGCATCATCCAATTGCAGGCATGATTACGTTAAATGATGCTATTATGTAATGTTAATATTTTACGTTATATCTAGGTTGGGGCGTACCTTGAAATTCTGGGTTCCCGGACAAGATGTCACCGAGTGACCCCCTACCCCCGGTGACGGTCCACAGGGTCCTTGGTAGGCTACTTTTTGCCAAGCGTGGGGGGAGTGTTACCCCCTCCCCGGTATATTTTACCGGGTATAAAGTGCTAGACCCCCCTAAGTCTACCACTATCTCCATACCCGTCTGATGCCTTTGCTTTTATTTAGTACACGGAAGGCTTAACAATAAAGAGCGTGGCCTTGCAGTAGAAAGAGTAGAAAAGTGAAACTGTGCGGAATGGGAATGGAAATTAAAGTACAGTCAGATAAACCATTACGTAGCATTAAGGGTAAGTCGATGAAGCCCGGGCTCAAGCAATGAACTAGAAGGTTTTCAGTGAGAGGCGCAGGATGAGCGCGGCGCTGCTGAGGCTCTGACGCGGGCGAACACGACCCGCGCGCTGGGGGAGGTCCTGTCCCTCGATGATCCGCAAGAAAAGCCCTTTAGTTCGCCGTTAAAGATGGCAGAGGAGGTTTACGAGTCTGTGATCTGCGTGAAACCGGAGGTTCACGTCTACCGGATCCCTCCCCGAGCAAGTAACCGTGGCTATCGGTTAGTATTCGGCGTGTTTTTGTGGACGGGATCGAAAATCAGTGGTCGCTGTGAGCAGAGACTAAGTTAAACTTATAGTGTGGTCTGTAGATGGATTGAGGAAGGAAAGGTTTTCCCCTTAAGCAACGTCCCTTTAGTATCGTTAAAATACACGAATACACTTAATTTCAGTTACGCAGAGAAATTGAAAATAAATCCATTTCAGTGTGCTTGCACGTTGTGTATCACTTGTTAAATGGTAAGTACTGGTGCTCGGCTCGCTTCAAAGTGTAGCTAGCTAAACTGGAGAGTTTTATATTAACAGGAAGGCGATGTAACTTAGAGGCGACTGGCCTTCTGGTGGGAGCGAGGAAGCTTCTTTTAGGGGTAAAAACTCTTCAATCGGTTCCGTGAGAAAAAGAAAAACCTTAGACGACGTGTCGTACGAATACTGTCTATTACAGAAGCTCGCTGGACGGTTTCAGTTCTGCTGTTTAAGCCACAGCGCGTTATAATGAGTTGGTGCATTTTTATTATTCATACACTGGGATGTTTAGCTGACAGAGGGCACCACAGACGTATTATTGTTCGATTTTATACAGATTCGCCGTTCTCCCCCTGTTATTTCTGAGTGCAATAACAAAAAAAAAATTATATATATATATATATATATATATATATTAGATAAATAAGTACGGTGTCTGTTTTGGGACATAATTAGTGCTGACGCTCACGTGTCACGTCTTAATTGACGCTCGCTGTCACTTGTTCCGTGTTTAACAATCGCCAGGTAACCCGACACCCATCGTCCATCCGCTGGATGATCTTTTCCAAACAGGTCCATTGACACAACAGGGACCAGAAACATTTGGCGCGGCAGCTTTTAAAAGTAGAGCAAAAATAGTTTTCAACCGATATTTGGCAAGAATTGCTCTTCAATTAAATAACATTCGCCTCTGTATTACTGTAGTTTGCGGTTGTAGTTCCCCTAAAACACAATGTAGGCTTTTTAGGCATCTAAAGAATGCTTTTTGTAAATAATTTTGTAAATATTGTCACTATTTTACTGTACTCGGTCTGGGTCAGTTATTTCAAACGAAGCCTTTCCTGGAACTGGAGACTTGCATCCCAAAGCGATGGCAGTAACCACCAAGGTACTTGCTACTGTCCTCCTTCTGCAATCTGTCACTGAGCGTTAATGCTGATAGTGATTAAATGGATTTGTGACTAAATGGTGCGGATATTAGTCTTCTCTTGGGCAAGGTACTTGAGCTGAACTTTATTAACAAAATGAAAGGGTGTGTGTTGTGTGGCTGTTTATTTGTTGAATAAGGTACTGTTATCAAATGCATCTGTTAGAAATTACTAAAAATTGGCATATGAATGTTGGACAGTACTTCCACGCTGACTCTCTTATTGCCATCTTATTACTAATTAGAACATTCCATCCATGCTTCTAAAGTGTTCTTGAATATTGGTTTTCCACCTTGGCCTTTAATTACTGTTTTGTGCTTTAATTAACACCTTTATTTGGTGCTTGAATACTAGGTTAGTAGTACTAATAATAATTTCATTGGCAAAATAATGAATCACTTGAGTAATGAAAACATAGGCCGAAGGGTTGGATTATTATCTGTCCATCCATCCATCCATGCATCCCTCTTTCAGTAATAATGTATCCAAGTATTCTTGCAGTGGTGAAGTCTCTGGAATGTTAGGAGGCATGGTAGGAGGAGGTTTCTGTCTGGTTTGCGGGATATTCTGATCTTCAGATAATTTTGGTTTGTCTGAAATATAAAGCATTAGCCTTCTTGAATCATGTTTTGGAATTGAGTATTCGACCACGGCCTCTGGGACTTCCTGTGCAGTTTGTAGAGCCGCTGCTTCTTATTCGTTGGTTTCCGCTGTGCAGGGCAGCAGACTGGAAGCTGGACGAGCCGGCCTGGAGTGGCAGGCTGAGGATCACCTCCAAGGGCAATGTGGCCTTCATCAAACTGGAAGACAAAACGTCTGGTTAGCGTGACGTCTCCGTGCTGTCATCGCTCTGAATATGGCCGTCATCACAAGCGTAGCAAAGGGGTTAAGGAAACTGACCTATTGCTCACTGGTTCCAGATCTAGCAGCAGATTTGATGTTAGATTTAGCTAATGTGACTTAAGTAAAATATCCACCTTGTTTCCTCTTTTAAAATGGATAAAAGTATGAGGTGAACACTTATATGTAAATGCTAGGTTGCAGTGACTTGGAACAGACCAAAAAGCTGAACTCTGAGTTGGGATCAGAGCAGAACTTCTGTTCAGAACCATCTTCAGTGTGAATGTCGTGTGTGGGGTCATGTTACTCGCTTAGTGGCTGGGTGCTGGTGTTCTGAGCGCTCTCGCTGTGCTTGTGCCCCCCCCGACTCCCCAGGAGAGCTCTTTGCCCAAGCCCCTGTTGACCAATACCCCGGCACCGTGGTGGAAGCAGTGACCGACTCCAGCCGGTATTTCGTCGTGAGAATTGAGGACGGCAATGGTAAGACAGAGCGTGTGTGTTTCCAGTGAGATTTTTGACCTGCTGTACCCTATTTGTCCCCAGTTCATATCTCCCCTCATACTTGCTTGTTGATAGGGTTAGGATGCGTTTTCCTGGTCGGTAATCGATAGTGACATGCTGATAAAGAGCTGGGTCGGTATGGGGTGACAGTTCCACATCATATGAATTTTTCTCTTTTAAGTCCAGGTTTGCTAACCTGATATTCCACCACAAATCCCACTGTATCGTGATCGTGGAAGGAGAAGCTGAGTTATATGCTGCTCGGAATCCAAAATGTGAACTCTGGAGCTTATAGGGCTTTATTTTGAAAGCACGAGCGTCGAAGAAGAATTAGTAGTTTTTATGTCTTCAGTGAAACACATTTTTAGAAAACGGGTGCTGTGTTTCCCTGAAGAACAACCGTGGTTTTATAACGGATTTGCCATTTTTAAATTTCATGAAGAAAACCAAAATGTGATCATCACAGAGAGAAAAAGATGTGTGTGTGTGTGTGTGTGTGTGTGTAATGCATTCTTTAAGCGTAATCATTCAGGATATATGCAAGGAATTTTATACCGTTTGAGGTGCATGGATGACCCAGTTTGTGTCAGACACGTTTACTTCATGGGGGTGTCTTAGGTGTTATTACAGGTGGAGAAACTGAGTCACAGTGGTAAGGAGATTTGCTGTTATGGCAGATGGCTGTATTAGGGGTGGGGGCAGCTGCTGTTTGTTTGGAAATGCCCTTGTTTCATTGTGCACTGCTCCTGGTGTCTGACCCCTTTGTTTCTCCCCTCATTTGCCACTGGAGGGCGCCATGCGTTCATCGGCCTGGGCTTTGCCGACCGTGGAGACTCTTTCGACTTCAATGTGGCCCTGCAGGATCACTTTAAGTGAGTGGTTGGTCCCAAATTCAAGATCAACCTACTATTTATGCAGTTTTATTAATTATTTAATAATTATTTTTAGAATTTGCCTTCTAGTCATTTTCTGTTGAACTTCTGAATGTCTGACGGTTTTTCTGATGTTGGCCACTAGAGGGCCAAAGCATCATGTGTACGTGTTCTTCCTAAAAGTGGCAGGGTTATTTATGTGGTTAAAGTTAAGATCCACGATAAGTTCAGTGTAACATTTCCTGGCCGTTAGACATAATGGTGTCCATGTATCCTGAATGTCCAGCTCTGCTTCGGTCATCCCCCCTTCACCCTTTCCTTCTCCCTCTGTTTCAGGTGGGTCCGGCAGGAAAGCGAGTTAGCGAAACAGGAGGCAAACCAGAGTACGGCACCCAGACTGGACTTGGGGTTCAAGGAGGGCCAGACTATTAAAATCAACATTGGGGTAAGCTGGGAATAACGGCTTGGGGGGGGGTTTGTCAGTGTCCATCGATGGGTCGGTCGTGTTGTAATTATTCTCTCATTCTCAGAATATTAAGAAGAAGGATAATCCGCCTGCTGGAGCCTCGAAGTCTCGTCCCGCGGGTGGCGGTCTCCTCCCACCTCCGCCTGGAGCCAAAGGAGGTGCCTTTGTACCTCTTCCAGAGGCCCTCAACCCTGCGCCCTCTGCACAGCCACCCTCAGGTACCCCTCTGCCCAGCCCATGCTTCAGAAAGTCCAGCAGCGCAAGTTGGTCTATTGCGATCGGCTGTGCAGTCAGCTTTGATGCGTTTGACTGGAGCGTTTCTGCCTCATTCCGGAGAGGCTTTCTGCTCACTGAACTCCTCTCTCTTTTAGCTGCTCTGCTGGATTTCGGAGAATCGCCTGGCAATGCCAAGCCCCCTGCTGACCTTTGGGGTGATTTCACCACTGCTTCTAGCAGGTCAGTCATGGTAGCTTCACTTCATACATGTTCCATGTCGGCTTGCACATCCGTTTTACGGTACAGCACCTTAGTTTAAAAGATGCTTCAGTCGTGTCTCTTGTTTCATTAATCCATCGATTACCTTGATTTACGATACAACCCCTCTGTTCCCTCGCTGTGCCCAGCCTTAGAACCAACACTTCCTCTTCAGTTGGGTCTTTAAGTAGTCAGTTATTTCCTCTCTTTCAAAGGCGGCCAGGACAGCCGACATTACAAAATTGACACCAGAAACAGGCCTAAAGACGTCCCATGTTCCCACACTGACCCTACCATCCGCTTCTCCTTCATGTCTCCTTCCTCGGCAGCGGCAGCGGTGGCAGTAATGATGCCGTCCACTCAGGATGGGTGCAGTTTTAGCAGAAACGAAGACGCCGGCACACAGTTTGGGATTCGGGCGTCTGCTGTGACTTCCCCTGCAAGGACGACACGGCAGGGACACGAGCGAGAGACTCTGTCTCTCCGCTGCTGTATTGACCAAGTCAGCGGTGCATTGTTTCTCCTGCAGGACTGAGATTGGCCACAAACGTGGCCACACAGACACACACACACACACAGCGATGCCTACATATCCATAAAGACAGAACCACACAGATGTGCCCTCACATACATGCGTGCAAAGATAGAGAAACCTACGCAATGCATCCCACACACG
This sequence comes from Isichthys henryi, assembly GCA_026776945.1. Lineage (NCBI taxonomy): Eukaryota > Metazoa > Chordata > Actinopteri > Osteoglossiformes > Mormyridae > Isichthys > Isichthys henryi. The sequence goes on along the minus strand of JAODJX010000129.1, from coordinate 18,388,996 downwards.
TGCACATGCACCAAATCACCAGCAATTGTGTAAAGCCTTATATTCATGAAACTTTCCTTTTTTGGGTTTTATTTTCGTTTTCTATGCAATTTAGAAATGAATGTAACAGCAGATCTGTTGTACTTGATTCGGTGATCAGCACTGTGACCTTTTACGTGTGTGTGTTTGTGTGTGTGTGTGTGTTTTTTTTTTTTTTTTTTTCTCCCCCCCCGTGATTTGTTTGCGATACCGCATAGTAAATCTTGACTAGCACAAGCTGTACAGCAGCCGTATATCACACTAAGGTCATCTCCATGGCAACCCTTTCCTTTCCCCCTGACTTTAAATGCATTCCATTTCTTTCCTCTGCTTGGATAGAGGTGTCCTCGTGTTTCGGCATTTGTTCCTACATTAACATTGCTAGTTATTTCTTCTATAACGTCGTTGCTGCTGTCGCCCTATTTTCCTGCTACGCCTTCTGCCGACAGTGCCTCCCTGCCCACGCGGGCCTCGCTTGCACTCTTCCAGATCTTAGAGCACAACTTATCGAGAGGGACGGGCGGCTGGCCCTGGGGGGACATGACCCTCGCCTTGTTAATAGCGTCGAATTCCTAGCCTAGTCAGTCCTGCCATTAGAGTATGACGAATCTGGTTTATGTTTTGTTCCTAAACTGAGTAGCCCCTGTGATTAAATTTAGATTTGTCATTTATTTTTGACCAGAGTAAATTCCGATGTGAACATACTTTGACTTGTGCTGCTCTCTAGTGTCACTGGACAGGTGACATATACAGATTATTATATAAAATTATATAATCTTTGCACTGGTCTTAATGTTTGCTCGCTCTCTCTCTCTCTCATTCCTTGTCATTTTTTACAGCAGTTTAACTGCAGTGCCTTAATCAGGTGGGGTGTCACTTTTTATGTATACGACCTGTATAAATACAAACAAACGATTTATTGTAAATAAATGGGATTTTTCTGTCTGATGTGCTGAACCCTAATTTCTCTTCTCCATCCCTCTGAAGTACATTTTATCCATATGAAGAATGTGCTGTTTTGACATCCTGTTCTTTGCTTAATGGGTCAAAATACAAGGGTGGCAGTGAATCAGAAACATTGGCATAAATACACAGACAGAATTTGTTTCTGCGTAGGTGTTTATGTGCAGAAGATCTTCAGTCTAAGGCTCATTTTTTCCTCCCTGTATGTTTTCACTTTTTCTAGAATTGCAGTGTTCGGACGCTTCTGCAAAGACGCTGTGTTGTGTTGTGGCCAGGAAGGCAGGACCGGGGAGGGTAACCAACAAAAAACAGGAATATTAATGTGGAAAACAGGAAGAATGAAAAGTTGCTTTGGAAACAGTGAATAAGACGTCCTATCATGACACAGTGGTAGCTTTTCTGTCCCATGGGATCGGCATCTGTATTTGCAGGCCAGTGGTGTGTAGGATCCAGTCTTCACCACCCGCCTAATGACACTGCCTGCTCTTTTGGTTAGAAGTCCCCAAATCTGCTCAGCCAAAGACATAATGTACTTGTGCGAGGGGGGGGGTCCACCATTCTGTGGCTTTCAGTTTATCCAAGACAGCCTGCAGACCTTTGCATTATGGGAATTTTAGAAGCTGCTAATACCCGTATATCAAAGTATGTTTGCCTTGAGCCAGGAACTCTGTATGGATGCTGCATTTTCTGACTGGTGTCCTGCCTAGTCTCTTACTACACCTTACCCCCCACGTGTGTCCTGTCACTGGCCAATCTTCGGAAGCTTAGCCTAGCAGCAGATGAACCCGCACTGGCTGCTAATCAGCCAGTTGCTTGTGATGTCATCTGCCTCACTTATATGTCACTCAGACAAAAGCGTCTGCTGAGAAAATGATCAAAGTATCTAAATGTGTGAGGAGAACGCAGGGTAGCTTTGGCAGGTTCAGACTGTATAATGGGAGTCTGTTTAGTCCAGTGCGTGTCCCAGGATCCTTTGGGTCGTCTTATGATTTAATACTGTTCTCTGTTCAGTGAGTTTTGGAAGCCACCATAAATGTGAACTCTCTTTGGCTTACAACCCAAAAACGCACAGTAAATAAAACATTATCACCTTTATATATAAATCATATTTTTGAACATACAAATAATGCAATGATTCTGACATAAAAAAAAAAAGAAGAATCAGAAACTCGTCTGGACTAACATATTGGGAAGCACCTTTTGATTGAGTTACATCCATAAACCTGTTTGAATACATCTCTAGGAACTTCGAGGGAGAGAGATTTGCCTGTTCTTCTTTACTGAATTGGTCGCGCTCAAACTGCTAGTGATGAAGCTTCATGAAGCATGTTCTGTATTTTTTGACCTCACTAGATGGTCAGAAATTACAGCAAATGGTTCATGAAGCTTCACTTGACCATCACTGCAAACTACTTGCTCACCATTGGTTCTTCAGTTCAATCCAAAGTGTTTCCAGCAGATTGAGTTCAGGGCTCTGACTAAACCACTGAAGGACATTGACCTTTTTGCCTTTTAGGCACCGCAAAGTTACTTTGCGAATATATTTCGGGCCATTTTCCCTCCTACTGTACACCTTCCTTCCGGAAGAACTACCAAATAATGGTGACCTCTAGACAGAATTGATTTTATCCCAATCTAATCAAATTCAGTACAGTTATTCACAAGTGGGCACGAATTAGCTGAGTAAGGCGTACTCTTTTCCAGTTGAAGTATTTTACTGTTTAATTACAGTACTGTAATGTATTGAAATTTTATTGTTACCGGATTGTAATGGGATAGTATGTGTAAATGAAGTAGTAATAAGCCTGATTATAATTTCTTCCACTCTTGGGGGGAGGTGGGGAGAATTCAACAGAAGGTATACATTCTATGCCTGCTTTAAGTAGCAACTTAAAAGTACGATTTGTGTATTTTAGTCAATGTCAAGTGAGGGAGCACTAACTGAATACAACACAACTGCGTATCTTGGGGGGAGGAAAGACTTGGGCAAAAATATCAAGCATCTGTGCTTATGTGTGAGTTGGGGAGGGGCGTGTCCCCGTGGTTACTGTGTTTTGTCTCCACGGTACTGCATTGGTTTGTTTGACCGTAGTCTAGAGCGGGCAATCTAATGTTTTCTTGTTTACTGGTACCCACCCAGTTAATCAGGTCATTCCATTTCATCCAGATTCTGTGAGCTAAATCAGTGTTTCCCAAAGGGGTCCAGGTTTTTGCTCCGGGAGCCGGGAGGGAGCAAAAATGTGGAGCGTCTGGGGGCCACCGAGAACCAGGTTGGGAAACACTGATCTTGATGATGAGAGTGAAGCCAATGCTAGTAGGCAGTGTGCTGTGTTGGATAGGGTTGTATGTGGAAGGGGACATTTACCACTTAATGTGAATGTGAGGGCAGCTTGAGTTTTCCAGTGGGACGTTTGTGGCTCTAGATTCCTCAAGACCAAAGAGGTAAACGTACAATCGGCTTAAAAGATCCTTCTGTGCTTGGTAAGCAGGAGGACTGTAGCGTCACATGACTACGCATCACAAACATCATCATGTAGTGCCTGTGTCTGAGAGGCTTGACGTTAGAAAGATTATCTACTTACAGGCACATGCAAGGGGTTAAAGATCCTCACCTACAGGTCTAGCCAGGCTGGTGATGTTAATGAGCTGCTCAATAAGAAGATAAAAAGACTCAGCGATAACCCAGTTTCCATGACACATAGTCTGGCTTCTTGGCTGATACTGGAAACACACTGGTATAAGAGCCATACAATAAGTGTGTACAACTACTAAAAGGGTGTCTGTCTCAGGATCTGTACAGTCATGTCTGTCTTGCTGTCAGACACCTCTGCACCTTGTTATGACCGTCTACCAGGGTTAGGGAACATGTGTGTTTTGCAGGCTGTGTTAGTGCTTTAAGTGTCTTTTTGAATTGTTTTCACAGGATAAAACAATGACGCAATATATAACTGACACTCCAACTATTATTAGCTATATCTGATGATTCACCTCATGTTGCAAATAATCCACTCTAACAATGTAGATACACAGGACATACAAGCCAGACTGGTTATATGACATATAGAAAGGTGTAGTGGACAACAGTGTGGGGTCTGTGATCTACGGCTGCCGTGGTGTTCAGTGGCTCGTTTAATCTCACCACCCCAAGTCTAACTACCTGGCTTTTTACACGCTGATCAGCCACACTTTTACGTCCAATGTTACTGAACTGGCAATTTATTCATTTGAATCCGTTGCAATTTGGAAGAATATTTATCAAATTGCATAATAATGACGTTATAACCTTTGATCGGATACATTTATTAATTAAAACTGGACTTAGTCCTTACATTTAGTATAGAGCATCATCCACAATATGTAATGCGATGTGTCTTTGTCTAAGCCAATTTATCATTGTGTTTGTTAAGAAAAGCATGCATGCGGTGTGGTAAAGGAACACCTTGTTAAGAGTGACCGAAATTGACAGGACGAGTATCACCATGAGCTATGCCAATCTCCATCTTTCATTCACTTGTCCTGTATAGGGTCTCTGAGCTTTATCGTGGGGGGAGGGGGGGGCACCCTGGATAGGATGTTAGTCCTTCACATTGCTCATACACACATATTGAAATTAAAGCTGAACTGACTGATTCATGTCATTTTACTAAACTTTTACTAACATTGTACTAAACTCAAAAATACTTCCATACTAAATAATGGGTGAAACAGGGATTTCTTTACACCTGTTATGTCCGACTAGGTTGACCGTTTAGGAATTAGGTGTACACTCAGACTTTGTGGGGGTTATAACACTTTTAGCTGGATTATAAATTTTCTTTTGTAATGATGGTAGACACGAGGATCCTATCTAAGATGACTAAAGAAACGCCTGTTGCCATCTAGGAACCAAAAAGGGATCTGTTTTGCGTGGAGTCGCTGGTGGAGGCCCCTCCCCGGAAAGTGTGTATTATCAAAACTGGACAAATCGCCGTCTGCAGACTGCATGCTTAACGGCGTCCGCACATTTCAAAGCGTTTGCAGCCGCGCCAATTCGGATTACACCCCCTTCCTATTTCCGAAGCGTGCTCCTGCATTAATCGGCGTGCATAGGTAAGACGTGGCTCGGAGCTCAGTTTCTATCACCGTGTCCTTGTATGTACCAGTTTCCCTTTCGATTAGAGCCAAGCGAAGTTCGTGTGTTGGTGCTCAAGCTGCGTGCTTTGCCTTAGAAAAGAAACGGCAGCGTGTGGGAGAAGATGTGGAGATGTGAAAGCATGCAGAGACGTTAGGCCTTCGCCTTCCGCACCCTTTGAGACGATCGCGTTATGGATGTGAAGATTCGGCAACATCTGGCAGGAGATCGAGTGCATGGCCGCTGCGGTCCGGTCGCTGGATCGGGGCGGGGGGCGGATGGGGGTTAACCGGAAATCAGTGCAGCATTGGCTAAAACTGCCTGATTTTCAGTCATCGACAGACCATATTAAATAGACAGTAGCGGAAATAGTGGGGAGAGCTGCAGTTTTCTTTTAATCATCTGGACGAACGCGATTACTCCTACATTCAAATTATATTGACGTTTGATCGCTCAGATTATCTCACAACATACGTCAACAAAGAATTTTAATTTATAAATAAAACGCTATAACGGAGAATTAAAAGATAATAATAATCAAGATGATGATTGAGCAAATAACTTTGCTATCCTTACTACTAGATGTATAAAAGAATAAAAGCCACGTACTAAACACGTTTGCTACTGCGGTGACTGCTGATACTGCAAAAGAAGTTATAATATTATAAATCAGTGCGAAATTAAAGATTATCAACATCCTGTGAGAGAAATATTTCAGTACTTGTGAAGAGCGGGTTGCCAGTACATTGGCTTCTGATTCGTGCTACATGGTGTGAAAGTTAGTGCTTGATTAAAAAGAAGTGATTTTTGGAAGTGTGTATGCTAATTTATTGTATCTTATGCACCATTGTGTTGCTTTGGTTTGATATTCTCTTACAGTCTCCTTTGTTATATTATGAGAAACTCGCAACACAAGACTTTCAGTGTATTTCCCAGACACACATGACAGCAAAACTTGAAACTTGAACTAGAAACCTGAAAGTTTGCTTAGAGGCATTTCAGTTCTGCTCATCTGCCCTCTCCTTGGATTTGAGCTAGAAATCTTTCAGGTGGCAAATCTACCTGAAACTTCCGTGATGAGAAAGAAAATATATTGTATAGTATATAGATTCTGAATGGTTTGTAAGATACTATCATTTTGTTAACTGTTACCCATTAGCATTTTCAGGAGCGTACCCAGAATATTATGAAGATTGTGGTCCTTCCAAGCTAAAGACTGTAGTTGTTATCAGTGGGAATTCAAGTCCAAATGTTGCACTGTTTACTTGTTCAGACACACCCAGCAACAGTAGTAGTATACAAAGAAATAATTAACAGACAATAGATGCCGGATGTGTGGTAGTGCAGTGAAAACAACGTTTAGACAATGCAATTCACAGAAAAGGCAAATTTGATTAATAGTTCAGTCACCCAGATAATTTAATAGTCACTGTTTTGATGTTGCAGTCTCCGTTCATGCTCTGTGGTGATGAACTGGAATGGTTAGGGTACGGTGATATACTTTGTGCTTTGTTGTTGTAGCAGTCAATGTGTATCGGCGACCTGTATCACGAAGTGAGATTTGCTAATTAGCTAGGTATCCTGGTTTAAATGGACTTTATCTTTGTTCACTTACATTTAGCCTCCCTCAAGTCCAACAAGTTATCCTGCAAACGCAAAACTCCAGCACCGTGATAGTGGATGGCATTTGGAGGCCTACGATGTTTTGGGTTAACTTCATAACCCAGTGTGTGACCTTTCTGTCCTGAGATGTGGGCCCATGACACCGGCCTGTAGCACCACTGGTGGGGGCATTTTCAGTGGTGCTCCTGGGAAAAGTGGCTTGGTCTTGCTCCTCACACACCTCCTTAGGTGTTCCGGGAAGTGAAGATGCTGGTGGTCATTTGTGAGGATTGATCCAGTTTTCTCCATCTTCTCTGAGATCTGGAGACTGAAGAACCTAAAGATGCTGATGGTTTTCACTGGAGAGCCACGGTTTGGTATCGGTGTGTGACTCCTGCTGTGCCTCTCGAAGTCCACAACAATCTCCTTTTTTGATGTTGACTCAGATTATTATTGTGACATTACTCCACCGTCTCTGCTGTCCCCTCCTATACAGCGATTCATAATTACTGGTAATGAGACCAATTACCGTGATATTATCTGAAAACTTGCTTCTGGATTTTCCACAAAATCATTGGTGCAAGTGGAATCCAGTCTTGGGTTCGGGCAGCAGCCATGGAGAGTCACAGTGTGGAGAGTCAGAGGGGCTGGAGTCTCATTCCTAATCTCCATGACCAGGCCTCTGCCTGTCAGGAAGTCCAGGACCCAGCTGCAGTTAGATTCTCTGATGCTCAAGCTCCTGAATTCGCTCTGCTGATGGGACGTGATCCCAAAACATTCCACATTTCTCTGTCTGTTACCTTAGTTAAAACCAGACTTTCATTTTTCTTTGATATCGGAACATTAGAAGTTATGTTGGAGAATCCTTGCTTGTTAAAATTTAGCAAACATTAGCTGAACATCTGGACACTTTAGGTTTTCAGAGTTGTGCTCTGTGACCTCTGTGACTTTGGATTTTGTTGAGTTTGCCCTGCCCCTTAACATCCATCCATCCATCCATTTTCCAAACCGCTTATCCTACTGGGTTGCGGGGGGTCCTGAGCCTATCCCGGAAGCAATGGGTACGAGGCAGGGAACAACCCAGGATGGGGGGCCAGCCCATCGCAGGGCACACTC
>JAODJX010000129.1:18354255-18365214 GCA_026776945.1 Isichthys henryi | reverse complement strand
CCCCCCGGCCCCCCTCCGCCCACCCGCGCCCCCCCCCGCGGCGCCGCGGCCCTGCGGCGGCGGGGGGGGGGGGCCTCTGGGGGCAAGGCGGGGGGCAGATAAGAAACTAGGTGATGGTGTCAGGGGCCAAAGAGCCGCAGAGTAACAGGCGTATTGGTGCTTTTCCACTGGCATACAGGAACCAGGCTGTACCAGAGCCGTACCGCGAAGGGAGACTAGATACAGCAGAAGTGTTGGTTTGCAGTACGGCTCAGGTATGGCTCGGCTCTTGATATCAGTGGAAAAGAGCCATATGTCAGTGAGGAACTGAGGATCCCAAACAGGTCTGAGAGAGTCGTGCTGGGGTCTGTAGTTTCTGCAGAGCATCTGTAAGAATGTGTGTCAGACCCGCGACGCCTCCCAGTGGCACAGAAAAGGACCACTTCTTCGAGCTCCCTCCCCTCATCACCCTGACAGCAAGACCCCCCCCTCCCCTTATAACCCTGATTACAAGGCCCCCCCTCCCATCGCAGATCGGAGAGGGAGGCCCTGGAGACGAGTCTGTTCGAGGTGCAGCAGCAGCTGGCACAGCTGGAGTCCCGCAGGGAGCAGCTGGATTCGGAGAATCAGGTCCTGCGACTAGGCAGGGACACGGCCGCCGGTGAGAACCTGGAACGGGAGCCATAACGGAAGGTGGGAGGGATAGAGTGATAGAGAGGGAGGGAGAAAGAGACAGAGAGGGAAGGAGGGACAGAGGAACAAAGGGAAGCAGGGAGGGAGGGACAGGGAGGGAAGGGAGAGGGAGGGAAAAAGTGAGTTGAATTAAAGTTATTTGCTCTTACCCCTATCATCCCCCACCCCCCACCTCCAGCGGAGCTGAAGCGGGTGCGAGCAGATGGGGAGCTGGCCCAGGCGCAGAGCGAGCGGGAGAAGGATAATTTAGCGCAGACCCTGGCACTCACCCAACAGGAGGCTCAGCAGGTCCTGCGCAGTGCCCAGATCGACTACCAGGAGGAGATAGATAGGCTCATCTCAGAAAAGGTGTGTGGGTGTGGGTGACTGGACCCCTGCAAAAGACAGATGACGAGAATGGGAGGGGTCAGCTTTTCAGACAGGATTCCCATATGCGGCCCCATGTCGGCAGAAGGCCAGTGGGGAGATAATGGCCACTATATAAATACTGCCTACATGTGTATCCCGGAGCCTATAATTTGCAGACTTGCCAGCACTAGCTGCCCTGTCTTCTGTGACTAATGTGGCATTATTTAGCCTTGAAGTTCCTTTCTTGTTGCTGCTCAAAGGTCTTTCCTTATCGTTACAAAGCACCGTGTTTTAACTGCATTTTATTGGGCACCCATCCTTGCAAACTTAATGCTCGGCTCATCCCATAGGAGGCGCTCCGGAGGCGCCTGGAGGCAGAGCAGGAGGAGATGGGCCGCAGGTTGCGACAGGAGGCAGAGGAGGCCCTCCTCCGGGTGGAGCGGGAGCAGGAGGACCTGAGGAGAGAGCTGAGCGCCCTGCAGCACGACAGGGACCAGAGTCTCCTGCAGGCTGAGAGCAACAAGCAGCAGGTGGCCGAGGGGTGGGGCTTCGGGAGGCAGCCTGCTTTCCGATTGGCTGGCTAGAGCGACACTTAGCTCTCCCTTCTCCAATTGCAGGCCCTGTCTCTGAAGGAGGCAGAGAAGGCGGTGCTGTCTGAGCGGGTGTCTGCCCTGCAGGCTGAGCTGGGGGGGGTCACTCTGGAGCTGGACCGGCTGCGTAGGGAAGTGGCCCGCCTCAAAGAGCAGGAGAGGGTGAGGGGGGGGTCAGACCGGCGCTTAAACTCTCACTTAAACGGGCTCAGTGTATTCTCAGGCTCTGACTCCTTCCCGCTCAGGATATTTACTGCTTATGCCTCCCCCCCCAATCTCTCCATATGCTCAGGCTACGTTGGGGGCTCTGACTGAGGAGCTGCAAGACCTGCGCTCGCAGTTGGCCGACGCAGGCGATGCGCACGGCCGTGAGCTGAGCCAGCTGCAGGAGAGCTGTGCAGACCTGCAGACGCACACGGACGCTGCCCTGAAGGAGGTGAGCGGGGACGAAGGGGTCTCTTTGGACGCCAGGTGTGTGACCCGGCACTGACCCTAGTGCCCCTCCAGCTGGAGGAGTGCAGGGCCTCCCTGTCGGCCAGTGAGGAGAGTGGCCATGGACTGAGGAGGGAGCTGCTGGAGGCGGAGAGGCAGCTCTGCCAGCTGCGTGATGGCCGGGACGCCCAGCGGCGGGAGGTGGCGGAGCTGCGGAGGGCCCTGGGGGACGTCACCAAGGAGAGGGACACACTAGGCCAGTCCAACAGCCAGCTGAGGGAGAGCCTGAGGACGGCGGAGAGTGAGCGCATCAGGTGGGGGCGGAGACCTCTAAACCACACTGGGGGCTTATGCTGTAGGTCAAAGTGCAGTGCAGAGTAAGAAAGAAAATAAAGCAAAATAAATCATTAAAAATTAAAAAAGCAAACAAACAGAAAATAAACATAACTTCAGCAGAACCATTAAAGGGGCTAAAAGCCAAAGAATATAAGTACATTTTTAAACAAGACTTAAAAATCACGATGGAGAGGGATACCCTGACATTTTTAGGTTTCGTTTTCAGGGTCACAAACACACACATCTCATACCGATGGAGATTAGAGATACGAGCCCCAGTCTAGTGAAAGGGAAAGTGGAGTAAGGAAATAGCAGAGTGTGGTGGACAAGGGAACATACGTGTACAAAGGGGTATTTTTTAAATCATTTTCTGTTTTTATTGACACGCCACGGACACAGAACAAATAATCCCAATGCAAAAGGACCCAGGAGTGGCTATCGCCAAAACAATAAACAAAACCCAGCTTCCGAGCGCAACAAAAAGCTAACTTACCTAAGTGCAAAGGAATCAACAACAAAACGACGAACTCTACGCCTCACTCATTTTCCAAACAACAGCATACAACATAAGCTCGCAACACAAAAATGGCAGTCACTCCCTACGCACCTGATATACACACTGGCTGGTTGCTGGGGCATTACGTAATCCGAAGGACATGACCGTATACTGCAAGAAAGTGTCTGGCGTAGCGAAAGTGGTAACAACAGGAGGGGCTGCTTTGGCCTCAGGACCCGTGGTATCCTTGCATGAGGGGGGTAAGGGTGGTGATGTCAGGAGGGGGGGGGGGTGCTGAAGCTAATTTTATCATCTTTTGTTTTTTAAATCACACGCTACACGACCCACCCGCTGAGACACACTGCTATGACGTGAGGCAGTGTCATCGCAGGAAATGCGATACACGCAGCTGACTGATGCAGGAGATGCACTGCCCTCCCCAATCGCGCATATCCGAACTTGGGCTGCCCCCCTGCCCCACACACGTGGGCCTCCACTGCCATTTTTATCCTGCCTTTGAAGCCAGTTTGTTTGTGATGTGATGAAAGCTGAGCAGCCAAAGGGGCCACACCTTTGAAGGGGAGAGTGATGTCTGATCAGATCTGATAACGCTTAATGAATGTTTCCCCGTAAACCCAGATATCCCTTGTGTTTGTCATCCAGAGCAAAAGGCTGACTTTGATTAGCTGGCCTTCTCAGCCAATCAGCTTCCAGGGAAAAACGTCAATGACCCCTGTGCAAAAAAGCTGACAGAATTTTGTGGGGGGAGAAGCAGCACAAAAATGCAGTTTCAGTCTTAGTTCGATCTATATTAAGCTATGAAATGCAGTCGGCTCGTTGCATCATGATGTTAGTTAAAGCTTCTAAACAGAATATTACAAACAGATATAATTATCCGTTTCTGCATTTTCTATGATGCACACAAAATTGTTTATATTGCACGTTCAGCACATCTGGCCGGTCACTCTGGTTGTAATTATTTCTGCATAATTTGAAATAGCATGAAATGTAAATCGGTGATTTACCTTCATGGCGACATGCTACCTAGCTTAGACACAGGCATGTTTCACGTCAGTCATTGTGTAGTGTTTGTGTGTTAACACCCCCCTCCCAGCACAAAACGTCAGTGTGAGGAGAAGGACCAAAAGCTGGCTGTGCTGGAAGAGAGCCTGGCATCTGCGCAGCGTGAGGTGGCTGAGCTGCGCAGCTGCCTGCGAGAGGTGGAACGGTCGCGGCTGGAGGCTCGCCGGGAACTGCAGGAGCTGCGCAGACAGGTCGGGGGGGAGAACGGGGTGGAGGTCGGACTCCTAGAGTGCTGCTGTTACCTCCCACGTGACACATGCCTTTCCTGTGCCCCCCCCCAGATAAAGGTGCTGGACGGCGAGAAGGAGCAGAGGGGCCGGCAGGTGGCAGAGTTACAGGCCCAGATCTCCCTGGAGGAGCAGCGGGACGAGGAGAGAGCGAGGGAGATGTTCACGCTGAAACAGAGGCTGGCCGAGGCAGAGACAGTCAGGAACACCCTCAAGAAGGAGGTGGGTGGGGCACCGTGCGGTTGTACATGACTGTGTATGGCTGCGCATAGCTGCATATGGCTGCATTTGGCTGTGTGTGGCTGCGCATAGCTGCATACAGCTGTGTGTGGCTGTGTATGGTCATGCATGCCTGCATGTGGCTGCGTATGACTGTGTGTGTAGATGCGTGTGGCTGCATATGGCTGCATGCAGCAGATCATGTGATGATTACAGCACAGAGCAGTACACTATGTACTCATCTGGCACAGCACAGCTACTCATGGTTTTAATTATATAGTACTCTCATATGAATTTAATTAACTTATACTGGTTTATGAATAGAATTATCAAGACTATCACATGGGATACCGCAATCCTTTTAATGTAATATTATAAATATGTTAGTAATGTTTTATGTGACCAATGTAGTAAATATAATGTTTATTAGCTGGGTATGTTTGGTGTTAAATCCCATTTGGTGGCTCTGAGGATGTCGGGTAACGGGAGTGGATATCAGCATGCCAGAAGTTCAGAGGCCGAAGGTCAGAGGTGGGAATTCACACAGCTGTCTTCACCGTGCCCCGCCCAGATGTCCACGCTGCAACGGCGACTTGCCGACTCTGAATGCGGCTGGCGCAGCAGCGAACGGGAGCTTTCTGCTCAGCTCCAGGAATCCCGTGGCTGCGAGAAGAAGCTGCAGGACGAGGCACGCAACCTGGCGCTGCGGGCACAGACGGCGCAGGACGGGGCGGCGCAGGCCAGCTTGCACCTCAGCGAGGCGCAGGGCCGCCTGGCCGCCACAGAGGCGGAGCTTGCCCGCGCCGAGGTCCGTGCCAAGGAGCTGGAATTCCGACTGGGGAGCCTGCAGTCGGCGCTGAGCCGCACGCTAGGCATCGGCACTGGGGGCAGGAGGAGCTCGGCCAGTGGCCGGGGGCGAAGCCCTGCCACCACATCCCCTGGGACACCCGCGCTCTCGCGACATCGCAGCGTCTCGCCCCTACGCCGCTCCACATCACCCTCCAGAGGTCTGAACTGCGATAATCACAAAACCACATCATCATATCATCTCTTATGCTACAGTGGTCCTTTAAAAATACTGCCAGTTAATAGGTCAGGAGCAGAATGTCCTAAATTAGCTTATTATTAACCGGTTTTGCTTATAGTGGGATTGCCTAATGTGGTTTGATGTGATTCTGTGTGACTCAAGGGAAACCAGAGAAAACTGAGAGTCATCTTTTATTACAGACTTTATAGACGGAGGAACAGTTTGATCTGTGGTTATTTGATGTGGGTGTGTTGCTCTGCTTCAGCATATGACTGAGAGCCTGTTCCAGTGTCAGAGCTCACAGCGGGCTGGGTTTCCCCACCAGGCTGGGACGAGCCGAGCAGCAGTGGGGCCTCGGAGAAGGGCGCAGGCTCGAGACCCATCTCCCCCGAGCGGGGCGACACTCCGCTGCCCCTTCCCCTGCCCGAGCTGGACTCAGAGACTCTGCGCAGTGGGCTGAGGGAGTTCCTGCAGGAGCTGCGGGAGGCGCAGAGGGACAGGGTGAGGGGGAATGGAGGGGGGAGGGTGCAGGGTGAGCAGGACAACACATGGATGTAACTAGTAGAAGCATGTGCAGATTATGCGGACAGAATAATGGGGGCCGGATTCCAGGTGTTCTGGGGGCCTCATATATGCCACCTCACTATAGCACTAACCAGCTTGGTGCAGAACATTGCAAAATGGAAAAGCTCACTTTGGTGTGGAAACTTTCCAGGACAGAGATCGACCACTTTGGAGAGAATAACAAATCTCTCATGCTGAGAAGGTCCTTACTGTGTCTCTGATTTGATTAAAGAACAACTGGAAAATATTAAAATGGTTCCTCTATTCATTGTTTTAGTCATCTGGTTTATTTCCCATTGCCCTTTGCAAGACGCGTGTGGTTTGCTGTGCAGGATGACGCACGTTGCCAGATGGGGGCGCTGCAGAGGGAGCTGGAGGAGGTGTGTGTCGAGAGGGACTCGGCCCAGACCAGGCTGGCCCAGCTGCAGAACGCTCTCGCTGACTGCCAGGAGGGTGAGGATCGCGTTTCTGATTACACACCGTGTGTGTGTGCACCATGTGCGGTCCTGAAGCCCTGCTTTGCGCATTAGCTCCATGTGGTCCTGGCTCTCTGCTGTGGATGTGCTAATGGCGCTGACTCTCACTCTCTCTGACAGGGAAGCGTGGGGCAGACGGGCGCCTGAGCTCAGCACAGGCCACGCTGCAGCAGCAGGAGGAGGCGCTGAGGCGAGGAGAGCGGGAGAGGAGGGCACTAGGAGACAGGGTGAAGGAGCTTGAGAGAGTGGCGCAGGGCGCAGACGCAGAGAGACGCCATGCGCAGGTACCACGCACTCACAGACATGCATGGGTACAGCACACTCACAGACAATGTAGGTACCACATACTCACAGACACATGCGGGTACCACACACTCACAGACATGCATGGGTACAGCACACTCACAGACATCAATGGTACTGCACACTCACAGACAATGTAGATACCACATACTCACAGACACATGCGGGTACCACACACTCACAGACACGCAGGTACTACACACTCACAGACACGTGGGTACCACACACTCACAAACAATGCAGGTATCACATACTCACAGACACGTGCGAGTACCACACTCTTGGAGACATGCGTAGGTATCCCACACTCATAGACACGAGCAAGTTCCTCACACTCTCAAACATGGGCAAATACCACATACTCATAAATTCTACAGGGACCACACTCTCACAGACAGGCATAGGTACTGCAGATTCACCGACACGTGCATGTACCGCATTCTCACACACACCACACGTACCACACTCTCACAGACATATGCAATCACTGGATCGCCATGCTGCAGGTGAGGACATGGTGAGGGGGGAACAGAGCAAGGACTGACGCTGGGGGACACCATGGGGACAGGGACAGAAACCTGGAGATCAGCGAAGACCCTGCAGAACATCACACACACACATTTCCTACCCTGCTCTCTTTTCCTGGCTGATTATCTGCTGGCTGAAGCCAACACTGTACTAGGTGGTCACTGCCAAGACAGCCATATGCTGGGGGGGCAGAGAGAGAGGGGGAGAATAGGAGTGCCAAGCACCCCCCGCCCCACCCCGCAAAACAAAACCATTGTTTTGAAATGCTCGGCCGTCCTGAGATACCCCGGAGCTCCCTTCTGCATCCTAATGTCATCACTCTCTTCCCTTTGCAGAACATGTAAGGAGTTCATTCAGTGAGGGCTCTGGCGGGGGGGGGGGACCCTACCCTGGATAAAGGAGCAAGGACATGTCTGTGCGAGAGAGACGCAGGGCCAGGGGGCAGTGGGCGAATGCTGACCATTCAGAGTTTCCTTGATCTGCAGTCAGCTATCGCTGGCTGTCTGGTTATAACATGCAACAGTTTCCCTGATCTGTAGTCAGCCATCGCTGGCTGTCTGGTTATAACATGCAGCAGTTTCCCTGATCTGTAGTCAGCCATCGCTAGCTGTCTGGTTATAACATGCAGCTTCCCGCACTCATTTTTTTCCATAATCAATTAGCCAATTAGTCCCATCATTAATGGCCCCCAGGGCTGAATTTAAGGGGGTGGGCCCCCCTTGGGCTAAACTCATTGTTGGCACAGTACCTAAATATTGCTGTAACAACCGGCGGAAACAAAATACCCCCCCCCTCGCTCAGAGCCCTAGACAGATGCCACCTTTGCATGTGTTTATGTATCAAACACCTACTTCTTATCAGTATTTTAGTCCTGCCTCCTCAGCCCATAACAGCCAGTCATTGGTTGGACGTCAGTTTGGAGCAGCCAACCTGCCCAATGGTGATCATAGCCTCCTCCCCCAGGAACAGCTCAGCCGGCTGAAGGCGGGGGAGGCACGGCTGGAGGCCGAGCGGAAGAAGCTGCGGGAGGCGCTGGAGGCAGCGGAGGCACGGGGCACCAAACTGGAGCTGACGAGGCGGAGTCAGGAGGGGGAGCTGCAGCGGCTGAAGCTGAGCCTGGTAGAGCGGGAGGCGGAGAGTCAGGCATCTCAGGAGCGTGTTGAAGGCCTGCTGAAGCAGGTGCGTCTCAGGGGCCCGGGGACTTCTATCCCGCCACGGTCGCTCTGGGTATAACTTGGTACCACTGTGTGTGCGCAGGTGACTGAAGGGGATGGGCGCGTGGCTGGCCTGCAGAGGGAGGTGGAGAAGCTAAGCCAGGCCCTTGCCAAGGCCCAGGAGGCGGAGTCGGTACTGAAGGAGAAGGCGCAAAGCTTGACGCTGAGCCTACAGGAGGCCACTGCCGCCCACAGCGCCACCCAGGGGCGCCTGACTGCGCTGCAGAAGACGCTGAGCACCTCTGAGCAGGACCGTAGGCTGATGCAGGTTTGTGAAAGTGTCAGGTGCACTTTAGCACCCTCTCCTGATGCCTGAGCATCTTTGCGGGAATTACTTTTGGAGCATACCGCCCCCAGGAGCGCGTGGATGCCACCCGCGGGTCCCTTTTGGAGGGGAAACGCAACATTGCGGGCCTTACTGAGCACGTGCAGAGCCTGCAGGCCGACCTGGCCCAAAGCGAGCTGCGCAGGGAGGAGCTGGAGGCCGAGCTGAACCACACGCAAGAGGTGAGGAGGTCCGTCCCTGAGCATCCTGCTCAGTTAACGCTCCCTCCACTGACGTTCCTCCTGCGTTTTTTTTCCCATCAGGCATTGAGGCAGCGGGCGGCCAGCCTGGTGGAGGCACAGCGCACAGTGCAGGCGGTGCAGGCGGAGCGGGCCGCCATGGAGGAGCGTCTGCGCGGCCTGCAGAGGGCAGTGGCCCAGCTGGAGACGGAGAAGCGGGATGCGGAGAGGCAGGCCGTGCGGCTGGAGAAGGACAAGAACGCGTTGAGGAGCACCCTAGACAAGGTGGGGGGGGGGGTCACAGGGGTGACAGAGCGGCTGGACTCCTATACTGCTGTGTACTTTGAGGGGGGTGGGGGACATGTTGGGGGGTGAGCAGTGTAACAGAGATGGATGCACCCCCACCGTGGAACCCCTAGGTGGAGAGACAGAAGCTGAAGTCCGAGGAAGACGGCATGCGACTCTCAGCTGAGAAAGGCCGCTTGGATCGCTCCCTGAACACAGCTGAGCAGGAGCTGCAAGAGGCCCAGAGGCAGATCGCCATGTTGCAGGTGAGGACATGGTGAGGGGGGAACAGAGCAGGGACTGACGCTGGGGGACACCATGGGGACATGGACAGAAACCTGGAGATCAGCGAAGACACTGCAGAACATCACAGACAGATGAAGACAGAGCAGAAGCACTCGGGGGCACAATAGAGATGGGTAAACCTGTGGGGACATACTAGGGACCTGGTGAGGACCTAGACTAGCAGATCCAATAAGGGGCATTCTGGGTAACTGCCAGGAGTCCTGTTTACACCACGACTATGGTTTCACAGATTTTCCTTGGGACTCTATCTGCAGATCATTTCAAAGGATACAGGAAAGGAAGGGATCACCTTTCCCCTGCATGCGGGCACCTGAAAGCCTGTGGAAATGCATGTCATGTTATTGCCAATGTGCGGGACACCCGGTGCAGCTGAGAGATGTGGGATTTTTTAAATACTTGTCACAGTGCTCTATTTAGGATGTTAAGCACATTGGATTCTTACCTTACAATGATTGTGTCCTCTTGCCAGCCTTCTGAGCTTTGATTGGCTTTTAATGGAGGATAATCTGTTTCCACTGGCTGCGTACAGTGAAGGAGCTGATAAGCATCAGGAAGAAGATAGCTTTGTGTCCTGGGGGCGAGAAATCACATGCCTTGTAACACCTGCAAGGGCATGCGGGGATATTGGTTGTAAGACTGTGAAACTGGCTTGTAATATGATAGTCAGCCACAAGAAATCACGTTTGAGACGCTGGTGTTCAATCTCCATCTCTTAGGAGCCTGCAGATTGTGATTCTTAAGACCACTACTACCTTTGGCTTTAGACACCATTGTTTAGGAGTCTGCAGTTGGTGTTTGCTTACCCTTTCGTTTAGGGAAGCTTGGTGCTGACGGGCAGCAGTTTGTTTTTAGGTTTGAACTGCCAGCAACCCTATAGTATCACGTATGTTACATGTTACTGGCAATTGTTTGGGCCGCGTGCTGTGTTGCACAATTTTGGTGGGACGTGTGAACGAGAAGTGTGTACTCCTTCAAATATGTACGTGTGCATTCACCATAAACCCTTCTAACTGACTCGAGGTTCAGCTTTGTCAACAAGAATAATATTTCTGGATATGTTGTGAGTGGTGCTAACGTGGTTTCAGTGTGAGATGTGCTCTGCTAATGATATAGACACATTTACTTCCCATCAAAATGGATTGATTTTTGGTGCTTAATCATCAGATTTAAGTTTTTTTCTCAAAGCATAAACGCACGATAGGCCCCGTTCACACCTGATATTAACGTGCCTCCTGTGAGCAGCGCTAAATACGTACATTCATTCCTGGTATTTCCCTCCTGGAGCCGACACCTTATCGTGGTGGAGGGGTTTGCGTGTTACAGTGATCCCAGGAGCTATGTTGTCTGGG